>VZSF01002718.1:1294951-1493549 GCA_013398295.1 Chionis minor | reverse complement strand
AAAAAAAAAAAAAAAAATTTGCAGGCATTCAGTCTAGGTGCCTCTCTTATCCTACTCTCTGAGCCAGATAAAACAAAGATATGCAAATGTTTCTCTCACATCAAAGAGAAAAGAAACAGTTTACAGAAGAAGAAAGTATTGGGGTATTGCCTTTTATTTAATTGCTGACATTAAATACTGATATGGTTTTAGTATGCTTGTATTACTTAAAAGCCCGAGAAGCCATCACCAGGATGGATAACTGCAGCTGAGAGACTGTGAACGAAGGTGGACAATTAGAGATCCTGATAACACCACAGAAAAACCACTTGAGAAATACACTGGAAAGATTTATTATTAACCTGCCAGGACTGAAGAAGCGGTGCATCCTCAACCGCATGCTGAACCGGTGTTGAGGATTCAAAGCATACACATGGCCCATCCATCTGACAAATGCCTGGGCTACACGCAGGTTCTGAATCTTCCTGCAATTCCCACCTGCCTTACCCCTCTGTGACCCTTACCAAACACCCAACATAAAATCCGTCAACTACCAAGTGCAAAAATATCCCTCCAGTGTAGTGATAATTCTTTCCAGTTTTCTAATCAAGCTGTAAAGACGGTCAGTGTTTGGTATGATGTGCCTTGAACCCAGCTGAAGATCTAAGGGTTAATATCCTGCCATCATGCACACAGATCCCCAAAAAACAATCACATAGCATCCAAATTCCTGCATGTATTTTGCAGATGTGATGTCACATGTGGCGATACTCTCATGCCCATAAGGAATTGCAGTTCCTTTGATTTCTCTCCAGCACACTCCGTTTAATTGAAGCTGTACCTTAGGCCAGTAGCAAAGAGTTGTTAAGAGAGGAGAAATAAAATACCTGCCAACATTTCTGACAGAAGAAAACATTAAGATAAGCCATAAGTCCATGGCTGCACTCTGTCAGTTTTGTTGAGTACATGCCACAAAAGGATTGTTTAAGATACGCTGGTCTCAGAATGCTGCCTTTATAATTCGCTTATTCATTTTTTAAAAGGAACAATACACAAGCTCAGTAAAAAATCCTTCAGGTTGAAAAGATTCTATCTTCCCACCAGTAACATTGTTCATGTAAGGAAAAGTCATGATAAAGCATTAATCAAGTTTTTATCCAGTCTGCAGACAAATTTCCTTAATGTTCTTATGAAGAATCTGACCAAGCTACATTTAGTTAATTTTTATGCTTAACTCCTACATATCAAGTACCCAAACCTGAATTCGGCATCTTTATTAAAAGTTTTAAAGAAGGGAGGAAACACTACATTAAGGATAATTTTATAAAAGACTATACATATATATTTCTCAACGCTACTGCCAATTAAAAAGAAACTTTATTTTTTCTGTAGTAATGAGCCACTAAGCTCCTCTTTATCTGCAATTTAATTTATACAATAAAACTTTTAGAAGATCATCTATTATTTACCCTGAGAACACTGACAGCAAGAATGGACAGAGATGTCATATATCCTCTAAAATAACCACACGTAAACACACACAAAGGCAGATGAGAGAGCAACACATACTTTTATCAGAAATCCATCATGCGTGTACGGAATACAATGGGGACTCAAGTGCCAAATCTCACCATGGTGGACTTCATCAAAGAAAGAATTACAACTTTATGTCTTCTTTGACTAGTAGACCAGGATTTTCTTCAAAGCTTTTCATGAAATCCACTTCTAACAACCCCATAAGTCATGTTTAATCTTTAAAGTCAGAAGCAAAAAAGGTGCAATTTTCGAGATGTTATAGATGTGAGTGAATTCTTTAACCAATTGACCATCTTTACTAACACAATTGTATTTTAACACAATTTCCTCTAAACCTAAGCAATAATGAGATCTAAGAATACATGCTTTCTCATTAAGAGGATGATATCGCAAGGCTTTGCCTTGAAAACAATACACTGAATGAGATCTGCTACTGCAAGCGCATTTGTTCTCCAGAAGAAAACAAAATCTGATGTCACTGTAATGTGATTGATAATACCTTGTTACCACAGAAGAAAACCTGTGATAAGACAAAGGGATTTCCCTGTAGCGTCAGATAAATCTGTTTGAACAAGGAAAGAATATTCCTGCTTATCCTGAAGTACACATATTTAGTGAAATTTGCATTATAAATATGACTGCAAAATTTCATAACAGAAGACATTCTTTTTCAGAGATTTTCACAGCTATTTACTGCTCCTCAACTCCAAACCCAATCTGGGATCTCAAAGTCAAGCTGTACTGCTCAGAAGTTTGTCATCACCAGGAATACAGCTTCATGTGTTAACTTATGGTTACGCTTATTGAAGCGCATAGTACTTAACTCTGACTCTACTAATATGTCAAGCCAGCTGCTTTCAATGGATTTTTATAGTTGCAACTGCTTTCAGGTCAGTAAATAATCTGACTGACATATAAACAAGCATTAATGAGTTTTTATGAAGATAGTAAAATTTAGTATGATACAGTGTAAGAGCAATACTATGAATGGGTCTGTTTAGCCTGGAGAAGAGAAGGCTCAGGAAGCTCTTAACCGATGTATATAAATTCCTGAAGGGAGCATGTAAAGACGACTGAATGAGACTCTTTTCCGTGGTGCCCAGTGACAGGACCAGAGGCGATGGGCGCAAACTGAAACATGGGAGGTAGGTTCCCTCTCAACATCAGGAAACACTTTTTTTATTGTGAGGGTGACCAAGCAGTGGCACAGGTTGCCCACTAAGTCTCCATCCTTAGAGATATTCAAAAGCCATCTGGACAAGGCCCTGGGCAATCGGCTTGAGCGTAGGGGTTGGACCAGAGCATAGAATCATAGAATGTTAGGGGTTGGAAGGGACCTCTGAAGATTATCTAAATCCAACCCCCCTGCCAGAGCAGGTCCACTTACAGCAGATTGCACAGGATGGTGTCCAGACGGGTCCTCCACGGTGAGATTTGACACTTGAGTCCCCATTGTATTCCATCCAGATGGCTCCCAGAGGTCCCTTCCAACCTCATCCATTCTGTAATCAGTACTAAGAGTAGCTATGACCCTGAACTAGTGCTGGGCAGGAAACTTTTCATTACATATCTGACTACCCAAGATATTCCCAAAGTGAAAGCCTCATCAAGGTGGACCACCCAAGACACAGAGATTAGGGCACTCAGCTGCTGGATCACAGAATCACAAGGGTTGGAAGAGACCTCTGGAGATCATCTAGTTCAACCCCCCCACAAGAGCAGCTTCACCTACAGCAGATTGGACAGGATGGAGGTCCAGGGCAGGGTTTGAATATCTCCAGAGAAGGAGACTGCACAACCAATCCAGGCAGCCTGTTCCAGTGCTCTGTCACCCACAAAGTAAAGAAGTTCTTCCTTGTGTTCAGATGGAATTTATGTTCCAGTGTGTGGGATGTAAACATTCATAACTCAGTTCTATGTGTAGGAAAAAATCCCAGATTTTTGCTAATTAAATTAATTTTGTAATCTCAGTCTCTCAGATTACATACATTCCAATTTTATTTTTTTTTTACATGTGCTTTATCATAAATGAGGTGTAAAATATATTTCTGTAAAAGGCTATTGCCATAGCATGGCCTGAACAACATAATTTCAGATTTCCTTATCCAGTGAACAGGAGCTCTTAATTCTGAGATTAAACAGAATTTTGCATAATGATAAAAAGCCCCATGTATCTTTAAAAGTAGAGTTTATCCTGGAAATTACAAAAACTGAAGAGAGCTGCAGATGGTCACAAAATCTCAAACGAACAGTGCCAGCAAAGAATCAAAGTATTGCATGTATTCTGAAAAAAAAACCCCACAGGCCAGTGAAAGATCAACATTAAGTACAGGAAAAGCATTTCCCACTACTGCTCTCACCTTCCCTGAGCAAAAGAAAGTTTATATGTGCCAAAAGAGTCGATGTATTTATCCTAGACTAATTCCAGTACCTTGAAATGTCACCACTGGAGGATATTGCAGTAGAGGCTTAGCTACACTCTACAGATCAGTTCAAAAATCAGAAACCCAGTGAAGCAGCACCCATCTACCTCCTCCTTGCCTTTGAGACTCTTCCAAACAGCCCAGGTTGTACTAGCAATTCTGTTGCAGCTTACAATGCATACTGCACTAGCTAAGCTAGTGACAAATTGAATTTTGAGGTAAGGAAGTATTTAGAAGATAAGAAGTGCGAGAAACTCATTCCGGGTTTAAAAATTAAGTCTTTTCGGATTACAAGACAAAAACTTTATATTTTGTATCTATATAAGTATTTAAGGAGCCTAATCGCAAATATTCTGGCTAAATACTGAAATTAGTAGAGTTTTCCTATTGCAATGCCTTTTTTTTAATTCGCTGCATTTAGCAGTTTTACAAATATTCTGAAACTTCCACTTTGAATGGATTTAACAACATAGGAGATACAGGAGATACAGATTTTTGCATCTAATTCCGAGAGCTGATGAATGTCCTTTTTCCACTTAAGGAGAAGACAGATGACAGCTCTTCCATCTGTTGGGACTGAGAACCTTTGTGACTGAAAAACAGCTAGGTCTTTTTTTCCTCTGGAGGGAGGAAAACAACAAAAAACTAGCCATGTAGATGGTCTTTAATAGGCACTGCTTAAATTGAGAGTCTATAGCAACATGAACTGCTTTCTATAGCTGGTTTGTTTGTGGCTCAGGCATGGGAGCCAAGGGAGACAGCTGCATTATTCGCTGGATGTTGCTGTTACTGCAAGATAAATACGGCATTCTTTTTATCTCTGAAGTGCCTTTCAGATAAGCAGTTTGACCTGAAGTGAAGCCCTTCGCTGTTTAAAAACAAAGCCAGAAGAGATCTATTTCCCCAACAAAAGCAGGACCAAGCAGAGAGGTGGCTTTGGACCTGATGTTTAAGAACATCATTTGATACGATCCCAGCCAGAATTACACAAGCAAAGGGGCAGGGGAGGGGAAAAAAAAAAAAAAAAAAAAAGCAGCAGCAGCACAGTGCCTACTAAAGAAATTATGAGACATAGAAACAAGACTATAACAAGGCTGGAACTTGCAGGACCTTTGCTGTCAGGTTCTGCAAAATCAAAGTCAATAACAAGCACTGGCCAAGAAGCATTGGGCCCAGCAGTGCCATTAGAACAGGGTTAGGACATAAGTACAGCTCTCCAGTGGAAATGTCATGCTCTGAGCTGCTGACTGCTGAACCAGCATTTTAGGAGGAAAAAAAATCTGTAAGAAAAATAGTTCAGCTTTGTTCTCTACTTCACCTTTGGAAGATGAACAGGTAGAAATGCCTTTGCACAGAAGAGTGAGAGAGCAAGGGAATAAGTTATGCTCCCCTTCTTACATTCCACATATATTTAAGTGCATTACATTTTAGTATGTTCACATATCAGTATCAAAGAGTAAACATACAATTATAAACACATTGTTTCCAGGAATCCAACATAAAGCTAGCAGATACTACTTGACACATCAAATTTGTATGCATCTATTACCCCTAGAGCAGGCTCTGCTCCTGCTATATTCCCCACAATACCACATACAGACACTTGTTCTTGAAACCTCAGATAATGGAAACCTCACATTCTCCCTAGGCTACCTGTTTCAAAGCTTCACCATCCATACGGTTAGAAGGTTTTATTCTGATGTATAACCCAAATCTTCCTGGCTGCAATTCAAGACTGTTTCTCACTGATCTTCCTGTGAAAGATTGAATGTATTCTCCACCTCTTTGCAACAGCCTTTTATATATTTGAAAGCTGTTATCGTGACACCTTAAGTCTTACCTTCTCTGTAAAATCCCATTCCTTCAGCCTTATTAGTTGTCTTTTTTTTTTTTTTTAAAACAGACCTTTGAGGACTCATTTTTCTCGGAACTCTCCTAAATTGGTCCATATCCTTTTTGACCTTAGGATTTTCAAAAAGGGCTAAAGAATTTATTCTGTTTAACACAATGTTCCTATCACGCACTCCAGATGGTGTTTGACATTATTGACAAGACATTGTTTAACTAAGTTGAGATTGACTATTAACCCACATTTTTTCTTGTATTGCTGATGCCTAAGGAGTCATTACCCATCCTGTGCTTGTACAGTTAATTATTCCTGTCTAAATATAGTTTAAAATCTGTCCTTTCTACATAGCAACCCAGCTAAACTTATTTTATTTTTCCATAGTGTTTCAGTAACAACTAGAATTATTTTATATTCACAGAATCCAGACGTCACCACCCAAACATCCTTGCACACTTTCCCATGTTATTTCTACCTGAAGACTGAATAAGCAGTCTGTGTATTTCATCCAAAGTATTTAATGAAAATACAGAATAATAATTGGGCTGAAGTCAGGCTCCTGAAAAGTTCCATTTGATGTTATGTGTTCATTCTGACAGATTTTCCAATGTGTACATATACAGACATCTACAGCTTCTCTTCTACCTACTAGAACTGTTAAGCTGTCAGAATAGAGAATTAAACTCATGACATGTTTTTCTTCATTAATCTTGATTTCATGATTACAGTTATTAAGCATAGTTGTAATTTTCTGTTGCTTACAAATAATTTTTTTGTTACAACACTTTTCTAAAAAAATGAGTTAAACTGACAACCTTGTAATGCCAAGATTCTTCCTCCTTCCCTTGTTTTACAGATGGTAAAATGTTTGCCCTTTCCACCCAGGTTTTGTTGAATGTTGTGGTAATGAAGAACAGTCAGTTTAGAAAACAAAACAAAATAAACACACAACCCCACCACAAACACAAAGCCTAGATTATTTCTTGTCTATATGCCTTTGGAGCCTCAGTCTGGTAGGTGTTCTCAAAGTACTAGTAACATTTACCACCAGCATAAAAACCTGCACAAAATGCAGTTGTGACAGAGTAGGAGATTGAAGTCCAATGTCTAAAAGAATTCAAATCCACATCTCCTATCAAACCGGCTGCAACTATGAGACTACCTATGAGGAGCACAGAACAGGGAGGAAAAGGGATTACGAAGCCTTGTGTCCCTGCTTACAAGACCACTTGTATATTTTATAGCAAACAGTCTTTGCTGCTTAATACAGAAGTCGGATCACAAGGATTCATATCACTCCTGTGTTTCTTTCCTCTTCACTTCCTTCCCCTCATCCTTCTTGTGCCCAAAACTCCAGGTAATGGCAATTTCACCAGGAGTGGAGAGTTACGGCGCTGTCATGCTGATGCCAGCACTGAAACCATCTCATCTCCTAAGCAAATATTCTACTAACAAAAGACATGAGTACCTTTAGAAGGTTCCTCAAAACTACAGTTAGAAGACCACTGTTTGATTTAGAACTTCTTATCCCCACTGTTTTCCTATCAGGCTGCACAAAGGAACTGACAAGTGAACGTGTACTTCAACAGCTCCTCCTGCCCAACACGCTCAGTATTTCATTTGGGACACGTAGCTCTTCCTATTTTGCTAGTGTTCCTCATGGTGCACCTAGCAGTATGGCTTCTATGCCAAAGACAAGGAGATTGAATGCTAGGTGCTAGAGCTCAGCTCTCATCCTCAACCTTTCTGCCCCCGCCCCATTTCCACAGACTAGGCTGCTGCAGCTACTACTGCGGCGTTACCTCAGGCTAGGCAAGAAATCCAGGCGTGTGGTTACTGTACTGGCCAAATTTGATGTGTGCAAACACTGCAGTGTATGGAAGCGTGCTTAACTACTTTATCAGCAACCCTGGTATTGGTTTGTGCCATGATTCACCACAGTTATAGAAACCATATACTTCAAGGATCCTGAAAGTTGAAGTTCTTCCTATAGCGTGGGTATCTAACAAGGTTTCATGTGTTATGTGGTCTGCCTGAATTATTATAATTGACAATATTTAAAAATACCAATTATTATACATATATATTCTTAAAGTTAATGCTAATATTTAGCAATCCCCTTTAGAACAGTATTTTCTATTTCATCCCAGTGTATTAATTTGTCAGCAGAACTGAAATCACTTTGCTAGAAAAAACAGTGAAGCCATACACTTTAAAGACTTACTCTGTGTGCTTAAAAACATTGCTGCAAGAATGCTTACTCATTCCGTAGATAAACTGCAAGAACAAAGACTAATTTAATTTCCTAATACACAAAAACACCTAGCTAAATGCACCCATACACACAAAGTGGTGAAGTAGTTCAGTGACCAAAAAATCCACAACTCCTGCCCCCGACAAAAAAACCAACCAACTCATAATGGTGTCTATGATATTGTTAATTCATCTTCATAACAGTGACAAAACCCCCTGCATTTAACATAACAGCAATTTTCTGAACACCATAGTCATTCTCTATGTTGGATTGCTTTAAATCTTAGGAAAAAAACCAAGAACAACCAAAACCAGATTGCACCTATTTAAACAAAAGTATGTAGAAATTATTAAAGATTCCTTATTTCAAGATGTACAGAATTAGTACAAGCAGAGCAGGGAAAGCAGATAGCATAAGCATTTAAATGTACTGTAACTAAGTTAGAAAATAATAAAAATGGCTACATTATAAGGTACAAGGCATCCGTAATTGCTTAGAAAAGATGCTTGCAAAAGACACGATCCTCATGGCCACAGAACCATATTATCCGAGAATGCCTGTGGGTGTTGCCCTTATGTGCCTGTGATTTAGCAGCAATGAAAATGAACACAAATAAAGGAATAAGAATCCTCTCCAGACTTTAGTTTAGCCTTGCATGGCCATCCCTGTCACTCGACCTGATCAATTGGCTGTTAGTGTTAGCAAAAGGTTATCTTGGATTCCATTTGCATGTTTGCAGGCTTATTCAGACTGTACCACAGTAGACAGTGGCAGCACCTGTGAAGCAAGACGCTGACAAGCTTTTTGGAAGTAACCACAAGATATAAATAGCTATGTAGTTTATAAATCCAGGCCAATTAAAAGTTCTTCAGCCTGTTTTATCCATTCCTCTTTGAAGTCTGTTCTAAAAAACTCTAGCTCCAATTTAAGAAAAATAAATGTAAGTTTCCTCTTAAATTAATGGCTCAGACTGAGAACATCTTCAACAAACAACAGCATAGAAGACACGTTTTCTCTTTGAATTCCAGGCACACAGCAACGCTTCTGAACACAGAAACAAAGGCCCAAACCTAAGCAGAACACGGTCTCCATAATGCAACGGAAGAAACAACTACATCTGTTTTTCTGAAAACAGAAGTGCCTATATTGCAATATCGGTGCGTTATTTTCTCTGTCGTTCCTTTAAAATGCCAAAGTTATGTCAGGTTCACCACCATTTCATTAATAACACGCAGGTTTTTTTAGGGTTTGGTTGTTTGGGGTTTTTTCTTTAGGGGGGGTGGGGGGTGCAGATAACAACACAACCTTGGGAGCAGTACAGTCAGTAAATTCCAGTTTATGTATGGGCTGATCCCACACAGCCCACTCCATGCTCCAGAAGGCTGGCAGGAGCCCCATTTAACATGAGGGAATTAGTAGCACAGCTAGAGTTGAGCTGATGACTAGGTGTTACACTGGAGCAAGGCTTTAGTCCCTCCAAAATGTCATTAAAATCAATTAGATATAAGTAGAGCCAAGCATAACTCCTCCCTCAGGGCAGATCCCAACCAAGTGGTTATGTACCCCCTTGCCTCCTTCCAGTCAATAATACAGAGTCTGAAATTCAAAGCAAACTGATTTTTTTTTTCATTTTAAGCAAACATCTACAAGACTTGCATCAACGTTATATCGAAACAGAACTCCAGTAACACAAAACAACCCAAGAGAAGCCTTCTAACCCAAGGAGTTGACATTCTTTGCTCACAGAAGTACTGTCCATGAACAACAGGTTACATGCAAGAAGTTACACAGCTCCAACTCCAACTTTGAATGGGAAGAGTCATGGACTTCCGTTAAATACAGTAACCCACTGGAGGTCGACAAAAAATCTCTAGTGTAAGTGCTGAGTACCTGTGAGCAGATAAAACCCACTGTCAGGACCTCCTAAATTTACACAGAGGAATTAGTATAGAAGTCCCTTTCTTTCAAAAGGATAGTTTATGCTTCCACAGTCTTGATCTCTTTCTCCTTGGAGAAAACTCGGCGTTTTCCACTCCATCCCACAAGTAGCAACCTACCTTCCCTAGAATGGTATAACTGGTATCAACGTAACTAAACCCTTACAAACTGTTTTCTCTGAAGTTTGCTGCTTCTGTTTGGAACTGAACAGCCCAAAAGCTTGTCCACCTTTTCCCAACTCTACGGTCAGCGCAACAAAAACTAACCCAGATAGACTCTTTTCTGAGCATCCACCCTCCCCCCACAAGCTGGAATGTACAGCTTTTTCTTGCAGCTTGCACATAAATTAAAGGTATGTTTCATTTATCATTTGAAGAGGGATGTCTGACAATATTGATTCTACCACCAATATATTCACACTACCTCCTTTGGAAATCTTCGACAGAATAGTCAGAAGGCTGGGTCTGGAGTTTACCAAGGTAGGTTTGCATGTTCTAAGTAGAATTCCTGTTTCCGTACTTGGACCACATCAGTTCTGCAACTCGGATCTTTGAATCAATGCAAAACCTATCACAGTAGCTCACCAACCAACTGGAAGAGTGAATCACTGCTCGAGTACAACACAAACATTCTGACAGGTAGATAAATAGATAAAAACTGCAACTTTGCTAATTTCTGCTAGGAAATTAGAGTAGATGGTATAATAACCCAAGCTTCCCCCCAAAGCTTAAAGGAATCNGGGGGGGGGGGGGGGGGAAGAGTCATCTACAATCTGGCTAACCAGAGTTTTTCCTTTCTTCTCATTATGTATAATGTTGAAAATGCTACAATAAATTCAAATATCAGGATCTATCAAAACCTCCTTGCTGGAAGAGGCTTGATTTTTAAGGGAAAGAAATCCATCAGAGATTTGACTTATTAATGGTTTATTAAAAATTAATTCATGCCAAGAGCACATTAAATGTTCATCTTATTAAAGAAAATATAATTATTTCAGTGAAGATAAAACAATCCAACTAAGAAAAAGAAGGTAAAACATATTAGTGGGATCAATATTAAGAATGTATTATCTAGAAACACAACAAATTAAATGACATGGTAACAAAACAGCAGTTCTATATTAAAAAAAATTCTCCACAGTTATTTTGAAGTGAAATGAATTTTGGAAGCACTTATTTTGCTGAGACTTGATCACTTAAGCCCAATAATTTTGATACAATGAAAAGAAACTGTGCAGCAATCCTTTACTTAACCCCATAGTGCTCCAGCACTTAACAGAATTTCTTTAATGAGGTTAACACAATGTTATTAAGGGAATTGGGATTTGAATTCCAGTCCTTCCATATTTCTTTTGTGAATGTCAGTAAATAATTTTCTTAAAATAATAGTAGCTTCCTAAAGGACGGTTTAAGGATACGCTTTTGATAAATGTAAGGTTCTCAGATATAATTAACATGCATATAAAGATATACTTATAGACAGTATATTAAGATGTACATATAGATGTTAATATACTTCTATCAGAAGCAGTATATGATCTAAAGACAGAGTAACAAAGTTCATAACATCCCTTTAACTACAATATTCAAATATGATGCTAAGCTACTTTAACCAAGAATATTTGCTTTTTCATTGTTAAAAAGAGACGAAAATTGCCTCACTACAGAACTTTTATTCTGTTATTTTCAAATTACCAAATAACTTTATTTTGCCCACTTAAGTGATAAAACATCAGTTAATACAAGAAAAGCTTATGGCTAGAGTGGAGGTATCAGTTGCAATGCTGAAATTAAAGTTTTTGGCAGTTGTGATATGAAATAGCTTTAGACTTTCATATGAAAGATTTACATTTTTCTCAGATATTATGTCCCTTTTCATTTGTGTGGACTCTTTCACCCTAATCATTAGACAGAAACATCACACCTTAAGTTCTAACATGAACACTGCAAATCAAATCTTTTTTCATTGTAATCATCAAGAAAAATAACAAATGTAATGATCTGCCATGATTTTTATTCAGCCACAATTTATTTTAAACTTCAGGAAAATTGAGCCATTCCCTACTTAGTGCAACATCATTACATTTTCCAAGTACCTCTCCCCTACGTAATCACATTATAACTTTTTTTCCTGATCTCCTGCTTCACTGTTTTCCAAGTACTTACAGTACTTTTCAGGTTGGTGTCATCTACAGATTTAATAAGCACATTCTTGACACACGCTTCTTTTTGACAGTGAAATATTAATAACACTCCCCTATTATAGCTTTTTCAACAGTTTTCTATCCGCCTACAATAATTTCTTGTGCTGAAGTCAAAATATATGACATCTACTGCCTGTCCTTTACCCACAAGACCTGTTATTTCATGAGAGATGAAAATTAAATTGATTTGACACATTTTGTTCTTGGCAGATGTATGTTTACCATCCCTCATCTCCTTTATTTTTCTGGGTGCTTACAGATACTTTTAGTGACTTCTTCCAGTATTTTTCCAGGAACTGAAGTCAAGTATGTGATAAATCTCACTGAATTGCTAAAGTCCTGTGTAGAAAGGATATATTGGCTATTAATGTTAAAATGAAGAATATTTTAAAATGCTTAGTTGATTCAATTTTCATGCAACCTAAAATACCTAGGCTTCTTAATCCCAAACTATTTTCTTCTTAGAAATAGAGTTGTGACATTTGAAAAATTGGAGAAAATGACCTTATTCAAATATTTCACTTAAGCATAACAAAAACCTAACACCCAAAAACCTACCTAATTTTCAGTGACACGTGTTTTAGCATGCTGCAGCCAGTTTTTATTGACCTTTTTCATGGATTGATTTTATTGAGTTCTAAATTACTACGATTTTTACTAAATTTAAGACAGTCTTTGAAAGTACTAGTACTAAAGATGTGCAAGATCACATGCATATTTTCCGCCCTACAGCAGAAAAAACAGCTGTTTTGAATGGCTTTGAACAGAAGTGCAATTAGCATAAAAAGTAGCTCAAGTGATACATTTTGCATCAGTTGTAACCCCTTATCCTTCATGAGAGAGACAATGCTCACCTTGCTTTATTTGCAGTATCTGTAAAAGAGCTGTACTAAAAAAACAACGTCAGTAGAATTGTATTACTACAAAATACAGTGAAGCAGATTGCTTCTTCCCTGTTATTTTAAAACAAAACACTAAAACCCCCAAAATACCCAGTTCCTTCGAAGTTTAAGTTATTAAACTAGGGGGATCGCAAGAAGGAACAGATAGAGAATGTTTAACACATGCTCTACTTCAGTTTACAGCAAGGCACTTCATACTACATCAGCCAAAATGCTACAATAACATCTTCTGATATATCACCACTTCTTCAGGTGAAGAAAAAAAAATAATTCTGGAGAACCCGTACTATTAGATTGTTCACAAATTCAGCAAGTTTTAACAATACTAAATGGAATAACTGCATGTCAACAATGGGCATTTCACTTACATTTCAACACTTACAGTGAGAGGAAAAAAGACCATGCAAACATGATCTTTCCGTTCACTTAAGTAACATCTTCAGGTATGCAAAGATCTGGCTTATTTTCAGTTGATCGTGGTTTACGTATTGCATTGATACGTAACGTGCTTAAGTCAGGCAGTTTACTACAGGCTCACAAGTGCAAATAAAAGCCACTAGGTGTCTGTCTGCAGTGCAAAACTGGGGAAAGGAGATTATATTTCTAGCAGGAATATCCCTATTCGTAACTAAATTGTGTCTTCCAGGCTAAGAGCTTTAAGAAGATGCATTTCCTTTTCACAGCAGCAGGATTTGACGCTGTGACAGGGATATTAATACCACGCTGCCAGAAGTGATTAGTAATCTTCTGTGGGTGCAATCAGCCCTGCTCACGCTCACTTCATCCAGAACAGGAAGGAGGAGTGAAAAGAGTATTACCCCTTATCCCATGGAGCAGGAGACAGAACAGCTTTAGTGAAGACCTGAAGGGGTCTGGTTGGGATGTTTTTGAAACCTGCCTCATCTAGCTAAGTCTGCGACTGTTGTTGCTACACAAGCCAGTTCACAGAGAGAGGCAGTAATATACACGTTCTTGTTTTGCTTTTAACCAAGGACTCTTCTATACCCTTAAAAAAAAAAAAATCACCATCAGCAAAAGCTTATAAAGAATGACCTAGAAAGCCCCAAAGTTAGCAAGGAGAAACCTAAACAGGTTTGCCTCCAAATTCCCGCCATACAAAGGCACCTGAATAAAGGCTTAGTGGCTCCCTCCACTTGAGATCCAGATGCCACACCTGCAGGCAGGACTCATATCTGTAAGCCACATCCAGCGGTGGGGGGACAATAATTGCTGACACAGTCCCTTGTTGGTTAGCATATATAACCAGGAATGGAAGAGGTGGGATCTATGTCTTTCCTTGGGTAGAAGAAACTCAAACCGCCCTGTCAGGCATCTCAGAGAGGCAAGTCTCCTGTGTGCGTACACACATTCCACCAGCAATTTAGCTGTAAGTATGCTTGAAGGAGAACTGCTTCTCTCTTTCCATTCAATACTGAGGTAGGATCCTGAGCTCCTTTTAACACCTCCCTTAAGTGTCCAGAATTTAGTGTGAGGAATACAAGTCAGAGCATTACCAGACAGTCTGGTGAAGGTGCATTTCATGGCTGCACGTTAGAGGGGTGAAGGTATCTACAGGCAGAGGAGCTGTGTCTATGGCCTCGTCCTCAAGGTACTCAGTGGGAAGTGGAAGAAACTAGGTTATACTCCCTACTTAGTTTATGTGCCGTGCATTACACAACCACCATATGAAAACCAGAAATAATCCCAGGAACAGGGCTCTGAAGTCAGGTCTGAGTCCCCAGTCATTTGACTACGGAACACCTTGTGAAGGTGACATGAGTCACACTGCATTTCCATTACGGAAAGCACAACAGAGTGAAAGAACTATGTTGCATCCCTCACCTTTTATTAAAGGATAATAAATAAAAAAATTAAATCTGTCTCACACTTTGTATTGCAGTCCACCAAACAATTTTTTAAATACCATTTGTCCAAGAAAAAAAACAGAAATCCTTTAAATAGACAGACTAATTTCATGGCTGCAAACACTAAATGCATATTTTTCTGGGAATAGTTACACTAAGTGCCACAGATCATCCTCATCTGTTTCCAGCTGTGGTCTAATGGTTTAGAGGAATGCATAAAACCTCATGCACCTGGAGATTAGGAGATTTCTCTTATTCCAGCTGACCAGCTTGCAAACCCAAAGCTCGCCACTTTACGTCATTTGTACTTCATATTAACATGGGTGCATGATGATTTCACATTCAGTAAATTTTACTATACTCATTTTTGCATTAAAAGCAATTCTTCATGTTATTTTTAGGCTACTAGTTACAAATTATACCTTTCTAAGGGGTGAGAGGAATCTTGCAAAACAGGGCTGGTATTTTTGCTATCATGGAAGGGTTTCCTGCCTCCTTGAGCCTATTTAACAAGTTAAGTCTCTCTATGGAAACTAGAGAGTACCATAACAACATTAATAAGAGATTTCTGAAAGATCCAACTGGCTTGCAAATAAAAAACATGGGGGTGGGGGGAGAGCGCTATTTTTACCGATGTACTCACACTTACTTTATCCTCATTTTTAATGCACACTTGGTGAAATATTGCATTACGGAAGCTGATGGCGAAAGTCCTTTGATGAGAAATATGTTGGTGGGGAGGTTAACAAAACAAAACAAAACAAGCTGCACTTCTCTAAACCCAGTGCCTGCTACTGGAATGTTGTGGTAGAATGAGGTTATGCAGAAATAAACTGGGATGTGTTAGAGTTAAATGCAGTGCACAGAAGACACAAAAGAAACTGGAATGTTAATGAACCAGAGAGCACAGTTAGAATGCAGAATTAATTTGTAGTCAAGTGAAGCCTGAAATTTGCTATTGCATTCGGCTACTTGTTGACTGTGGTTTGTGTTAGGTTCTGAGGCTTGCTTGCTTTTTTCCTCACTCTACTGGGATTCAGCATTAAAGAACAAACAAAACTTAAGTATATGAGTCACACAAATGGCTGAGAAGCAGGAGGCTTTAAAATTGCTATTTCGTGGCCAAGTGAGGTTGACTATACATGCCCTCTATCCTTTGATAATAAAGGCCTTTAAACAGAAAAAAAAAATCCCAGGGTGGACATGATGCACACCCAGAAGCTCCACATAGCTCCAGACACACCAACACACTTGTGGCTGTCAGCACTTCCGCACAAAACCATAATTTTTTTGTCATTTTTTTCAAGTTTAGGACAGGTAGCAATACCAGACATACTAGTGCATACCAGTACCTTCTGCATATGACTCTGCTCCCCTAAGCATAGCATTCAAGCGTACCCATCTCATTTCTGCAGTGGCACTACTGGGCTACTTGCTCATGCTAATTTATTCACTCTTCCTTAGCCATACCAGGATCTTATCTATTATCAGTACCCATTCCCCATTTCATCACCCTGGGATCATTCACAGATGCTCACACACATAAGGTACTAGAGATTTGGAATTAAAAAAATATACACCAGCTACTGCAGGGCTTTATAGCTGTTGGAAGCACCAGTAAGTATTTTACACCACTGCCTCTTTGTTCTGCAACTGGATAGATTCAGCACCCCTCTAGCACCCTGAATGCATGGGGGTAGGTCCTCTCCTCATGGAAGTAATTTGCAATTCCTGAACATAATGAAGTGTTGCACTCAAGCCTCATGATGGCGCATGTCCTGAAGGCTAGTCTCTACTCTCTGTGGTGGGCTGCGTGGTACATCTCTGCAGCTCCCTTGCAAGATTGGTAGTTGATATCACAGAATCATATGCAAAAAAAACCCCCACTGCTGGCTGCTTGGTGTTTAGCTGCCCCATGCTTTTGTTGCACCCATACAACCACTGCCAGATTCTGGTAGGTATGAAGATAGACAGTCTTCATCTTGTGTCTTTCCCATCGCTGGACATGCCGTGATGTCCTTGCTGAACTTGTGCAGTCAGACTGAGGTTTCATGACCTGCTAACCTTAACTTTTCATATCAATTCTCAATTATTTCAGTTCAGTGTGTAAATGTTTGCTGTCAAATACTGTTCGCGTTTAAATTAATGGAATTCCCAAAAGAAAAATATAGCCATTAATTTTTATGGATTGTTCATGTTGAATGGTACTTGATAATACAACTCATTCCCGCCACTCACTCATGCTGATTGACAACGACAGGAAGACAAATCAACTACAAAATTTGGGAACTGACCTCAGTGTGGAGAACTGAGCTGGCATTCAAACTAGTGAAAATGGTCTGGCAACAAAAGAAAACCCTTCATGGATTACTTAGGACTATAGGTACTCTTGATTTCACTAATAGGTCCTGTTTTGTATTCTCAGCAGACAACCATGTAAGAATTACTAAGTGAAGAAGAGAAGCTAATAATGGAAACAGGACAATTTAAGATAATTTTTCATAATGAGTTCTTCCATATTTTAATAAATTTTTCCAAGAATAAATATCAGAAAAATGTTGGCAACAACTTCTTTCAGATAAATATTTTAAGTAATGCATATTGCTTTTGGAACAGAAAAGAAATAATGGGAAACTTAAGTCCTGCACTGGGCCTCCTTTATCTGTAAACTTTTATTGAATTTCCACGTTTGCAAACAATAAATAATAATAATAAACCTGAGCATTTTTATTGCTGTTTTCATCCATAAACTCCAAGGTACTCTTTAGTATGCTTGTCTAACTATAGCCAATAATTTTCCCCTGTCGACTGGTGTGGAATGCTAAATGCAAGTGTAGTCCATTAAAAGGGAAATGAGGAGAAAGATTGTCTTGTGGTTAGTGCCTGTGACTGGGAGTAATAATTCTTCAGTTTTATTTCCAGCTCTGCCATTGACTCACAGAGTGACCCCAGGCAAGTCACTAAGGTCAAAAGACGAAAACAGAACAGAGTGAGGTTCCCACATTTGATTTAACCATCAATAAGAAGTTTGATTTTCATAACTGCCAACTATCTGGAAATTCTCTTTGCGGAAAAACTTTGCCCTAATCTCTTGTTCCAGTAGTTGACCCATCTGAAATTCAGCCTTCATGAGAAATTGAACTGATTTAGCTTGAATCAATTTTAAATTGATCTCATTAATTTGTTATAAATTTCAAATATATACATGCTTAAAGCAACTAAACTCTCTTAAGTAACAGTTAGGCTTATTTGGTAAAATGTATGTTTTATTAAGCAAAACTCAGCAAAGTTTGAGAGCTTCTGGATTAAGGACATGACACCGTTTTATCCTGGTTCAGACCCAGCTTTCCACTCAGGCACCTTTTTGTCACGCATCTACACTTTGCAGGCACTGCGCATCAAATCTAAGATATGACTTTCCTTATGTATTATTCAGTTTTGTTCAATATACTATATTGTCAGACTATTACTGCAGATTCTTTTTTCCTGGCCTTTGCAGATGCAGTCTTCTCCCACTGATACCCACCCAAACAACTTTCTTTTCCTCCTCTTCGCTCTCCACTTCTGGCTTTTTTCCTGTCCCTGTGATCTACAAAATTCCTGGATTCAATTTTATGGCTTCTAGCTACCTTTACCTCAACTTTGACCGTTCAGTGACTGTCATGACATCTGCTCTCCATTTCAACTTGCATTCCTGTGCAAACATCTTTGAAAAAAATATGAAGCCATCACACCCAGAAAAGATTCTAACTGGTAACACTGGTGTGACAAGATCTTAAGTAATTAATGTATTGTCAGTCATAAGAAGAGTCAGGACCTGTCAACAATTTAAGGTTTTTAGATTTTTAGATCAAAACTGGAACTATTTGTTTTCTCAATAAATGGAAACCCAAAGAAAAACAATGTGCTAATGTAAGTGACATTACTGCCAACCTTTTCTATTGATTACTAATAAAACCCAACAGAATATCAATGGCACCTTATTGAAATTATCTTTACACACTCTGAGATTAGTAGAGTGCCTCGTATGCATTTAACACATTTAAAAGGACATTACCATTAGTGAATGCACACATTTTAGCATCCAATTATCCACAAGTGGAACCTTCCTGCTTTTCACAGTTTAGCCAAAATTAAGTCACATTTATTAACATTTCAACACAGTGAAATATTGTCTGCATCAGAATAGCTTCCTCTCCTTCCTTACAAGGTACAGCAGTTGGGAGAAGTTCATGCACTGAATGCAGCAGGTATCACTACAGACCCTGGTTTGAGACAGAAATTACCAAATTTTTTCTAGATGCCGTTCAGATCTTCTCACTAACCTTAAGTCATACATATAACAAAGTAATTTGTTTGTTAATTGACATGGCACTATCCCCAGCAAAATCAATGGTCTTTACTTCATTAATTCTGAGGTCAACAGAGCCTTCCAAGACACTTAATTTCTTAACTGTGAACTCATGAGAGTCAGTTTGTCAAACTGCAGAACAGAAAATAGTAACACAAAAATATAGGGATCGTTTACCTTTTTGACTCTAATGGAAGTATCTTGTGCTGGATATTTTTACAAACAGGGTAAAGAAATTTTGCTTAAAGCTGCAAGCAGCAAAGAAACATCATTTCTAAGAGATAATACAGGGCAGAACATCTCTCTACTACAACTAACAACTACTCAGCACACGGGTTAAAAGGGAATATCTGACAATATGTTAAGTGGAGAACAGGAATTTTATTTCTACCTCCCTACATTGTAGTTGGTGCAAATTTGCCTTTTTCCTGTAAATTAATGACTCCAAATAGAATGTGAAAACTATGAGTAGGTTGTGGAAGGTTGAGATGTTTTCATAGAAACGGAAATTCTGTAGACAGAAAAGAGGACTAATAGTGGAGGGTAGAAGCTGATGGTCAGAAATGTATGAGCACCGCACAACAGAAGAAGCAGTGGTAAGGATGGACAGAAAAAGGAGAGAGGCTTAAGATAAAAGAACTGAACTGCTGAACAGAATTCTGTTCCACTAACCCAACAGCCTTTTTAAGCTTTAATTTGCTCATTGAGCAGTTTTACAGTTGGATGCAAAGTAGCATATAAATTATTGAACACCTTTGTGAATAAAATATCAAAAATATACCCGTCTGTTAGGCTTTCTACAGAAAAAACACATGCTCATAATATTGCCATGGCATGTTGACACCAGAACTTCGCCAGGAAGAAAAGCATTGCTTTGTAATACTTAACATTCATAAGATCATGGAATAATTCAGACTTTCCAATATATACATATAGCAGTTTCAAAAATTGTAACTATGTGTTTCATATCATTACCTAAAACAAACTAGTTCTTTTCACTAAGGTTGAACCCTCTCCATCGTGATGGTTTGATCTTGAATATTGCAGCACTTACCTGCTCTGTAAGACAGAGGAGGAAGGATGAAAGGAATGAAACATTAATTTTATGTTACTGGGTAACAAAACAGAAGAAGAAAAAAAAACCACCACCAAAACCATGAAGTTCAGTGCCACTGTTCTACTTAGGTTTAACAGCAAAACAGGCACAGGACTACAGACATTTTTAACAGCAAACCAACAAGAAGGTATCTTGGGTCTGTATTATGTTACTAGGATTTTACTATTACTACTGTCATCATACAAAATCTACGGTAATTATACTTAACATGCATTTTTTCCACTATGTTGCAAGTTCCTCAGGTAAGAACCATGTCTTTTCCTGTGCCTTGTGTGGCATAAAGTTTGAAGACTATGAATGGTACCATAAGAAATTAAAACTCTAATACAAGCGAGCATATGGAGAGAACTGAATCTTATTCTTTTCTGTGCATTTCCATTGGTCTGCGTGCAGCTACAGACCGTAAATGAGAATAATTTAAAAAATAATCCCCAGAAGTATACATTTATTGGAGATTTTAGCTCCTGTAGTCAGAGCTATGAAGATACTGAAAGCACTCAAATATAAGTTTGTGCTTAGAATGATCTACAGCAGTGCCCACAATGGTTTAGCTAAAGTTTGGGGTTAATCACCAAATTGTTTAAGCATTTATGCAAATTCTGCAAGAAGTCTGCCTACTTTCTACAGTTCCTCAATCTCTATTCACATGGCCTTAAAGCTTTATGAAGTCCTCAACAGAGCAACAGAGCTATGCACAAGGGAGCCAGAACTAATTCCAGAATCTCTATTGACCCATTTATTTGGCTTTCCCTGTATGTCATGATTTAAAAAAAAAAAAAAAGAATGGCCCTTAGCTTGTCCCTACAACATTATCCTGACTTTGTCCAAGACTGACAAGACACCTCATTATACAAAATGGCATGTGTACAAACTGCATATGGACACAGAGATGACATTTATAAGCTCTGCATGAAATTTTCAGTGGAAAGCCCGAGGGACAAGCCCATGTTATTTGCTATGGTTTGGAACGAATTTAGTTCATTTTTAAGCAAGTATTGGGTCACGTTGTATGGTAGATTACCTTTTCCGTTCTAATCTAGGTAGCATCTGGTTAATGAACAATTCAAATACACTGGGGATATGCTAAATCACTGAGAAAGAAGCACAGAGATAGGAGTGCTCCAATTTCTTTAGAAAAAGTTTTATTAAGGTGAGAAAATGGTAATTACCATTACAGCACAGAATCTTCAGCATCTATACTTGAGTAGCTATAAAAAAATTCAGTCTGAAAAGTGGTTGGACTTAAACAGCCAAGACAATACCTACTGCACAGCTCTCTTTGGGGTTCAGACCTAAGTGAGACAAGGGAAAGCAAACGTAAGAGTATAATATCCAGTTATAACAGCATGTCTTATTTAACTACTTCCAAACAGCTTTTTCCCCTGTCCCTTCCCTACTAAGTGCAGAGCCAGACTGATTTAAGAGGTTCCTAATATGCCACTTGACTTATACCTGCTATGAGATACCCATCAACACTTCACATTACCTTTTTTTTTTTCTTAAATAAGCTGCAATTTGGTACTTAGACTGGAATTAATCTGACTAACCCTAGTGATCTAAAAAGACAAACACTTAGTTTCTCTCTGATGTTATGGCAGAGGTAGGTACCTTGAAAGAGCAATTTCTGCTAGTCACCTTGGACATCTATTTTAGAACAGAACAAATCATCCTCTGTAAATGCATTTGTCCATTGTCTAGACAGAAACACTAGAAATTTAGCTCTATCTAGATGCATAACATTTATACTGATAACATTAAGTCAGATACCTTCCAATATTTAACACCTGATGTTGAGAATTCTGATGTTCATGGACTATTAGTTCTAGTAACAGATGTTAAAGTCCTAATTGATATTAAACTCAAGCTTGCCTTTTTTAAAAAAAAAAATATATATCTGAAGAGATAAAGCTCTTCCACCATTTTTGTAGATATCCAGATGGCTGGAAATATTCCCAAAGGTCATCCAATTAATTGCAGTATATGGTTCATAATGGGGAGCAGATAGTCATTTTAAGCATGTACAGCTAATTTTGAATGCCTTGAAGCATCATCATGTTCTCATTTAATGAACCTCTCTCCTAGTCTTGCCAGCTTGTGGCGTTTGCCTTTGGAAAGCGATGAAAAAAGAATCATCTCCCTTGCAGGCAAAGACAAAGGTGATAAAGGAAAGCTTTGGTCATCACTTCAAAGAGAGTAAACAACAATTTTTAAGTTTTCATTAGCACCACCATGAACATATCTACGACTATTTTTGCTAATTCTCCAGACTTCACCATTAGAGAAAGCAAACATTTTAATGACATTTCCAAGCCAAATAATCTTTTTTTTTTTTTTAAAGGAAATTAATACTATTTTAGGGTTACAGTCACTGGTACTCCGTTGGTGACAATGACATAGGAATAGATTGCATTTTACTTTAAAGTCGCTTTAAAAACCAGAATCCCATTTAGTCGGTTTGTATCATTGGAGCATACCAGGTACTAGGAAGTTACATTGACATTCTGCTTTCTCATCAAATGTACGTCATTATCAGTTACATTTTAAAATAGTGTCAAAAAAAAAAAAAAGAATGAAATACAGCTATTTAGAAATCAACCTTTATTCTGCACCAGCCATATACTGCTCTCACCGTCACTTCTGAAGGCACATTGACATTTTTTCCTGTTTTTCTCCACATTTGCTGTGGCCACTTCATGTGTTCTACAAATCCGGTCATAGTTGAACTGGCACCAAAAAGAATACTTACATGCAATCTTGAAGTGGGCACATAGATAGTACCAAAATGGCATTAAAAAGAGTGGTCCAAAAAACCGTCTGAAAAAACTCTATGCCAGGGTTCAATTTGACAGCAGTTAGAAACAAGCACCATTTGAAGAAGGCAGACAGATGCTTCACTGGCTCAACAGACCAAGCAGACGTGCCCTGTGGCCTGCCAGTCACTATAACACACAGAGAAGCACTAACAATTTAAGGTAACCATGCTACTCATCATCTCCTAATAATTAACACTTGCCACAACACACTTCTCTCAGCCTACCTGCCGCAAAGCACAGGTTATCACACAAGGTCATTCTTTTATTTTGCTCTAACTCTACTCTCTTTTTTAAACGCATGCTTCCCAAGTCTTCATTCTGAAACGTTTCTTCTGCTACAGAGGTAAAGCTTTCATTTTTTTGTAAATATAAATACACACACACACATGTATCTGCATATCCATAATGATTATAGACAGCTTCTGGCTGCCTATTAGGCAGAACAGTTTTAGTATTATTAATACATGCATAGTCTAAAGTATATGCATGGAAAAACTTTGCTAAGTATCATTAGTTTCAGAGTTTGGGTTTCATGCAGCGTTATAATCCTACAAACTCTCTCCCCCTCCTTCATCTAAACAGACTTTCTCCTCAAGAACTATAGTACTTTAAAGAGCTGCAATGAATCTAGCTACACTCAGTGCTCGCAGAATTCAAACTAAGTTCAATTTAAATATGCATCCATACTTTTTTCATTTGGCAGCTACCAAGTAAATACAACCAAGTAAATACAACATCTTAAATAGCAAGTATATTTAAATCTTCATCACTTAGGACCCAAACACAGGGATATTTACAATTTTTGCATTTTGTTTACTTACATTATTATCACCCTTTACTTATTAATGGAGCATAATAGACAAACGTACATAAAATATATTTTGCTATGAAATGAAACAGTTCAGAGGGAACTGTTATTATCACTTTAGGAACGATGCAACTGGCAGGAAGAACATTAAGAAACTTCAAGCAGAGACTCTCACTAAGTCTAACATATTTGCATTAAGGTCTGGAAACATACGGACTGATTTTCAAGGGAGACAGCCAGCATAACATCCCATAGAAGTCCCAAGAAACAAGAACTCTTCAGGGTCCTCACAAATCCAGGCATTATTTGCACCCACCCCCTATATAAGGATTTAAGAGATTTAACATAAGGCTCCAAGACAGGTTTGCAACACACAAAGATAAAGAACTACAAAGCCGGATTGTTTTGCCCTGACAAGCGTCATTATACCTTTATCAACAGTATGAAGACATATGAGAAAAATACAGCCAGAATGGCTGGAGAGACCTTATAAAAGCAGCCAGGAAGGGCTGTGAAGAGGTGGAAACCAGAATCACTCAGGTGAAATTCTGTACTACTACAAGTTTTGTTGTTCTTCTTCTGTTTTAAGATTAAAAGAGAATGCTAAGAAATACATATGGGCTCTGATCTGCAGTGCTGTAGAGAAGGGCATTAACTTTTGCCTATAGAAATGCTCTTTGGGTTGGTTTAAGAGACTATAATCATGTCACTTATTCCAACACCACAACAAAATGAATGCTGAGAAAAATTAACATACCATCAGTAGAGATCTGATAGCTTGCAAGCTCTTTGTTTTAAATCTGTTTCATGAAAAAAGCAGGAAATGGAAAGATCATCACTGAAATTGGAAAAAAAATTCATTTCAGCAAATGGTCCCCAAGACGTTTGAGGCACAGCTACCCGTAGTATGCTTATACAGTATCCACCACAATCTTTACAGGTGCTCTCCAGGTTTTATTGCAAGTCTGCGGAAAAAAATAGTACTCTCCATGACCATTTTCCCAGGGTTTAACAAAATAAATTGAAAAGATGAATAGCCTTCCTTTTTCAAACCGGTCTCAAAATTACAGGGATTCACCAGTACAGTACAGCAGTCTCTTTGAAAATAACAGAAAGCAGCCATAAACATAGTTTAATCTCTTGGTTTGATGATGTTTTCATACCCTTCACAACAAAACAGAGCAGCTGGTAAGCACTAATGAATACAGCCCATTGCTCCCAGTTTTAAACTCCTCCTTGCTCATTCCAGGTCACATTCTAACCCAATTTGACACTCTCAGCAGCGGCAGCTTTGTGGAAATTTTCGGTTAGTAACAACATTAAGGCTTCAACCAACCACAAAATACAT
The DNA here is from genome assembly GCA_013398295.1 of Chionis minor. Classification (NCBI taxonomy): domain Eukaryota; kingdom Metazoa; phylum Chordata; class Aves; order Charadriiformes; family Chionidae; genus Chionis; species Chionis minor. Next base: position 1,468,166 of record VZSF01002718.1, on the reverse strand, counting down.
TGGGAAGGGGGAGAAAAGTGCACACAGCCAGAGTAACATTCCAGATGAAGCAAAAAACTCCATTATTTACTTCCAAGCACCTCCTTTTTTGTTGCTTCCCGCCACCTCTAATCAATGTGCTACCTCATACATATTTGTCATACCCTTCTGGAAGCCGTCTCCCCATACTTTTTTCCATGACCACAAAATAACTGCAGGAAGATGCTATGTTGCCTTCTCACATCAATCCCACACAGCCCCAGCCACAGTCTAGTTTGAGCTGAGAATCAGGGAACTGCACAGCACAACACAACACCACCAAGAAGAGTAGGTGATGAGACAAGGACAGAAATTCCAGATCTCCTTGGCCAAAAGTGACATGAAGACACTTGAGAGGGTTCAAGGAGCACCTTGATGGCAGGTCCTGGTTAAAACAATCTTAAGGTCTTCAGAAAACTTAGCTCTTCTTAACTCGCAGAAACAGGACTTTGTGTAATCCTTGTGGAATAGACCAAAGTGAACATGGACTGCATGGCTACGTTTCATCCCACAACTGGAGTAATCAACAAGAGATCACATTTTTGCTATCTGTTTAACTAAAAAAAAAACACACCCGTATTTGCAACAGATACTTAATGACCTTCAAACAGAACAAAAACTAACATATTACGTTGACCACTAGACACAAGATGGAAATGAGTGAAATTTGTTTGATAAATCTAGACTTCAGAAAGAAAAAGTACAGCTCCCTTTAATTCACTTCCTCTTCCTTCAGTTATTCATATAAAGAATAATGAATTTTCATTCTCTTCCTTAGAGGCTCTATCAATAAAACTGTAGACAAACTCAATTAGCATTTAAAGGCTGCAACCTGCTTGAATTGCTTTGAGATTCCTTTGAGCTCATCTCCCAGCCAGACAATGTACTGAAACTGATTTAGCCCACTCTTTTTGAAATATTGCTGCTATTTTGTCCTTAATATATCGCAAACAAAAATATGCCTTCAATCTGATAGAGGGTCACAACGGATTTTGCATAAAGTTGAATAAATGAGAACAGATGATAACCAAGCAATATTCAATCTGATGGTTTCAAACAGTACATTTATTTTGCATAAATAAATTAACCATTGAAAAAATTCCTCAACACCATCTACCTTCTATTTTGTTCAGAAGTGGTGAAATCTGAACTCATCACAAAGTCATGCTGTTCTAGGGGGACTGAAATCGTTTTTGAGGGTGGGATGTTGCACGTTCTGATCCCTGTATATGTTTTGCTTGTTCCTATATATATTTCCAACCCCTGTTTCCAAGGCCTGGTAAACCACTAGCCTCAATGCCATCTTAGGGAAAATGACTGTCATGGGTTGTTAACAGAATGTGTGAATAAAGTCTTTTATTTCATCAGTTTTCAATTTCCCCTTTCTAGTTTCAATCAGTGTTTCCTTGTTCTTCTATTTAAGCTTTAAAAATAAAATACAAATTCCCATCCTGCTTTTCTTTACTGTAATCATTACTTTGGCTAGTTCTACTGTTTCCTTCTTATTCATCTCTCCCTAAACAGCCCAAGTCTTTTCAATCTCTTTTCGTGTGAGAAAGTTTTCTCCATACCCCTGTCATTCTCATCTTCTCCCAACCACTCTATTTCTCCAGTGTGTCTTTCTGATGGAGCCATCAGAACCAAGCACAACATCCCAGGTAAGGACACAGCACTGACTTTTCTTTTTCCCCTTTTTTTTTTTTTTTTTTAATAAAATCACAGCCATAGCGTTTTCAGCATTTTTCTCTCTTCCATTCCTTTAACTTTTGAATATTTGTTTATTCTTTGGCAGCCGTTGCACAACACAGAGAAGTCCGAATTCAGCTGTCTACACTGATGCCAAGATCTATTTGTGACTGGATGCTGTCAAGTTAGAGTATAAAATTAATTTCTAAATTTAGACATCTACATAAATACCTAGATCTGAGTTACTTATCCAAGTTACAAATTCAGATATCCGTTCTATGAACTGAACTGCTCCCTAAAAGGGCAGTTCCTTCCACCAATTATAACAGATGTTCACACCTACACCTCAGGCCTGAGGAATCCTACCCAAAAAGTTAACTATCCTTAGTTTTTACAATTCTATCCATTCGTATTTCTAAAAACACTTAATGAAATAACCAAAAACCATGAGGAAGACAAATATCACAATAGTAATTTTAGGGGACTTTCCTCACAGGCTTGAAGCCAGAGTTTCATGAAGAAGCCATCACCAAACCAAAGAAAAAGAATTACCGGGATGGATGAACAACGTTTGTTTTGACAACAACCTTTAAAAAAAAAAAAAAAAAATCACTGTTTTTCCATTCACAAATTATCACGGCTTTGCCACATTTTTTCTGATGAAGTGTTCAAACCATTTTTTCTTTTGCATCAATAAAAGCTTCCATTTCAGTTTGACAATTTCCAGCCTGAATTACACAGTCAAAATCTCTGCTCCTTTGTTGAGCCAACACTTCCCGAGTTGAGGAAGGCACACAGATAAGATGCACAAAAGTGCAAACCAAAGAGATCAAGAGTTTCTCTGGCATGATGTCATTTAAGAAGACTTCTCTGCTTCCTTGCAGTTCAGTTGCCATTTACAACACAGCCAAGAAGTGGAGATGGGGATGGGAGCAGAAGAAAAGAGGCAAGGGACCTAGAACATACAGCTGAATAAAAGAGGCAGAAAAAGTAAAACCGTTCTATATAGAAGTTATCGTAATGGTACTGCACATATGAGATCATGTGATTTATATTCCGTGAAAATAGGCTATACTTTCCATTAAAAAAATCATAATTTAGAGATGTCCTAAAGAGAAGTCAAATTTAATGTAAAACTCCAATGGCATTGCTGCCCTTTTGTGCAAATGCTGGAAGTTGAAGGAAGATATTTCCCAATGGCAATGCAGGCAGCTGCGCTCAGGAGCTTTCTTAGGTTTTCATTTTGCTTGTTTGTTTTCCAATAAAGTACTATTGATTCCCAGTCAGGTGGTACAAAAGGGCTGTATAAAATAAGCCTCTGCAAAAATAACCATGATGTCTGTACTCACCTTCCGCCCTCTCCTTCCACTCAAACAAAGGAGACCTAATGATTCTCCTACTTGATGCTTTGGAGAATAGGAAACTGCACTTAAAATAGCAACTGCTGTTTGCTTACCAAGTTTTTTATCTTAAATGCAGGCCCCTTAAGAATATGTTAAGGTGATTTTAAAAACTACAGAAAAATTTTAGAAGCTCCTTCTGTATAATCAGACATCAAAGTTTGATGTGGAATATGGTTTTGCAATAAAATTTTGTTCTCTCTCATTTGCATTTCAAATAAACCATTAATATCTTACAAAAGGACTGAGAACCGAGATAAAACGTACTTTACACTTTGATATGTCAGCTGTCGTTCACCCCTGTGGCTTCAACTTTTTTCTGCTACTAGAGTTACAACTTCACTTTTTTTTTTTTAATTTAACCTTATGCCATCACCAGTATCTGAAACCGAAAAAGCTGCCCTGACATGGGTTTCTAAACACCACAAAATCCTATGATAGAGATGGATTATGGCTTCAAAAGCTTTTAAAATGGTCTTGCAGCTTATTTTTCTCTTTATCCCCATTTAGTGTCCTCAAACTCCCTTCTAGCCCTTTTTTGTAGCAGGCAGCATCTGCTGCTGGACGTTCTCATACGCTTCCTGCTGCAACCTTTTGTAATTTGAAACCGAATTTAACAGAAAGATAAATCAAAAACCCCACAAAACCTATAAATGACCTAAATTATCAGCCTGAGTCGCTTCAACCAATGTTGCCAAGTCTGCTGCTGTACGTAATTTAGGAATGCCACCAAGAAGGAAAGGAGAGGTCAGGTCATCATGGTGGTGCTCGTTCCCACTGTCACCACACACTGTATGAAATACAAGCAAGTTCGTACCAGCAAGGTCCCAAAGCAGCAGCAGTAAGTTCATATCACTGACTTACACCTGATGATGCACACCACATCAAGAAGGGGCGAGCAGGAAAGACAACACATAACGATGCACAAAAGATCTGTTTCTTACCTACCTGACTTGTTTAAAATAAGCATTTTTATGATTGCAATTATTCTGGAGATAGACAGCCTTTGATTCAGCGAAAGGTAATTTCTGTTTTGTGCTCAGCATGGATAGTGTCTTGTGGGAGAGGCACGCATCTTAGAAACACTAACAGAAAGATGCTTGAAATGCATTAGAAAAAAAAAAGAAAAAAGAAAGGACAAATATAGTCACACCTCATCCACGTTTCCCAGGTGAACGACCTCTGCTCCCTCCACTAAACAACCACAACCTGGCGCTCATCATCACAGAGATCAATACCACCACAAGCACAACTTCTGCCAGCATATTTCTATCCAAAGCCTTTATTATCAGAAATGCGTCATCCATAATGAGGATGCTGACTGCGGAGAGCCTCAGCGTGCCAGGCATTAGGTTTAAACAAGACTTTCAAAAGCGAAAAACACCAGAGCTATTCACAGAGCATCATCTGGGGATGGATGTTAAAGGTCAAGTTGAAATAGTGTTTTTCACTTCTAACTGGGTCTTTTCTGTCACGTATACCCCCTCAAAAAGTACACATCTGGGATGGTCTTTCTCCTCCTGCCTGGTCTTGGTTCCAGAAAAAAAAATACTTTGGAAAGGTTAAGACAAGAAAATTTTGCCAGTTTTGAGTTATTTAAGTACAAGGGTACACGGGAGAAAACAGTCATGTCTGTCTCTAAGCCTACTATTGTATGTGTAGTTACTATTTATTGTTTGTTCACAGTGCTGACAATATGCTCTGCACTGTCATGGATAAGAAGCAACCCCCTGCCCCAGAGAATGAGGGCGATACGCAGTCTTAAACTCATGAATAGTCCCCAATGAATTAAAGATTACTCAAATATGTAAAGTTACCATTTATATTAAAGGGAACAGATACGCAGAGCTTAAAGGCTGACAAAAAACCCTAACAACCCAAAAAAAACCCCAAACCTCACCACTGGAAAAGGCAGTGGATGGATTGGAAAGGGGAAAATGAGAGAGAACTTACTATCCCTAAAGAAACCCCATGCTTGTACCGCTGTTCAGGTACTCTTTAGCAAGATTAGCCACAAACCTTGTCATTAATACAACTGTTTACATGCGTCCACAAACCTTGACATTAATAGGACTGTTTACATGTGTGTTGTTTCCTCAGCTGAACTCGTATGTTCAGCAAAACATACAGAAGAAATTATGGGTTTACTTAAAATAAGAATAAAAAATATGAAATAAAATTAATTTTAAAAAATGTTCAAGTCAGCAATTTCATATTGTTGGCATTGCACAGTCTAACTCCTGATGCTTGTATCTGGGGAAAGAGTGAATTGGAAATTATTATCCTTGCCTATACTAAGTCCCACTTGAGACTACTACTCATAAGACAAGTACAGGATTAGGCCTTAACATGTTGTGTTTGGAAACCACCTATTTCTTTGCATTAGGAAGGTGTTATATCACCTTCTCACATGAAACTCCCAGCAGTGTCACCAGGTCTAAGATGCATTAGACTTCATCCTTCAGGATGTTATACTACAGCTGTATATTTTTCTGCACACCAAAAAAATTCAAAATATTACATCTTGTGCATATATAATAAACAAATTACTCTGAGATCACAAAGGCCACCTTTGGATCAATGTTATCCTTGTATTAGTTAAGCTTTTTGGACTAAAGGTTTGCATTTGCTTTTGAGAATTACCTCTTTACCAACTCAAATACATAACGTATCCACACAAAAATTCAGAGTGCCTCTCCGTCCTCATATTTAACAGATGAAATATGACAATATGTCCGCTCTCCAGTTGCAATGTGTTTTTTATCTACACAATGCTATTAATTCCTAATTCTTGATCGTGAATTTCTAAGTCTCTAAATTGGAGAGCTTTAGAAATTGCTTTGAGAAAAAATTGTTCCAGGACACATTCTTTTTATTCCCAGATACCTGAAGTCAGAAAGGGACTGAATATTAGTGCATAATATAATCGCCTACCTTAATGCTTCCCCGCCCCTCAGGAAGGACGATTTAAAAATGAAACTCGATTAAAAAAAACCAAAACGGTACCTTAACAATATCTTAACCACTTTTTTTTAACCCCTTTAGAAATTCTACTAACTCAACACAAATTTAAAAGTGGTTTTAGTAAGCAAAGTTCTGCATTTTTCACTCAACACAACTATTAGAAGCAACATAATGTCTCCCAACTCTACTAAACAGTCACAAAGACCTTACAGAGGGGCTGACATGATTTAAACATTGTACAGGGAGACTGTTTGAACTAAAGCTCCATTTGAACCTGAACAGAGGGGTTTAATAGCCAGTGCTGTCAGTCTGAAGAGACATTGCTAAATTTAAGTAAAGGGGGAAAAATGAAAAATCAATATTACCATAAATTATGTTTTCTTGGAATTTGCACTCATTGAGAGATACTTCTAGGGAGCCGGATATCCATTTGTTTGCAGTACAGACCCTTGCACAACAATGGTGATACTAATAAAATGCATACATGTGTCAATACTTGAATGAGTAGTTACTAAAAAGGTTACAAGTGCAACAATTCTAATCCAATTACAAAAGAAAAAAAAAGTCCATAAAAATCTATATCAAAAGCTGAGGTATTAGTCTAAAACTCCTTTTCATTCTGCAGTTGCAGATGAATGCGATAGCATCCTTAGCAGTATCTACTGAGCGATGCATTTTTTGCTATCATTTAATAGTCTAGTTATATAAAATCAATACTCCCACACATGCTGTCATTCTTCTCCTTCTGTCCCATTCAGGACTGTGGAAGCAAAGAATCCCCACATGTAATAATAAATCCATTTAAAACTAAATATTGAACCATCTCTTCCAATCTTTGTACTATATTGCATTTTCAACATTGTTACTTCCAAAACTTGCACAGCTTAAGTTAGTTTCCTTATAGAAAAGGTTTAGAAATAATTTAGAAATGCAAAAGAGGATAAAAATGTGTGTTGAATTCTAGCATAGGTATCAACATGGTCCATGGAGTCAAGACACCTACCTGCCAAAGCAGAATGTACAACCGGGCTTTTTTAGGGCCATAAAAGTTTGTCTAACCAAGTACCCCAATAGGGCTTCCTGAGCCAGCTCTGAAAGCAGAGGCATGATGCAAAGACACTTGAGTTGATGCTCTCACCTATCAGGCAAACACAGACATATAGATTCTAGGGTTAAAAAAGGTAAACGTGTGTATATTGTGTCTCAACATTTGGGTTTCCCTTGGGTCCACGTTAATTTTAAAATCAAACACAAAACAAACAAAAAAGCCAAACAACAAAACAACCACACTCTCTATACTGAACATAGAGACTGAGGCATCTAGAGTGGAATTGGACTACTGTCAGTGTACTGAAAAGAGCAGAGGATCAAGGGTGCACCTAAAGTAAGTCAGATAAAAAGGTGAAAAATACCATCTCTTTCTAGAGACAGTACACTGAGCTAAAGCCTCCGGCTCCATAGTGACACAAAACCAGGATTATCAGCTTTCCCCTAAAGTAAATGTTCCACATTGAATAGACAGAAGTAACATATGGTTTTCTCTTTAAGTTGCAGGAAGGGATGTCAGAATTGTTATTTACTATGCTACACAGTAAGCTACTCACAAGGTTAAAGAGCATGCCACCGCCTTTCCACCAAACTGGACAAGGGCACACATTAATGCTTGGCCTCTGTGTTAGCAAGAAGAGGAAATTTAGGGAGGCAAGAAGTGGAGAGTAGCAGGATCCTGTTTCTAGGTCCCTGCTTTTGGGAGTCATTTGGTAAGGCAAAGTCCTGGATCTGGCCCTGGATTTCAGAAGTACATCTTACATTCCCTGATCACTTGGTATAAAACTGAAACTCTCCTAGGAGAAGAGAAATTCAGGGCACACTCCTGAAAAGTGCAAGCTCTGGCTTGAATTCACTCTAGCTAAAGCAGTCCTGAGAGTCTGGTTTTGCATTCCCTGGACAGATGCCCTTACCATTTACTTACAGGTATACGGGTATAACCACCACGCGTAGCAATTACAATAACCACAGTTTTGCAACACTGTCAGTGCAGGTTAGATGTGCTGAATATACCTACTAGACTATTTGCGTGGGGGATTAAGCAGGAAGATGCCGACTGTGTGAATCACATGCTGCCTCAGGCACCGGGTGGGTGCCAAGACGCAGAGGCACCTCTGGGCTTGCACAGTAGTAAGCGCCTAGGCACTTCAGTAACTCCACTAGTGACAAAAGTTGGACTTCCAGGGATTGTAACTCACCCAGTGACAGTGTCAGGATTATTCTCCTGCACTTCAATTCCATCAAAATTGTATTTAGATGCTAAATTTTGAGCTAGGCTCAAGAGAAAGATGATGAGTGTGCTATAAGAAGCAACAAAGAAATGAATGACTGGGGAGATGTGTGTCGTATTCACAGAGAAGACTGTATCCATATCTATCTGCTGAAAGAAATGAGAAGATTTAGAAAGCTATGAGAAAGTATAGCACCCAATACCATGTTCATCCAGTGAATCCATCACTTAACAAAGACAATATATAGAAAACATCACATGATAAAGCTATAAGGGAATTCCATTCAGAACGTTGAGAAAGAGCATGTTGAATCACTTCAGATGTATACAGGTGTACTCTGGTACACCTCCTTCTTAACAGAATTATATACCATGTGACACCTCTTTCATACTACTGGAACAGTTTTAAATTAAGTATTTTTAATTATAGGAGAGTAAACATTCAATAATAATCTGTTCAGAGAACAACTATAATATTTAACTTAAATATATATAGGGTGCATTTATTATTTCACATTAAAAAAACCCCATATAGCCTCAGGGAGCACTGGCCAGTGGAAGATGAAGATGCTACACAGGGGCATTTGCAGTTTTATACTCTTCAAATACTCATAAGATTAGGCACACTGGTGCTGACAGGGGGTTCACATCAATGTCTTTTGTCCAGGACTGGAGAGGAATAGATTTCTCACAAAGAAACTACTATAGGAAAGTAAATCTTTGCCCAACAGTTTTTCTATACTGAACCATGAGCTGATGCAAGATGGCAGTAATTTCCAAGACAAGAGTGGCAGCTTTGTGCTTAACAGTCTAGATGTACTTTTCTTCCATGAATTTCTTAATCCTTTTTAAACAATTGCAAATGTTTTGCATCCAGACTCCTGTGCCAGTACTGAAACACACAAAGCAGCAGTGAAAGGAAATTAGGACCATTAGAAAATCCAAACAGACTATCAAACAAATCTTTCCTGTTCAAATATTGGTCAGTTCTTCAAAAAAATCCTCCAACATATTTGAGACATTAAGATTCATATAGAATCCCTTTGATACAAATTTTATTTATTATTTTTATTCTTCTAAAGTGTTTCTATTGATTAGTTATGGCTATTGGGCTTATCAGGTAGTTCCACAGATCACACATCCTCCTTTTTCTTCCCCCTCCCATCTGGGGGTATATTTGACACCTAGTCCTCTGGTGACACATCAGATTTCAGCAACTGGTACAAGTCAGAGCTGTTTCATCACTAAGTCCCTTTCCTCTCCTAGGTGAGTATCATCAGCTCCTGGCAACTTATTTTAGTATCTCCTTTACTGGCACTTCAGTTTCATCTTCTTGGGGGTCCCCTGCAAATAAGGGTGCAAGTCAACCTCTTGACTCATTCCAGGTAATACAGGTTTCTTCCATTCTCTTGATTATTTCAAAGTTTACACCTGACACTATAGACACAAACCAATCGATTATCTTCACTGTACACCTGTGAAGTGAGGAACAACATGATACTTACCTTCCTATTGATGGTTATAGTTTAAAAATCAGAGTAATTGTTATTAAGCCTTCCCAGCCTAAGATGCTATTTTACTGCAAAAAAAAAAAGACACTATGTATTACAGTACAGCAGAAAACAAGTAATTATCCTGAATAGCAATTACGTTCTTTCACAAGCTCAAGTTAAAAAAAATCTATTTCATCTATGCTATCTTAAAAGCATTAAGCAAATTGGTCCAATCTGAATGGGAACGGAGAGATCAGTTTTCTTAGTCCTTACTGTTGATGAGTATAGGGGACACTACAACGGCTGAAGTGTCGAAGCAGCTTTCTCTCCTGAACTACTACTTGCTCCATACATTTGTACAAAGCAATTACACTAACTGCGCTCTCACTCTAGTTCCATATATTCAAAATGATCAAAGAAAGATATTACACCATTTACTCGGATGTAATACTACAGATAGTCCTGAACCAAGTAGCTCGGTTTAGACACATCAGTAGGCTTTGAGGGCTTAAATACAGAATTTTGTTATCAACCACAGAGTATTATTAAACAATATCAAACAACTGGATTGAACCTTTGCAAATGTATTTCCATAAAGAGACATAGTTAAGCCAATAGTTCATGCTTCATTTAGGGGGGAAAAAAAAAAATCTCAAAAAAAATTGAAGGTGGTTCGGTTTTTTCAAATCACACAATTTAACCTTTCTACTGTTAAAATATTTCTGGGCTTACAAGATTTTGCCCCAGAAGTCCAATGGCCTATGGAATCCTTTAGTTTCTTCAGCAGACTTAACCATACAAATTTCTCTAATGGTACTACTGTAAAGCCATGTTATTTTATGGATGGGAGTTTGTTTGCCTTATGATTTTGTAAAGCCAAACACTTTCCCTGGCAAGACTGCAGCTCCCCTTATAAAATGTTTATTCCCTTTAAAAAATGCTTTATCACATTAGTAAACTTAAATTGGAGCTGTCAGATTTCTTCAAAGCATTCTGAGGAATCTGTCAGCTGTGTGACCAAGTGCATAAATTCTGGCACTTCTTTTCACAGTAGATCAAAATCTATATGGATGAACGATCTGAAACTGTTATATGTGTGCTGCTGTCTGAAGGAGTTGAGCTGTTTGGTTTAATGCCAGACAAATGTTCTTCCAGCTGCACTTATATGACATAATCGTGATGTACAGTCAATGGTTAGATTTACGGCCTGCGATATAACACCTTTAGATATGTGAAAGCACCAGGCTGCCCATTCAAGTTTCTAGTTCTAAAAGGCAGTCTTCAGTCAAATACTTCTCACAACAGACACAGCTCTTTTCTAACTCAAAGTTCTGCAGCAGCCATCACCAAGGAGATGGTTAGAAGAATTGGTTTGGACATCAAGAGGTTGGTCCTGCCATTAGCCCTTGCCACCAAATGGTGGTTTCAGGGAACCACACCTGCATTTTCTTCTACAGTAGAACAAATAGCAAAACATGCTCAGTGAAATCCACTCAAATACATCAAACATCTACTGCAATCACAAATAGCTTGTTGACCAAGTTCAGCAGCAAGAGTGACTTCAAGTGCATCAGCTTGACCATCAGGAGTACATGGCAATGCAACCAAGAAGGAATTGCAAAAATAATAGAAAGGGGAAAGGCAAGTTCCCGAACATTATCAATAAGATTTAAGGATATTTACTCTTCTTGCAGAGAATTTTGACAAAGAAATCAATACTTCACACAAACAGGAGATACATCAGTAGAGTAACACATGACAGCACCCTGTCATGGGGTTAGCAAGTATTGTCCACTTTAAACGCTGGGTTTAAGCTTTTGCTACTGAAACTGTACTATAGGTGATCTGGTATATCTTCATCTGCCCTCTGCTATGAGAAACTGATTCAGTCACTTGAAAACTATCCAGTCATGGAGGAAAGTGCTCCAAGCTGAACTAATTGCTGTTGCCTTTCTTCTCTTTTTTTTTTTTTTTTTTTTTTTTTTTTTTTAAATTCTCTATTTTCTCCCTGAATGAGAATTCCAAAAACTACTACCAAAGTTTCAATTCTTTTAGCTGCTGGTTAACAGTGGAGAACTCTTAGAAAAGAGAAAAAACGTAACCAAGAATTACATCCTTAGATATTTTAACTACTATCATACTGAAGTATATCAAATACTTTTATAAAATAAAAACTATTCTAAAGTCTCCTACTACCACTGATACTTAATTTCTTGAGCATTTCCATACAGCTTCAATATCTTTTAAATCATTAAGTAACTGAGAAGAATTAGAAGAACTGTTCTAAATCTCAGACTATCCTGGGAAACGCTTGAAGTTACAATGATTTCTCCAACACTAAAGAGAGATACCACCCGTAAGAAACTCTAGTGTTATTCTTGGGATCTTTATAGCAATTAATGCTCATATATTTAAATGGCAGAAATGGAACACTGATCCTTCAATTTAAATGGTACTCGGACATGAGCTACACCATCTTAAGTCCTGGGTCCAAATACATGAACAAATATTGCAGCAGACTGCCATGGTTTCTTTCCCAAATAAAGGACAGCTGCACTATGATTATGGATTATCTGCACGATTGTGTGTACTGAATAAAGCAGGTGTTTCACCTAATATCAATGAGCAAGGAATTGCAGTATTTGTTCAAGGAATCTGCAAAATTTAAGTTAGAGAATATGCAAAATTGGCATTTATTCAGCCTTTATATATAAAATGGAGGACATCTATTTTGCATTTCCCAATCAAATTAACTGTGATTGTTTTTATTTACTCTAACTGCAGAGAAAATCTAGTTATCCTTCAAGAACTATTTTCTTACAGCAGAATAACACTGATAAATATAACCATGATGAAAAGTCTACAAAAGTGCATATTAATAGTTCAATTATACTTACAGAACACAAGCTTGAACATGTTTGAATTAGCACTCATTTTACCTTGTTTTCCCTTATGTAATATGAAATTCAAGCAACCTCTACTTTTATTCTACAGCGATCCATTGCAGATTACAGTGGGAAATTCATACTCAAAGACACAGTTAGTGAAGACCAAGTCCTTCTTTGCCCTCTTCTTTACTACACAAAGACTTTTCAAACAACCTACGTGCAGTCCCTGCTGCACAAAGTCATGGTCTGCGAGCACAGAAACTAGTTACAGAAGATATTCATTCCTCTCGTAGCATCTTCTGACTCCTTGACAAGCAATAAAAAGCAGTATATAGGCAGATATACCAACAACTTTTTTTTCTGCTTTCTCACTATGAGGGTCATGAGGCACTGAAACAGGTTGCCCAGGGAAGTTGTGGAGGCCCCATCCCTAGAAGGGATCAAGGGTTCAAGGCCAGGTTGGATGAGGCTTTGAGCAACATGGTCTAGTAGGAGGTGTCCCTACCCATGACAGGGGTGTTGAAACTAAACACTATTTAAGGTCCCTTCCAACCCAAACCATTCTAAGATTCTATAACAGTTACCAGGTTTTGACCAAGACTTCATTACATGGAATTCTACAATCAGAAGCAATTTTTTTAAAATGAACATTGATATATGGAAACAACCGCTCCTACCAAACTTGCTTTTTCAATTTATATATGAAACGTGTTTCATCAAGCAGTCAGACAGCTCAGATCTATCTTCCAAACTGAAAGCCAAGTTTTCAGAATGTACTTAAACATAGTAATTTTCCAGAATGTAATAATTGTTAGGCCACAATTCTGCAAGGACTCAGCAAGTTTATGTTTAATTTTATATGCCATAATTAATTCCATTGAATTTATTTGTATTGTAAAACAAGTCATCTATCACTATGCAAGAAATATATTAAGCTGTAAAACCTAATTTAAAATGACTCTAATGCCCTGGTCCTTTCAGAATATCATTGTGCCTGTGCAACAGCAAACTAAACAAATCTTGTGATTTGAAGAACATCCTGACATGCATTCTAATGCTCTTGAATGCTCTTTCTCATCTGCAATAATAAATTGAGTGCCAGTGCTTAAGCAAAAAAAAAAATTACCTAAAAGACCACCATTGCCATAAGAGACTTCTAATTAAAAAATCAAAGTTTTGAGATGTGAAAAAAGGCTGAGGTTTTTACAGAAGAGCCACTTTTCTGTTAAAATTCCTCATATATTCTTCATCCACCCTCAAGGTCACATAGCTCTCACTGCTCATTACAAAGAAGACTTGGGCTTTAACTCCAGTGCTCCGATTCATACCTACCTTGAATGAATCCTCAATATACCAAAAAAATAGCCCAAGGCAAACATGACTAGGGGAATTTATACTATCTCAGAGTATGTTATTAGGCAACATATATTTTTTAAAAATTAAAATGTTTAAGTACGAAAAAAGATGTTTAGACAGCATGGATAAGGATGACTTTACCAGCACTGATTAAGAAAAAGATGAAGACAGATAAAAAAGGGATGCTATGATTGGAAGAAGCAACTGAGACAGCAAAAAAAAAAGTAGTCCAAATGTTGCCCTTATTTAGTCTCATGAATATGTAGATTATCTTTGTTCCTCCAGTGACTGCAAGCCTGGTTTATGCTTTCCTTTGTTATCTGATTCTAACACACTGCTGAGGAACTGGGCAGCCAGTATTTCCATTCAAAAACCCGAATACACAAATTGCAGGTTTTATAGGAAATATATTGCTCTTTCCCTGCCCTCTAAAACATAACAAGATAGATTTTCTCATATTAACTCCAGGTGTCTTCAGTCTAAAGGTAGCAGCATCAGGTCAATGAACACATAGGGCATTATTTTCTGACTCAATCTTTTTCCGTGATGCTTTGTTATAACAGTAAGGTTACATTTATCAAAGAGTTTACGTCTGGAACACACTTCTAAGATTAGCCATATTTTTACGAATTCTTTGTAAACAGAGCTTCTTCCTTTGAAGTAGGATTTGAAAACACTGATAGTGTTTATCCCAGAAGGGATATAAACAAGAAGATGCATAATTAATGTATCAAAAATAATGAGTTATATTCAGAGAAAGCTTCAGTTCTCTGCCTCATGACAGAAGAGTAGGAGTCATTCAACAAAACTGACTAGTGGTATATTTAAAAAAAAAAAAATAGAAAACATTAACTCTTTCCCCTTCACTCCTTGTTGTGAGATATTCATGTTTTTCCCAAACAAATTTCTCTTGGAGACAGGATATTAAACTAAGCAGATCACATCTTTTAATGTCATACTTAGCACACCGATACTCTAACAAAGAAGTTCAGTTAAAAAAAAAAAATACTCTTTCATGCACACATTCACCTTGGGATTAGATTCTAAATCCAGTTGTTACAGTTTGTTCAGCCACCAAATATCAGCTGACCCATCTACCATCAGTTTGCATAGTCTTACACCATAATAAATGCAAATTAATGCACTACAACTTAATAGGCAGTGAGAGGTCATTAAAGATAACTTGCACAACTTCAGAGGCAATTTGTTAGCACAATAACTTGACTGTGTGTTTGAGCTGTTAACACCAAATTCATCCCACCTAACTGTAGACAACCAAGGGTAATACTTAATCTACATGTATCAAATGGCACGTGTTCCTTCTACAGCAAAGGAAAAGACAAAGCACAGGACTATTCACATGCTAGATGGAAGGAAATGCACCCTCAAACTGCCAGACCTCTACAAGTAAAGACTAAAATGGCAGGTTAGAAAGGTAAACCAAAGATATCTATGCAGTGTTTGGAATTAATCTGGACCCCAATGTACAAGTCTTACCCTCCCCAACCTTTTTCCTCTAAGATTAAAATAAAGGAATGTCGTGGTTTAACCCCAGCCAGCAACTAGGACCACACAGCTGCTCAACTCCCCACTCCCCAGCCGCTCTTCCAGTAGACTAAGGAGAAGAGGGGGAAAAAAGGGGGGGAAAAGTCCTCATGGGTTGAGATAAAGACAACGTTACTGTTAATAGAACGGTAATGGAAGAGGAAAATAATAATGGTAAAAGAATATACAAAATAAAGTGATACAACACAAGTCACTCTTACCACCTGATAATCAGTTGTCCAGCCTGTCCCTAGCAGCGATTGTGGATTCCTGCCTGCCAAATAACCCCCATTTATATACTGAGCATATCTATGGCACTGAATATTCCTTCGGCCAGCTTGTCTATGCTTCCTCTCAGCTTCTATAGGAGGCTGAAAAAGTCCTCGACTTAATATAAACATCACTTAGCAGCAATTAAAACAGTATGTTTTATCAACATTATCCTCATACTAAACCCAAAGCACAGCAGCTACTAGAAAGTAAATTAACTGTCCCAGCTGAAACCAGGATAACCAGGAAAACTGAAGGCTGGCATTTCCAATGGCTACATGTTTCTACAAGACGTAAGCCTTTCACTTGTATAAGCTGTTTGCTAACTCTTCAGCTGAAGACCCCTCCTACTGTTGATTGAGGAGTTGATTGTATAAACATTTCTCCTCCTCTTCAGCACAGACTTAGATGGCTCCACTTGGATAATTAGTGCAACCTGATTAAACAAAGATAGCTGATCTTGCATGAAAGCTGCTGAACAGTGCTGGGACAATTTGTTCTGCTACTTCAACTGTCTTCCAGCCCAATCTCCAATGCAAAGGATGAACAATTCAGGGACGACAACACCTCAAACCACTACAGCTTTTTCTCAAAGGTCATCTGATCACAGCTGAAATCCCACTGATTTCACAGAACAAAGTCCTGTTCCTCCAAGGAGAACAGGACCTGACCATGGATTACAGGCATACTGTGAACTGACAGCATCTCTGTTAAAAACTGTTAATAATTCATTACCACCATTTTATACCAGTCAGCCCCTGGAGAAGAACAAATTAAAAATGCTGCTTGAAATATCATCCTTATCGGTACACTGGGGGGAGGGGGGGGAAACACCTCACTTCCCTACTCACTGCAAACACACAAGCAAAATGGCCTTCTTAAAAAAAAAAAAAAACACCACACCAAAACAAAAAAACCCCCACAGTCGCTGACATTTTACATTTCTGTTTTCACTTTATTTACAGAGGACTGTCTACTGGGAAATGACATTTTCCTTCAGCTATGAAAACATATAGAAAAAGGGTACAGTTGGCATTTACAGGAAATACAACTAGAAAATTACAGGGGACAAATAACCACCTATATTTTCTATAATTACACAGAAATATGAATTAGAATTTGTATTATTGTGGTATATTTATGACCTCTAGAAATCAAGAATGGAATCCTTCTCATAATCTACCTTTTATAGCATCTACCTTTTATAGTCAACACTGACTACCAAAGAATGTTTCTTGAAATTGCAGTTTTAGAGTGCAATTGTAAGTTTGTGATATTGTGACAGAAATATTGTATTACATAGTGATGAATATATGTAAATATAGATTAAACATTTGATCAGAATTACAAATGAATTCTTATCTCTTATCCAGGAATTACTATAGATTTTTATCATAACGTCTAAATGATCACATAGATTTACTTATAATCTTGAAAATACAAGCAGAAAGATGAAATACTAAACTCAAAATAGAATTATTCAATCAAATCTATTATATTCCACCCAGAAATAGGATGTCACGCTAACACCATATTGGGGTTAGGCAGCGCAATTTGCCTAAAAATGCAGATTTTTATTCATGACTTCTACAAACTGTCAGCAGCTGTAGGAACACAGACTTTATGTTGCCAATGATAGCTGACAGCACAAGTGAAGTAACCAGCTTTCCCTTCTCTACATGCTTGAAGAATTGTAATATCATATATCCGCTACAAAGGTTTACAAAGGCCTGGCAGAGTGAGATTAATATGCTTCTTTATGAAGCAAGCAGCAATGTTTACATCCTTCCTTCTCTCTCAGTAGTAGCTTCTGACTACAAACCTTTCATATAATCAGGCTTGATGGGTGCTACTGGAGCCTCAAAGTAAAATAAATGCAAAAATCACACTTTAAAACAAATGGAAGAATATTAACTCTTTGTGGAAGAACTACAGAACTCAATCAGAATCAGCTCCGTTTCTGGCTCTCCATTTCCCTCACCCCCTATGGCCAGCTTCTCCAGCAGAACAGCAGCAAAGCACTGCAAGACCAATGACACCCACCGTGAAAAGCCAAAAGACTACTCCCAAGTCCTCCAACTCAAAGACACATAAAAAACTTTTCTCCCCACTGGCCACACGGATTCTGAAAACTGAAAGCAATCACCACGTGACACTCTCTCTCCTACATGGAAAAAAATTAGATGTCTTTTACCCACAGGAATTTGTCCACCTCATTCCCAAGCAACATTTTCATCAGCCTCCTACAATGCTGCCGCCAGGGGTGCAGCAAGGGGGAGATGCACTACTGGGAGTCACAAGTCAGCAACAACTTGGGTGATAAACCTTGTTAATCCACCCATGAGTAAAGTGAGGAGTAGGACACCATAAGCTGTATTCTGCTCTCACATAAATGCACCACGGAGTTAGCATGGATTTGGTAAAGCCTGTAGAGCAGATCAGGATCAACTGATGTTGTTCTGAGTAAGTGCTGAGCACATTGTGGTCCCGTGTCTATTGCTCTACTTAAAAAGTAGCACCTCAGATTTCTTCTGAACTCCAGCTTTTTCTGCAGTTCTGCTGGCAATGACTGGCTTGTATCAACAGTCTCATTATTTTATAAACTGTGACTAAAAGATTTCCAACAAACTGGCAAACAATATTCTAAAAGAATTGCAGTAATTTGGGCATTACCTATAAAAAAGTGTAATAAGGATGCTGAAGAAGAGAGTAAACCAGGTTCTCGAATAAACATTTCTAATTCATCCCAAGGAGGGTAAAAATTGTCAAAGTTTCTATGTATACATCCAGAGGACACAGGCACATGCTTACAACCACAAATTCTCTTTCCAGAGCATCCAACGCTTCTCAGCCCTGGAGGTCCATAAATGACAGGCCTGCAGCTGTGTATTTGTTGAGGCATAGAGGAGCTCCTCTAAGTTATTTCTAGGTTTGATCCCCCCCTCCCTGCCATCCCAAATCATCTTCAGAGTCCTACAGAATCAAACTCCCAGTGGATGGCTTAGCTTTAAAAAAAGAAACCAGAGACAACCATTTGCGAGAAAATTATTTTTGGTTGTAATTGTAGGGTGGGATTTTCTAAAGCTCTCATTGCCTGCCTAACTTTGCTCCCACTGGCTAGGGAGAGGAGTTCAGTATGGTCTCCAGCAGGAGAAGAACTAGGCCAGCAGTAAAGTCTTTGAAAAGTCAACCTCACAATTACATATCTTGTAAGGAACTCAAGAAACAGTCAGCTGCCCTAGTTGGAGTATATATAGTTAAGCAGCAGAGTTCTTTATGTCCCAGTAACTAGTCACCATCACTGATCATATAGATTCTTACGTAGATTCTTTGCTGCTACAATTTATAGGTGACAAAAAAAACCCCAAGCATACAGAGTATTAGGTAGGTAGGGCAGGGTATAGTTAGCAAATAAGTTTGCTCAAATGTAAAATGTGATAGTGCCACAGAAGTGTAAGGAAAAAAAAAACCACACACAGAAATGCTCTAAGGGCTGAAAAGTCAGCTTTACCATGCAAGGCCTCCAGAGCTCCAGCTCTTCAGCAAGAGCAAACTATTGGTACTTAGAGAGGGAGAAGAACTGTTGGGTCTCAATGATGTATGTATGTTAGGATATGATAACCAAAAGCAGAAATAAAAAGACATGGTGATGTGGCACTGAAAAGTAACCATTTTTTAAGTTGACAGTTTTGTCTCCTCCATGTTCATGTGAGATGTAGGATTGGGAAGGAATCTTATCCCAGACCATGCTTACTGAGAACCGTTCAGCCAAGGTGTGCAGTGGAGACCTGGAGCAAGTACCACCTTCTGCCACTGCTGAGGCTTCAGGCACTGGCCCTGCCTGAGCCTCCCCTGTTTGCTTGCAGCGTGGAGTGCTTTGGGGCAGAACGGGTTTGAGCAAATCTCTTGGACACAGTACAACACTACTCAAGACAATTTAAGAGCCAGTCTGAACTTTGCATTATTTCATTCTCCTCTTTCTGGTCTCAGACACTGTGAAATGAGATGGGTCTATGGTCAGTCCCAGCGCAATATGCAGCCCTGTGCTTATAGCATCAGTGCTCTGGTTCTTCTCCTTACACATCTAGCCTTTCTTTTTTCCACCTCCTTTCAACTGCAATTTTACTTGTTTCCAAGTACAGAGATGAACTTTTTGCTGAGGGCTTCCTGCCAAGTGCTCCTTCTTTCATGTTCTTGGGCCCTGGCTTTATTAGCCTTGTCTATCAGTATGTCCAGAAGATGCTCTCACCAATGCACCTGACAGACTCTTCCTAAAATTTCCTAAAGTACCATCAGCAATGAATTGTCTTGCTTCTTACTCTGAAAGAATTGTAAGTTTCTCCTCTCTCCTTTAGCCTGTCAGTGTGAAGCATTCCCTCCCTGACATTAGGCATTCTGCTGATTGACCCAGTGCAGTAAGAAGAATTCCAAATGTTTGGGAACAGAGTTACTTAAAAGTTCGGTAATTTCAGAATATGAAAATTCACCTACAGTAATTCTTTGAAATTTTCTCTAAAGGTCCTAATGCCATCTGCAGCTGCTGCTTTTATTAAGATTATAATACATTTGTACTTTGCTGCAGCTTTGTATAGTGCTCCAGACGCAACCAGGGTTTCCCTCTGTCAAGCATTCAGTCAAAATTTGACATTGGGGACCCCTGAACCCAACATGTTCATGCATTAACATGCAAAATCAGTGCTTTCCAATATGTTTGCTTTCCTAACTTATGCTTCTGTGGCTCTAAGGAGGATTTTCTGAAAGGTAATGTTGGGTGACTTATTTGCGAAGTGAGAGGTTCTGACCGCTTACAGGTGGTCTAGGAAAAGTATATAAGGTGTTACCTGCTGCAGAGCATAGACTACAGCAAGGGTTGTACATGGCCTGGTTTGCTGTGCCCCAATTTGTAATTGTTACCTCAGCAAGAGGATTTTTTTTTATTTTTTTTTTTAATGTGGAAACTTCAGTAGGTTAGTTGTATTCAGCCTAACATTGTTAATCAAAGAGAAAATGCCCACCAAATACCCCAGCATACAACCTTCTCCACACCTCCTGAAGTGATACAAGACTTTTACTGACACCTCTGACACCAATAAATCCTAGAGCTCTTATTTACATTAGGTTTTTTCCTTGCATCCTAATTCTTCATTTCTGCACATTGGCTTTTATCTAACATGACAAGAATTTCTGTAACCATTCAGATAAGCACTCGCAATTCTCTTAAGAGATACTCTCCCTCTGTGTTGGATATGACATTGTGTAGATCTGAGGTCAGTTTAATTCAGCCTTCTTCTTTTTTTCCTTTATCACGTACATGAATACATCTGGAAAAAGAAGCTTACGATAAAGACATTAGAATATCCGTATACACCTCTCTTCCCTTCCTTTAAAGATGAGCTGGTGTGCATCCATGCATACAGCAAAGACTCTGCCCTGGTCCCTCTCTCTAGTTTTTATCTTGTCTTTAGAGTTCGCTCCCTTCCAATTTCTTTCCTAACCAGTCAGTACCAATTTGTGGTACCTGTCTTGTCCTTAAAGCCTCTGCTCCTTTCCCCCTCCAGGAGCTCAGATGGTTCAACATGCATGTCATGGGACAGACACATGGCAGATCCACAGGATGCTGCTCCCAGAGATCCAGAGGGTCATCGGTGATTGGCTCAGCCACCTCATGGAAAACATCACCAAAGGGATTAGCCTTCTGACTCTCAGGAGCAATAACAGACCTTTGTTTTTTTGGTCAGCACTACCAGTACTCAGGCTTTACCACAGAAACCACCGATCCAATTACCAAACTGAATTAACGGAATCGCAGTCACATGGGCAATTGTTGAAGACAGAAAAATTGTCTTTCAAGCTACAAAGTCCATTCTTTCATATTACTGTTGTGGTAGAAATTTATATCTTTGCCCGATTTATTACTGGGTAACCTCTTGAATGTCCAAGGATATCACTCGCTCACCTCCCACTATAAGCCTTGAAGCCTTCAGAAATCTCTACTGATCCAGCCTTAACTCCCCTGAATTCGTAAGTCAACAGTAGCAGCAGAAACTATAGCTTGCAGGCTTTACTGCAGAAAACCATCTGTCAAAAGCCTAGTAGCACACACAACTGCTTTCTAAAAGAATTTTTAATTTGCCTCCCTGACATCTGTGACACTTTAAAGAGTCAAAAGCCAACGTTGCTCATCTCAGTACCCAAATCTCTATTGCTGCTGCTCCTCACAAAGGTTCACTGCACAGATCTGCACATTCTGCAGATCTGCATTTCCCTGGATAACGTGTCTTTTGGTATTTACATTTTTATTAGCAATACTTTAACACAGCAGTTCTGCTCACCCCAGAAAACTTCAAAGTCACATAAAGTGCCAATGAAAAGCTCCAGCTTCTCCAAGAGAGTGACAGCTGACAGCTAAAGAATGTGCCTAACAATTACAGACTTCAGCAGATTACAATCTTAACGACAGGGAAAAAAAGTTCCACCTTTACCAAAGGAGCCATGGAATCTAAATACCCTCATCAAGCAGGTAACACTGATTTTTCACCTTCAGTGGAAAATACCTTTGTGTTAAATTTAACAACTAACAATTAATTTGCTTCAGAAAGGAGACGATAACCACACCTGCTGCCAAAGCTGACATGTACCACATTGAAGTAGTCTACTGATTATGTATTTCAGAAAGCATGTATTGGTATGCAACTGAGGAAGACACTCAAGTTCTACAAACTCTACATCACAGTATTTTTCAGTACGTCTTAAGTGTTAATACTATTACAGACAATATTTATGCAGAATCTCCTTTCTTGATTAATCACATTGAGATTTTCATTAAAGGTTAATTCCAAAAGAAGTTAATTACATCAGCCGTACCTTATTGACCACAATTTCTTACTAGAACTGCTGCCTTTCTCAGGCAATGTACTGCTATGCTGTATTAAAACAATGCCCGCTGCAAATTCTTACCTTACTCAAAACAACCTGCAAGAGGTGTGGATCTACAAATACAGAGCTATCTGTATCAAGAGGCCACCTGCCTATTCATTTTTAACATCTCTCTTTGATTAACATTAGATACAAAGCTGTTACTGTCCTCGACTTGCCACGTCTGCAGGAAAACCTGCTTAGTATTAATATCACTGTGGTCTTCAGAAAGCACCAGATTGTACTTCAGTAGAGCCCTTCTGAGGTGCACATGCAGCAAACACTTTTATGCCCTTGTAATCAATAGGGAATGGCCATGGACAATGAAGACTATTTAAAATGGTGTCACATCATCTTGCTGCATATTTTCTACTAAGTTTTCCAAAAAAACCCCAACCAAATTACTGTTAGTAGGAGTGAAAAGTCACTTCAGTAGAGATGGAGCTCAAGTCTAATCCTCCGTGTGTGTACATAATTGATTTTTTTTTTTCCAGGTAATTTATTCTTGAAGGTTAACAGTGCACACACAATTGAGAAAGAACATAGCTTTTCCAAAGACAAGAGACCCTGGATCGTAGGGAGATCAGCTATTAACAAACTGCAAATTAGAATAGATATCCCCAGTTCACTTTGTTCATCTCCAGGCATGTTATGATCTTGCCGAGTAAAGGGACCCTTCTAGTTTTACCATCTTTTATGTACTGCTGCACACTCATTAGACCAATTTGCAATCTGTATCACAGTTCCCCAGGTTCAGAAGTCATTTTACTGGTTTGAGAGGTATTCAACATGCCTCTTTGTACAAGGAGAAGTAACAGCAGCAACAGACACCCAAACAGCCACCTAAAATATTCTTAAGGGCAATAATAATGGCAATTTATACCAGAAGACACAAATGACTGAGCAACCAATAGCATCTATCATTTCAAGCTAGTTTACGATGCACAGTAGAAATGCATATGGAAATTAGGAAGTCCTCATTAATAGTTTTCATTTGTCAGACATGGAATAAACTCTGCAAGCAAAATTCTCCTTTGGTAGTATTGATTTAGAAATGCGAACTTAATACAGGATTAGATGCTTAAGATTTTAATGGTGAACACATACAAAGTAGTCGTCGATAATGAAGATGAAAGGCAAATTTCTAAATCTTCTTACTCGTTATTTCTAGAAACCTGCCTCAGTGAAGACATCCTCAGTCTCTATGGAAATGTGGTCACCCCCACATTTTAATGATTTTTTGGTCACCTGCATATTCAATGTTATATTTCAACTATCTCTCACTCCAATTCTATGACGTGTCACGTTGAGATGCCATTGGCTTTTCATTAATTTTGACAATGAAAACGTGCTAAACACCTAACTTTTTAGATTTGCTACTAACAAAGAAAGGAGTCCTTCATTAATATCCGTGTTTCTATCAATCCTGGATCTGGCCTACTGTGTACAAGACTACAGAACTACAGCAGCAATATTTTTTTTTTCCCCTTTTTACAAATCACTGAATCACAGAATTATGGGGGAAATGCCATTCTTTAAAGAAAAAAAAAAAAAAATCACATAGAGTTGAACAATTTTTCCCCTCTTCCTAAATCGTGAGGAACTAGAGATGCAGTTTAACAAGCAATTTTTCCTTCTTCCTATTCATCTTTTCTTTAATATATTTTGCAAGCTACGTCTCTGTACAACACACTTGATCAGACAGGATCACCAAGTCCTTGCAGTTATTACAAATAAAGGACAGAGGAATATCAATAACTGTGTTTAAAAACTGCAAAGTTAAATGAGCCATAAATATTGGACTGTTATACACCAACCCTTGAGTTCAACTTGAGCATAACGGAGCACACAGGTTTTAATACAGTAAATGGTCTAGCAGGAAGCAAGATGAGCAACATTCATTACTGCGACTATCAAACCAAATACAGGAGCAAGCTGGAAACACTGGACACACACCACTGGTGTGGACAGCATAGTCCAATGGACAAGACATCCAACCAGCACCAGGAGACCCAAGCTGTAATTTCTATCTCCAAAACCCAGTTCCTGTTTGTCTTCAGGGAGATCACTTCAGTCACACCTTCAAAAACAAACACCGTAACATTGAGAAAGGGGGCAGAAAACATCTCTAAAATGGTTTGATGACTGTTTAATATAAAGGTTTGGGGTTTTGTTTTAAATGGACAGTTAAATCTGTGAGTCAGTGCCTGAAGTTGGTGAGGGCATGGGAGGGTGACAAACATGAACTACTTTGAGTAGCGCTTGAGTAGCACTTAATGTGAGGAAGTTAAGAGCCACCAAGGTTAAGTGTGCTTTCCCCTGATTTCCATGAAGCCTGTCAGAGATTTTCACTGGCTGTACATATGTATTTAAGCAGTGAGAATGGCTGAAACATCAGTCCTGGTTCCTGTCCATTTAAGTAGGTATTTGCTAACTGAAAGCTTAAAAATCCAATGACCTTTTATAGTTGCAGCAACGGCTGTATTATCCTGCCAATATCTACTCTCTCATGAACACCCTGCTCAATAGTTGACATTAAGCATGATTGCCATAAAGGTGATGTAGGTGAGGGTTAAATGGTACCTGCATTGTCCTATGGATATTTATTCCAAAACTACTCTGTAATTAAAGGCTTTATCAAGCCCCTTGAGAAATTCACTTACAAATAGAGTTAAAGAAATGTGAGTTGTTCTAAATTACGGTATTTTCAACCAGTAATTCAGCTGACTGCCAGAAAATGCAGCCAAAAGTCTCAAACACTTTTTAGACTATGAAATGAGATTAGCAACAATCAGATCACACTACTACTATGTTAGTTTGAGAGACCTTTCAAGGTACTCACCTAAACATCAATTACCCTTCTGCCTCACATGCATACAAATAAGCATCTTGAATCCCACAATTTGGAACACGGTTGGCAATTCTGATGGTTGAACAATACATTATGTTCAAGAAAAACCTTTAGAATGCACTTCCTTGTAGCAAAACAGAATAAGGTCTGCATTTTCCACTCAGCAAAAATGTTGCCACATCAAGAGCTAAGAGACTACTAATCTCAGTCAATAACTCTCTTTGCTATGCTATCTGGTTAACAGTTAGGCCTGCTTCCTACCTTTCATAGCTAATTCTTGCCATTTTAAGTGCACCCAAAATAAATCTACAGCATGCCAACACAATATGAACACGAGATACCACATAGAGACAGATCACCTGAAGTCTATAAAGCTCTCATCTGCAAATCAACTCATTGTTCCAGCCCTTGATTTTAGAAGTAATGACAGACAGGTTAAATGCGAGTGGTGCAGGATGCAGACACACAGCACATATCTCCATTTCAACCTTTCTTAAATGTAGTCCTAGGAAGGGCAGTAAACTCTGTTATTTCAGTGAATTATGCTTTACAGATTTAAAAGATTTATTTCTTTCTTCACCCATCGACATTCATTTTTAGTGTAATTAAACTCCTCTCATGGATCAATGAGCACAGATAACAACTGAAAGTAGAGTGAGAGCATCCACCAGCAATCTTTTTCATTAAGTACATAACCAAATATTATTTGTTAGGCTGAAACACAAAATGCATCTATAGGATCTCATTTTGTTTGAAATCCGAGGGACAGCCGGAGCATGTGACCTTCCGAGAGGTGAGGACTTAACAACTGGAGCATTCAGGACCGAACAAGTCATTCCTTATTACTGCTTTGAGGTTTAAATCTAATTTCTACAGGTGAGCCTCTAATGAAAATTAGAATCAGGCCCTTAGCAATACTATAATCACAAAACAAAATAAATCCAAAAGCTTTGACAAAAAAGAATATAAATATTCTGGATGTCCATAAGCAAATCCAATTTACAAGTTTTGTCAAGTTGACAGTTCTTTAAAATCATCACATAATCAGGAAATTAAATAGGAAGTATCATTTAGGAAGCAGGAGAGGAGTAATGAGAGAGAGTAGAGAGGAAGTAACATTTGGGTTTTTTAATCCAGCCCCTTGGCATGTTATTTTTCTCTCTGTGTTGCTTAAAATATTATCAGCACTAGTTGCAATACAAAGATCTGCTTCCAGAATAACTGCCATCACCTCCAAAACAACAAGTTGCTTCTAAATATATAGGACACAAATTTTTCTGATGGAAACAACATCTAGGAATATTGTAGTTAGTTCACCTACCAAGTTTTTCAGTCTTCAGAGAACCTGAATTTGGACTTCGGTGTTCTTTTCTGACTCTGTCCCAATATTAAACCAATTCTTGCACAGAGCTATCTTATAAAGGGCTATTTATAAATAATCTCTTCACATTGTGTACAAATCCTGCATGAACAGCCTTTATATCTGGGATAGTGACAGTGGAATCGGCAGAGAAAGCACAAAGTACCACAGCTACACAGTACATAGCCCAGTGAGTGATTACATCCATTTCATAAAGCTTGTAATGGCTCTTCTTTTCCCCCCCCATAAAAATAAAAAGCGATTACAGTAAAATCTAGAACAGCAATATTTCAGTTTTCAGACAATCCTGGCCAAAAAGATACATATTTTAGATCAGTTTGCATATTTTTACATTTGAACACTAGCAGAATTGAAAAGCACTATCATCATTGGTATTAATAGACTTTGCGTGCTTAAATCCCACACAAAGAAGTGAGAGCGTTTCCCTTAGCTTCCATTATTCAATGCTTTAAGTGCTAAAAATGTCCCTGTTCCAGTGCCCCTGCAAGAATAACTGCAGTAGGCAAGAGACTATTGGAGTTTTAGAAATCTCAAGAGGCAGCATCCTGTTCAGTTACATTGTCTAAAGATATTCACACTTCACCTGCGAATGACATGGAGGCCAAGACAAGGTTAGGACAATGATCTACCATCGACTCATTAATGGCCCTGCACCACATCTGCAAGCCTGCTCTCAACATGCAGTGGCAGAAATGGTTATTCGATTTTTTAGGATGATTGGAAGCTTCCTATTCCAGCTGTAAAAAGAGACTCTCAGTCCTCAATGTATGTTACATTTCTAATTATCATAAAAATACTCTTCCACTTTTCTGAAAAGGAGAACTATAGCTGACAGGGTAATCCCAAGGAGCAACACAATAATTTGTGTTGGTTCTCTCTTCCCTAACAGTTGCTCATTAAGAGCCTTGATGCTAGTGAAAATTGTGTCAACGTTTCCCCTTAATACAAAGCAGTAGCTTTCCAGTCGCTATTTTGACATTTCTAGCTGAAAGAAAAAAAAAACCCCACACATTTCAAAGTCCGTATTGTCTGTAAGGGATACAGAGAGTGGACGATCTGTTTATTCTTGTACATTTGCTTTCAAGGTTTATCACTTGGTCTGTGTATGAAGGGGAGAAAAAGCAAAACATGCAAGGAAATCACAAAGAGAATACAAAAGAGGAGTTTATCTGCTTGCATACGCTGTGAGCAAACTGTAAAATTGGGGCAAAGCGGGGTGCAGAGAATATGGGGCATTGACCCCATCGCCTTCCTCACATCTCTAGCAGGAGCTGATCTGGACAGAAAATTGCCACTGCTGGGTGGGCTGAAGATCTGGCTCTGCTCCCTTTGTTTATTGTGTGTAGATTACAGAGAGCATCTCCCACAGGGTAACATGCACCAGCAGTCTCCACAACACCCGTGAAGGTAACTTACAGGACCCATTTTGTGACTCTACACTGATCAGTCTTCTGCAACCCAAAGGCAGAAATGCTGTGGGTTCCCCCCAAAGGCTGCCACCCTGAGGGATGCAGGGCAAGGCAGAAGAAAACCTCGCACAGGCTGAGTTCTGCGTCTGCCTCGCATCCCTGCACAGCCCCAGATGAGTCTCTTAACTGGTCTGGGTTACACGGTTACACTTTCACTACATAACACTTGGAAATTTTTCATAAAATTTTACTGAGATCCTTGCATGGAGAGTGCCACAAACAAGCTGATAGCAGCGCAAGTGCACGTGCATTGAATTTCCTGCCACAGGACTTCACACGCTAGGTTACCCCTTAAATGTGGGGACTTATGCAGAAGGCAACAAAAGGCTACCCCAAGTTTGGTTTCTTTGCGCTAAGGTTTTGTTTTTTGGTTTTTTTTAAATCATCTTTTTCAGCATTTCTGCCTCCTACTCTTGCCCTGGCCTGTACCTTTGTGCTGCCCTTGATGCTTTCACAGACTTAGCCAAGGAAATATTACTCAAATGTATAAAGCTGTTTTCTGCCGCTATTACTGATCCTAAACAATATCATATAACATACAATTCTTCTTCTATGGCCTTATTCAGTATGAATGAAGGAAATAAAACCCAATTCCCAGAATTTAGTAGAGTACTTTCCTTCAAAATAGTCTTCAAGCATTGCTATAGAATTTTATATAAGGAATAGAATTTATGTAATACAGTATAATTACTCCACAGAGACACACCAAAGGGTAAAGAAAAACAAAAAAGTAAATAAAAATAACGCAGGCAGGATACCTTCAGCTCCCACCGTGCAACTCCTCCCACACATAAAAATCACATAACCACATAAGTCAGCATATACTATACAATATTTATTACCAGCTTATTGATAGAAATATGAAATTTTTCATTTTAAGAAATCTGTAGGTTTTGCTTTTATAACCAGTTAACATCTAACGGAACTTAATTTTAATACAAAATCAATGATTTCTAGAGGGTTACAGTCTTCCAGTGACTGTTATGTATACTGTTAGATTTCCTAATCTTACTTTCCTAAACATGCGGTTTCTCACCGACTGCTCAGTGGCAAACACCAGCTACTCCACATCTTTGAGCTCACCAAAGTCTCAACAAGGCAGCTGACCCACTTGAGACAAATTCTTAAATATGGCGAGTCACCACAGCTCCACTAACTCCATCAGTGCCACCCAAAAGCGGTCTGGTTCTCCAAATACACAGATGTATTTGACATAACCCTGGTATGGCAGTGGCCTTATCAAGCTCTGTAGCGTGCTTTCCCCAGCCTCACCTGCTCTTCTCAGGTGCGGCGCTCATTGCCACCTCTTAACCTTTGCAAATAACCAGACCAGCTCGGAGACAGCCCTATCTTACTTCGCTGCGCAGGAGTGCAGACGTGGCTGCCATCTGTACATCATCTGCCGACAGCTCAACAGGGATGCACCACTCTCCTCCTTTCTAATTAAGTTAGGCTAAACACTAGGCTACTTCTGAAAAAAGATGCCATGTGGGAACACCTACTAACAGGTAACAAGGAACTGAATATCTGTACCTGTATCCTTAAAATTAGTCTCACTTTTAACAATCAGTTTCCACTTGAAACACTAAGCATCCTTTCTCAAAGAAGAAAAGAAGCAGCTCCAGCTATGACAATGCAGCTGTTGTGCCTATTCACCAGTTAATGCGCTGCAAAGACCTCCACACCGGTATTTTATCTTCTTTAGTAAAACAACAAGCTGCTCCATCTATTCATTCAATCTCCAGTTTAGCATCATTGCCTCTCTAACATTTCTAGCACTGAATTAACCGGCCTCTTTAGTCCTCACAAACGCATTAACAAAGCTTCCCATCAAAGTATCACTCAAAGTACTATTATTAGCTTAGCTTTAATATAGCACAGAAATTAAGAATGGCTGCAGCTAGAAAAAGCCTATGTAGATGTTACTTGTCTGACAGCTTCAGGGTTATTCTCAACACATTAAATAACTCAAAAATGACTCAGCCAGCGATTCACTGACATCAGCCCCTGCACAGCTGAGTAAGTAATGTTAAGGGTCCATAAATGGAAGGAAATCCTATTATGAATGCCAGGAGGGGTATCAGTCTTTTCTTCCAAGCCACTGCTCCCTATGAATGAAGGGAACAGCACCAAGAACCAAACACAAAGCCTGATCTCCAGCAGCTACCGTAAANGGGGGGGGGGGGGGGGGAGCTCCAAAAGACTCGAGAGCTGCTGAAATACAGACGTTTTCAGAGGCAAATCTTAAACGTTGAAGCTTCTACAGTAACAGAAACTTTACAGAAGCTATACTGTGTAAACAACACCTGGCTGTTCAAGCTTCTCACGGTTTTGGGCTTTTTAATATGCTTTTGTCATTCTCTTCCTTTAGGTCCCAAATTCCCCAATGCTACTGGCCAGCTGGGCAAGCAGGGAGAAGCTGGGCTCTACAGCCCTTGGTCTGCAGCTGAACCATCTGCCTTGGAAGTTAGCTTTTATGAAGAAAAGTAAATTGTATTCCTAGGATTTCTCCACCTGCTATGCCGCCTTCTGCTGGATAGAACACATCCAGAAACCCAAGAGATGCCTTACGTGTCTCCAAATAGGCCAAAAAAGAGGAGTAAATGGATACAAAGAAAGAAACTTTTAGTTACCACAAAATGTTCTGCCAAGGAACATTTGACAAATACTGTTATAGAGGTGCATATAAGCATAAGCAGATTCTTTCTGTCATTTCAGTGACTGAGGAGCGGGAGGAAAAAGGGGATGAAGGATGTCTTACAGAAGAGAATATCCTTGCAGAAATGGCAGCTAGTCTGGGCTAACCAGAAAACACTAGCTCAATCTCACTGCCAAAGTGACTCACCATTCTAAACAAGGGAATCGGATTCCATTCTGATTTTAACTTGGCACAGATCCTTTGTTTCTACCTTTGAGTTACACCATTTTCTGTGATTAGGACTCAGGGTCATTATTTCTGTCCTTCAAAAAAAAGACTGAACTAAACTGAGAGTAACTTTATTTGGTATTATTACAAGTTGAGCAATGGGTAAGTTTCAACTAATATATTTACCAAAGAAAATTAAAGCAATATAAAAACATTTGATAATACGCAAATTAGTAAATGGCTTGTTTCTCACACTGATTTCTTCTGAAGTTAGTGAAGGACTTCTCTCCTCTTATCTGTGTGCTGGAAGGCTTGCATTTTCCTTCCTTCTTTCAATCCCTCTGAGGGATTGCTATAATGAAGATTTGTCCTGAAGACTGCTAGACAGATTTAGCGTGTTTTGCCTATCATTTCTCTGTGACAACTACTAAATTTCATCAGGAGAGCTCACATGAGCACCACTGCAACACTCACTGGGCTGGACCACAGTTCAGTGATGTGTTAAAAATGTGAATGTTGCAGCTTGTCCCTCTGTGGCTTCTGCCATCTCAGGAGCGCAGAGATCAGCCCTATAACACAACATTTGCCTGTAGGCCACCAAACTGGCCTTTATATTATTTTCCTCATTAACTGTAAAAAGAGAAACCTGCCCATATAGCCCAGGGAGAGCCATCTCTCTCTCTCTATACGTTCACTTGGAAGAGAAAGAAAACCAAAACATACATTCAGAGGATTACACGTTTTATAATGACACCTATTTCTCTGTCACAAGCATCCTGACAGGGGCTTTTCCTCTTTCCAGAAGTTATAAAATACTGACTGCATAGTCTCTTAAAATAACTCTACCCTCAGTTCTTGTCACAAGAATTTCATTCTTCCAGTGCTTGTGCACAGTTTGAATTTAATTTACACCAGTACAAATGACAAGTATTTCAAGATCATCTGAATGATACCGAAAATAATTTGCCTAACTGAAACTAAATCACAGCCATAGCCCCACTTATACTTCAAATTCTGATGCAACTTAGATGAAGTAACATCAGAAGACATCGTCTCTGAGCAAGAGATAGTCAGACTCTTAGATTACTCCCCATTTACCACTAGAGGCCAGCAGTTCACCTGCTGCTGCTACACCTGGAAGAGTACCTGGCCACCTAAAGGTAATTCTGCTCCCAATTCCACCTGCTAAGCCATATTAAAATAGGCTAGAAATACACTATTGTATCGCACACAAAGAATAGCTCCCCTTGGTCATAAGGGATGTTATATATTGGGAGAGATAAGTAACTTAGGCAATCATAGATTTAAAGGAGGTACATACACACAAAATCTTCAAACAAAAATATAAAAACATTGCAGTAGGGTGAGAAAATAATTCTTGGGTTTTTTTGGTTTAGGTTTTTTCGGTTTGGTTTTTGTTAGGTTTTTTGTTTGTTTGGGGTTTTGTTGTTGTTGGGGGTTTATTCCCCCCACTGAAAGCTACCAGTTCAAGGAAGGGTACTCATTTTTTTTTTTAATTTTAATGTTGTACCTGTAACTAGTATCTATGGCCTGAGACATCATTTAACATTTGGCTGTCCTTCCCTCTAGCTGTAATAAGATGCCTAGGAAGCAAAGACAAAATGGATTTGATATCTCATTCCAGCACATCCACTTGGAGACAATCCCTACTTTAGAAAATGACAAGCAGTGATCATCTGAAGAAATTACTTGGTTTAGACATCCAAAAAAGTAAAGATGTTCAAAATGTCTTTGGCATATATTTATTTACCTTTATTTCTTTTGAGGACTTTTACTTCTACATATAGGAATAAGCACGAGCTACTAAATAGCACCTATACCATAAAGGTCTTACTTCATAGTGCCAAAATGACAAGGTGAGAACCTCAACTTACCACAGACATTGCAGCATCATACACAGATACTGAAAAATGCAGTTTTGGACAAAAGCAGCCTAGTATTTCTTTCAGATCTCTTTGGACTCAGATAGCACCCACATCCTAGGAATTTCATAATTTAAGAGCACTACAAACTACTTAAAGAAATAAAGTTATTAATTAAAAACTGCACCTGATATTAAAAAACAAACAACAGATTTCTAGAGGAGACAAATACGTTTACAGGAGAAAGCTTTAGTTACACATTTTCTAAGGAGCAGGCAACCTGGGAAAGATGAGCCCACCAATTTCTTCCTCTTCCACCTACCAGCAAACCAGTGGCTAAGACCACAATGCAGCTTTTACTTACATGTAAATATCCTTAACGTGTCACAATACAGTTCCTCCTTGAAAAGGGGACCTCCTTTTAAGTGCTCTTATGCTATGTAGTGAAATAACATATCACATCACATGTATTTATGCCTACCTCAGGGAGGTTCCATATCTGTGACCAGCTGGTACACTTCCAGCCAGGCAAACAGTTGTCATGCTGTGCTCCTCAAGAGCTGGGAAGCATTAGAAGAGGCAAAAGGTCAAATTCAGAAGACTCCTCAAAATCCAAAAGAGCAATCTCTAAGACTAAAATGAGATATTTGTGCCATCTCACAGTAAGCAAAACTGCACCTGGAAAAAACAGCAGCCACAAGCTGCAGATCAGCCTCAGAAATACCCCACCTATCAGACCCTCACGTTTATATAACGAGCAGAGCTCCCCTGAAAACAAGGTAATTGAATCAATTTACACCAGCTGTGAATCTAGCACAGGGTTTTCTCTAACCCTCTATTAACAGCTGGTATAATTCTGTTAAAACTGTGTCTTAGCACGGTTCAGCTGCAGGTCAGTCTGTTTCAAAGAAAGCAAAGATGATAATTTTGGTGCCTGAATTGCAATAAAATACTCATTAGGAAACTCAGGTTGTTTCTACCTTTGACAATATTTATTAATCTTTGTATTAGGATCCTAAATTCCTTCTGTTTGCTGTATAAAACTATATCTGTTTCTCTGCTGCCTCCATTTTGTATTGTCCTAGAGTTGATGGAGTACTCGGGAGCTTGAAGCTTCTCCTCACAGTTTCAGAAGTCACTAAGCAGGTTTCAGGGCAGTGGAGAATCAAGCCTCAAGAGTACCAAAATTATTTAGAAAAATGACATAACCTCTAAGAGAAGGCAATGCCAGCCATTCAGCATCATTGAATCCTTCCCTTCTTTTTCCATGGATTTTCCAGGGATATCAGGTTTGCACACCCAGCAAGATGGACAGTGTTTATCAAAACAAATTCTGCAAGCTGATGAGAAGAGTGTCTTGCAGCAGGAACGACCAAAGTGCAGGAGAGGGCACAGCAAAGACAGGGCTCAAAATCGAGCGCTGTTATCAATGAAGCTCTGTCTATTCATCTCAACAGAGAATCTGTGCCCCGGAAGAAAGGAAACAGGAAGGGAATAGCTGTAATTCCCTATCAGGCAGCCAAATTAAAAAGGGACATACCTCTAAGAGAGCTATTTAGGAAGTACTTCAGTAAGTATGCTTTCGTCTAGTAATTGCAGCTTTCTTAGAGCAGTAAATAGATTACTAAAAAGCAACAGCAATTCTGGGGAAAATGTGATTACAGGAATGAAAGTTCTCATCTAACTGTTTTGTGTTATTTAGCACGTATTTTCCAAGTTGTACATGACCTGCATTTTCAAAGAGGAGAGTAACTGCTTTACCAAACCCAGGGAGAAGAAGGCAGTTTGAGAGACCTGCCCATTAACATGTAGCACAGTGGTTTGCAGATATCCAGATAGGCTTGATTAAATGAATTAATTACCCTCAGCTCCAAGACTTTAACTATCAGTTTTTTCTTGACTGGCATTTAGTTTGCACAGGAGGCCCAACACTTACACTAAGCCCAGAGTTTTCGTGTGTATTGGAAACTTAAGACTCCCCAGGCTTAAGACTCCCCAATCTTAAGACTGGTGTGTCTGCCAATGTACAAGAAAAGAGCAGGTATTTAGTTGTAGAGGTAACAACACATAGTGCATCTCACGATTCCCTAGCATAGTCTTAGAAACAACAAAAATTATAGTTGTATTCAGAAACAAAATTAAAATCAGTGACAGTGCTGCTCAGTTGGACATACTATAACCTCATTTGTTATTACTAATTTGTAGTAGTATGCTATATTGAGACAATCTATCTCTTTTTTAAGGTAGCACACTCAGCTGTCACAATCTACCCTTTTAAAATCTCAAAACATTTGTTTCACATTATGGTCCTTGCTTTGAAGACTGCAGTGACAGGCTCAGATTGTAAAAAGCGTGTTTCTCCTTTTCCGCTGAAGAAAGTCCACCAGCACAGAGCAGTGTGGGAGAAGAAAGAGACCTGAAGTGATCTGAGCCCTGTCCTATGACACATGCAAACTGACAGGTGTGGTTGGATATAGCTGCTAGAAAATACAGTACGCTGAGCAATTACGAACTAGTTGTTTGTCTCGGGAAAAGAGAATTGTGTAATCAGTAAATCTAACTGAGTTTTATTGATCGAGCCAGCAATGTTGCCTCTTCAGAAACCTGATGAAAATGCCAACACAAAGTCCATCAATAGGTGCTCTACTGTTTGCCGAGAGAGCTGAAAGAGGTCACCAAATGTGCTGTACAGAACATAACTTTGCCTATAGGTACACTGCAGATTCTCACAGTTTACCTGCTTTAAAAAGAGTTCCGGAGGGGGGAAAAATAAATAAATAAAAAGTCCCCTACAAGTCTACCTTCTATAGCAGTTCATGCACTAACTTTGAGGATATACGCCTAAGAAACTAAAGGTTGAGAACATGGTCTACTAACTGGCATGCAATTGGCAGTCTGCAAGTAATCCCTGACGCTATCACACATGGAGTCTGACCCGCCTCGATGGACTCTAACTTTCTCTGTCTCTTTTACCATGAAAAATTGCGTTCCGGCACCTCACACTCAGTTTTGCCATGGCTCAGACAAATTTGTAGCATGTTTTGATGCCTCTAAATGAACAACCTGAAGTGAAAAGTATAAACCAGTTTACCCAGATAGCCATATTCTAAACAAAAACAGATGGAAGAAGTGGAAAAAAATCTATCAATAAACAGCAAAGTCTATAATGTATAGAAAAAGAAAAAAAGTCTGCAGAAGAGTGGACTGCTCTGGAAGGGGGTGAATATTCCATGTGCACAGTAAGTCCTTCTCTTTTACCAATGAACTTGGTACAAACGCACTTGCAAATCTTTTGCTTAAAGAGAAACCATAACTAATGGCATCTGCCACAGGAACTGATCAGCGTTCACTGAACAGCAAACCACAGCTTCAGACACCCTTAACTCCCACACAACAGATCACCAGTGCCTCTTGGCTTCAACTGGTCTCCAGCGTGCCGCTAGACTTCAAAACAGGAACGTTGTTAAGTGACAAGTCAGCCAAGTGACAAAGGAACCAATATCAATATACATAATGCAACAAAACCAAGTGAACTTATGTCATCTTGCTTACAACAGCATGGCTTTCCATCCCTGGAGAATTTGAGATGTGCTCAGCCAAGTAAGGCACTGATTCTTGTCTCACTCGGGCTCTGGGGGCACAACAGGAGTAATCTTTTGTCCCATCAAGGGAAGGGGAGGAAGGAAATGCTACAATCTTGAAAAGCCTAGTTCAGATACTTACAAAAGGGAAAGGATATCAAGGAAATGAGAAATAAATGTTTAAAACAGGGTCTGTGGCCGACTGGAGGATTGAACCAACGCATTTTTGTACAGCAAGCAGTGAGAAATTGGTGACTTCAAGACTCAGAGGATCTATTCCAAGGATTTATACTGCACGCTTCACAGCATTTTCCTTTCTCATGGTGTCTTTAACTCTGCAATGTATAACCAGATTGTACACATAAATGGCCCAATTCAAACTGCTCGTCTTATCCAAAAAAGAATCTGAAGCAGTTTTGAATTTAAGTTAAACAACTGGACATGTAAAATAAAAACACGTTAAGTAAATCATAACCTTTGACTGGAAGAACCATGAAACTGAATTCTGAATGTGTGTGGCACTCAGTAACCCTAGAAGCCCAGCAGACCTCAGGAAGTTTCCAGTCCAGACTCCTGCTCAAGCCTGGGGGCTGACTGATGGGATTAGCAGAACAGCTAACTCGGTTCGAAAATATTTGTGAAAATTTTGGCGTGAGAGGGCGGAAGAGACTCCCGGATGCCCTGTGGGAAGGCCACAGCCAGGGCTGACACCCTTGACCGCGGTCTCATCACCTTGGATGTGCCTGGCAACAACTGTCCCTGCCCCGCCAGGTCACCCTCGGCTCCCAGCTCCCCATCCCACAGGGAGCAAGCTGCCCCATGCTGCGCCCTGACACTGAGCACTGAAGCTGGAATAAATTGCATGGACTTCCTTAAGCCAGGGCTGTCACTCTGCACGGTAGACATAAGAACTAAGTAGCACTCCGTAGAACTGAAGTATGAATATAAGTGTTAAAAAGACGACAGTGCAAATACAGTAAGTAATCACATGGCTTCCCCAACCTGTGTGCAAAGACGACAGCAAGGTCTATCATTGAAGATCCAAGAAAAGTTTCAAAGTGAAAGAATTTTTTTAAAAATAATCTTAAAAATATACTGTAAAACAAGTTAGTTCATAGAAGGTATTTTAAAAATGCAAAGAACTTAAAGCAACTTAAGTCTGGTTCGTCAACATTAGACAATACATGCTGTGGGACAGAACCACATCTCTACTTACTGATTCATGTTAGTAATTTACCCATTTAATAAAATTAACTTTTGTTTTGCAAGTTCATTATACTACCAGACCAGTAAAAAGCAGGTAGACGTGTTCCAGGCTTTCTGGGGCAAGGTATCTAGTCTACTTATAAATGGCATCTATGAATTACATAACCAAAGAAAGAAAACTGACAGTATATCTCTTTTTAAGAAACATATTTCAATTATTGAACAAATATCACATTCATAGAAAAACAGTTGCACTTCTACAACAGGCAGCTTTAATTAGCCTATTTCCACAAAATGCTTGATTTTCAGCTTCAAACCACTTCAGTGCCCTCCCTCAACTCTCTTGTTAGGCATCTTATTTAAAAGAAGTATTATGAAAAATATTCACTATTTTATGCATTTGAGTCTTACGCCAGGACTACTCCCTTACCTGTTTCCCAGGAAATACTGTAGGGCACACATTGCTGATAAACAGATACATATACTTCTGCATTCACCCACACTTCAAAGAAGATGGATTGATTTATGGATTGTGAAATGATCTAATATTGCTTACAAAATCTCCTACCTTCTATTGCAATAAAAGCAGAGTCACCTTCCCAATACAGACTATTATTTGCCACTTCCACAAGAAATGGAGGTTTCACTTCTCTGCTCCCCGACTTTCAATTTAGCCATTCACAGCTACGCAAAGCTAAATACACACCACCCTGCCCGCTCACCAAAAACTGCTGGGTCCCTACTGGGCTCCTACAGCGTGAGCAGAGCAGCCAGCCTCATCCACACTATCCCAGGTGACAGGCACCACCATCTCTCTTGCGGGAAGACTGCTGCATCAGGCTTTATTTCAAAGCCAAACAGAAGAAATGTCAGGACTCACTCCATTTAACATCGTTTGGGTCTACAACTTTGCCCTTCAGTCATGTGGGAGATGTACCTTTCTTTTTTTGAGAAGAGCTCCTTCAAGCCCAACCTGCTGCTCCCCCTTTTTAGGGGGGAGGGAGAGGGGAAAGATCCTTTTCTGGAACTCTGTGTTGGTCTAAGACCATATTTAAAATCACCGACTGGAAAACGAGGCCCCGGGACAGATGCCCAGCATGTATGTGTTCCTTCATTACAGAGCAGCCATGGCACGTCTGCGTGGTCCAAACTCGGTCATCTTCCCTTTTTCGGTGGTGCTTCTCATACCAGTAACTTCAAGCTGTTCCTTACTATTGGCAGTATTTCAAACCCCTTCACATTAGATTTGCCTGAGTTTAAACAGCACTGAGCCATGCAGTGGCCGTACAGTCCAAAATTCAAGCTCTTCCAGAAGACCCCAATGAACAGCTGACCAGGAATGTAAGGACATTATGATAGTCCTTAAATTCCTCAAGAGAAAAAAAGACAATGCTTTTTCTCAATCGTTACTGTGGTCATTACCTATACTACTATATTTTAACATTTAACATTGACCTGATTCACAAGCAGTACAGGAGGGACAGAGAAGAGCAAGAGCTCTGCCAGGTCTGCTCTGGTCTGGTTTGTGTTCTTTTCTGGAGTGTGCAGTTGCTTTAAGAGCAACGAACTGCCCCATCGCTGCTGAAGATGTTGCTTCTGGAAAATCCACAGTGGTTTTAGTCCTTTTATCTCAGCAGAGGTCACCCTGAAAGCTGCATTGAAGAAACAAAACAAAAGCACATCTGATGTAATAAGGCTGGCTACTGAGAAGGAAAAGCCCCACAAGCTTGAAACAAAGCCTCCAGCAAAAGATTTTTGTGTGCCCTGTGGCACACGCAGCCATCAGCAATTTATGAATTTAAAAAAAGAGCTAAGGGAAGGTTTCAGATAAACTGCATTTTGCTATAAAACAGTGACTTCATTTGCTTGGAAAAAAGCTACTCTTCTCATTTATAAATTAACATATGGAGAGATTACTGTCCCACTCCTCTGGTAAAGACTAATTTTTGTGCATTCCATTTTGTTCCCCAGTTCCCAAATGCATTTGCGCAAATGCTTAACCTTATGCACTGAACTGAAGTCAATGGCATCATCCACACACTTAATGCCAAACATGAGCAGTTTAAACTTCTGCCGAAGCACAACACAAAACCAACCTGAAATTCAGGTCTCCATTCTTCAGTTTTGATGAAACTCCAACTGATGCTGGGCGCTGCAGGACCAGGGGACAGTTAAGAAAACCGTCCTTAATACACATCTTGGAGACCCAAAATGACACAAGCAGCAGAACAGAGGAAGGAGCCCAGGATTTGTAGCTCCTCTTCGTTTCAGACTGAGTCTTTAACTTCTCAGACCTATATGCTAATGAAGTAGTTCATTAAGTTGTTTCAGTGCTGATTCAGACATGCAAATGCATGTCTTAATCCAGACCTTTGCTGAAGCTGCTTGAATTAAGTGCAATGTGAGTGGCAAAAGCAGCAGTGTGTAACAAAAATGTATCACAGCTTCCTTAAGCCAAATTCTTACTGATTTTTACAGGATGCTTGAAAAGCTGGAAACCTAATTAACAAATGACATACATGGATGCTATATAAGCAGCACACATTTAATAACTGAACTCTCTTAAAAACTTGTATTAGCCAAATTTTACAATTTGAATTTATGAAAATACATCCTGCAGTCTGTGTGTATATGCTGTGTAAGGCTATTTGACACACAAATAGGACTTTCTGAGGCAATGGACAACAATCATTTCCAGAGAGGCCGATAGGAAGAGATGCTGCCCAGTACCTGTGGGAGATGAGGCTCACCATCCACTGGATCATCTCCCTGAATCTCCAAGAGCCTCACACTCCTTTTTCCATGGCTTTCTAACTCAAGCCTAGAGTTAGGATATGTCTTCTCTAAATAGCGATGCCTGGTCTGATAAGGCAATGGGTAAGGAGTGCGAAGCAGGACCCTTTAATTAGCAGTGGTTTTAAGACAGAACACTGTTACACAATGCAATGATGTATCACAGCAACAGCGTATAAGCAGGCTTGAAATATCCAAATACAAAGCAAGTTTACACTATAGATGAGGCTTATATTCCTAAGCAAGCAAAGATTTTGAAAATCAAATTTATAGCCATTTCAAAATATTGTTTTCCAACAGGCAGGCCAAAACTTTCAAACCTAGCACACACAAAATATTACTGCCTTTCAGTACAAACACTTATTCATAACTAAAAGAATACCAGCAGCTTCTTCTCCCCTTCTTTTACTGAAAAATCAGCTGTCTGCTGAGGAAAAACATGTACAAGTAAAACATTTGAATCTCTATTAAGAAAAGTGCAGAGCAATTCATTGTCGTAGAAAAATGTGGACAAATTGGGCTATTCCTTGTAAAGATTTATAAATCAGCTGGAAATTGTTGTCACACCAGGCCTAAAACAATTTTACCACACTTAGAGGCTCAGGAATGCTTTTGTTTGAGCGCAGAACTTTTCTAAACACACTGCAGCTCTGCTTACAGCCACCAGCCCTCAAGTAGAAGCCCTTGGAGAGGTATTACCCTGAAAGCCATTTATCTTTTACTTCAATTTGCAAGCAAACACCAACACAGAGAGCCATTAGAGAACAAGTGCTCTCTGGATGCTGAAAATCAATGGAGGAAAATTAAAAATCAACAAAGCTCTCACATACAGCCTCCTAAATGAAATGGCCTGTGATCCAGTCAATCCTTGTTAACAGGAGAGTAAAATAAATTCTTAATCAAGGATGAACTCTAGTGACACTTCTTATAATATTTATATTGCATATCATACATCTCTAGCTATATTCTGTGTCATAAGGACATAATCTGATAATAAAGATACTCATAGTGCAGAGAACAGTTAAGAAACTCTGCAACACTCAAGTTACGGTGGCAGACAAAAGGTTTAGGCTCGGAGAAAGGGCATGACGAGTGAATGAAGTAAACATAGCAGAAGTTTAGTACAATATTTTGATAAATGCCCCTTTGCTTACATCCTAAAGAGTAAATCCACCTAATTTACATATTATTTTTCCTTTTTTTTCAACAGTATTCAGCTAGTTACCAGTCTCTTCAGGTCAGCTCGTAGAACAGCGTGGGGAGCAACACACTGCCTGTGATGCTCTTCCACGTTGCTCACAGCCATGGAAAAGTTAGAAAAGAAAAAAGTAAAAATATTAGAAAGATTTGTCTATGCTGCCTTACCTACTCATCACTGTCACTCATGAACCAAACCACTGCCGCTGAGAACATGACCAAGTATTGATACAGAGATTTCAACAGAATGCAATGTCATATGCACAAACCACTCATTTTCCTTGATAATTGTGATAAACATGCAACAGCATGAGGTATGCTCACGAAATAGGACATCATTCATTGAAGCAATTATTAACCTTCCTAATGTACCAATTTCCCCATAATGTAATAGCCATGGCACAACTAAGTAGTTTTATTCAACATATATTGAAATATTCTATATTGATTGGTTTAATTTTCTGTATTTTTTCTGAATGAAGAAAAGGTCATTTTTTCTACTTTGGGTGATAATTTCTCAAATTCCTCAATGTTTCCTTAAATCCTTCATAATTTCCATTATTTCCTGCTTATAGCAGGAATTCTGTGAGAAAAAAGGAATTCTGAGGTGAAAAATCATCAGAAATGAGAAGCTTTCCATCTAAGACATCTCCTCCCATTTACCTACACCCTGTTCAGCGAGCACTAGTACTAATAAATTAACACAAAGAATAAGGTAGGAAACTTAAGAACAGCAAGGTTGACTGAGGTCAAGTAAAATATAAACAGAATCAGGTCTCCAAGTTATCTACCTTTTTACCTAATGCTGCAATTGCTTCTAAATGGATGTTGAAGAGTACTGCATGGCACTGTAACAGTTGATTGGTCCAAAACAGCACTAGGTGGATATGTGCAAGAGATGAAGCTTTTAATTACACCAAAAGATCATAACAGTCTGAGCATTTGATATCAACATGGTTATGGATTTTTCAATTAATGAATGCGCCGTAGTCCCAGCTGAGGCTCTTCCAGTGAACCATCCACAGTTAGGTGTTGTGGAACTAACCTCTGCTTCCAACCTCTGCCAGTCAAATCTGGGCAGAACATGGTTTCTCTTTCCCTGTGCTTCCAGAGAAGAACTGACTGTTCAGGCTCTGCTGTTAAACTCCTTTGCCACACACCTTTTAGTCATACAGCATAAAGGAACTACAGATCCAAACAAACCATGTAATCCCTCTGCCTACTTAACTGTTACCTCTTTTAGAATCACAGAATGGTTTGGGTTGGAAGGGACCTTTAA
The DNA here is from genome assembly GCA_013398295.1 of Chionis minor. Classification (NCBI taxonomy): domain Eukaryota; kingdom Metazoa; phylum Chordata; class Aves; order Charadriiformes; family Chionidae; genus Chionis; species Chionis minor. The sequence continues at coordinate 1,424,847 of VZSF01002718.1, read as the reverse complement.
AGGTCATCTAGTCCAACCACCCTGCAGGAGGCTCAGAGCCCCGTCCAGCCTGACCTTGAATGTTTCCAGGGATGGGGCATCTACCACCTCTCTGGGCAACGTGGGCCAGTGTTTCACCACCCTCAGCGTAAAAAACTTCTTCCTCATATCTAGTCTAAATCTTCCCTCTTTTAGTTTAAAGCCATTACCCCTTGTCCTGGTGCAACACGCCCTGCTAAAAGCCCATCTTTCTTATGAGCCTCCTTTAAGTACTGAAAAGCCACAAAAAGGTGTCCCCAATGCCGTCTCTTCTGCAGGCTGAACAACCCCAAATCTCTCAGCCTGTCCTCACAGGAGAGGTATTTCATCCCTCAGATCATTTTTGTGGACCTCCTCTGGACCCGCTCCAACAGATCTATGTTGACATGGATCCACAGATGTCTTTCCTGTGCTGAGGGCTCCAGAGCTGAACGCAGTACTCCAGGTGGGGTCTCACCAGAGCAGAGTAGAGGGGCAGAATCACCTCCCTTGACCTGCTGGCCGTGCTTCTTTTGATGCAGCCCCTTTTTGACCAGGTTGTTTTCATCACCAGCAAACGAAGTTCCTCATCCTTGACTAGTGCTGGTGATGAAATTACTTGACCTTCTAGAAACCATACTGTCTTTGAAAAACATTTCAGACACCTTTCATCTTTGTCTTGTACAAGGACTATTTTCCACAGTGTTTGCAAGCTGCTGGTCAGAAAAAGTCTCTAACGATTGCTGTCCTTTCTCCTGGACCAGAGTGAGAGTCCTGTTATCTGATATCACTGGTATCTTCTACCAAAAAATACAAACTCTAAATTACCCAAAGGGTTACAAGTAATAAGCTTCCTGCAACCATGAAGACAGATGGCACGGCATATCTGAACACAAACATGACAAATTTAGGACTACGTACATCTGCAGAATTGACTCTTCAGGACATTTGTTTCACAGTCAAAGTGTTTGTCAAAATGATAAAAATAAAAATTGACACTTTTTTTTTTCCTGGAATAAAGACAGATTCCACAGGTCTCCTCTCCAGTGACTAACTCAGTAAATCTTAGGTGACAAAATCAGTAGTTTTTAACAGGTAAGAGAACAGAAACAAAAATACAAACTGTATTTTAACTTTTTATTTTATTTTCACTTCTAAGGTTAAAATTTCAAGATGGTTGGTTGGGTGAGAAAGAGAGAATAGCTCGGGGCATCTTTCTTTATTGTAAAGCTCAAGAAAACTTGCGAGAAAAGGCAGCGGATTTTCTCTGATTAAAAAAGGCAAAGGTAAAATGGCAGTTGCCAAAATTTTCAATATGTTGCTTGCTCTTCCCTAGCAAGGCTAATTTGATTGCAACTTGACTCATCAGATGCTGTTTTAACACCTCTTCAGATGCACGAAGTTGATGTGTATGCTTCCCTGAAGACAAGAACACATTTTTCAAGGCTCTAGGCTGCCAGCCACACTGCAGTGAAACATATGCTGTCCTGTTACTTCAGATAACAAACGGCTTCTCTTTTGTTCAGTGATTCAGCCACACAAATAACTTATTTTGTCTCCTGAGACTTTTGAAATGAGTGAGGTCTCTTCAAATAGGCATCAACTGCATTGTGTTTATTGGGTAATATACTCCTAACCCAGGGCTAGATTATTTCAACCAAGGTATGGTAACTGAGCTGGCTTTTGTTAAGCAGCAGCTGAGGCAATTGGCTGTGACTCTGCTATTCCCAACAGTAATCTTTATGGAAAGGCTATAAATATTGCATACCCACTATCATAGGTGATGAACAAATATTGACAATCTACTGTGTTCTGAAATAGCTGGTAAGTAACCTCATTCACGTGAGAGAACCCCATTTACAAGGAGTCTTTTAGATTGAGTAAACACAGCCAGGATTACAAAGACATCTGGTGACATAGCTGTAGAAACCTGGAGCATTGACATCAGTCACCCACTCAACCCCATGAGGCATCACTGCTCCCCTTATTGTCGTTCCTTTGGCAGGGAGAGCATTTCATCTGGATCACAGGTTCTTCACATAAAACTAGTCTCATATAAAGAGGATCATGAGGGGATTAAGAACACCACAGCAACCATTATCACACTTTTTGTCTTTGGTATTTGGAAGCCACCCATCACCATGGTACCCCAGTGTGAAGGGGATTCATACCCTATAGCTTTAGAAAGGGAAGAAGTGAATTTACATAGAGATTTGAGCAAGATAATGCCAGTAGATTTCTTTGCCCAAAGGAAAGAAACAACGAAATTTGAAAGCAGAGCACCATTTTGAGGTGCTTCTTGACCAAAATTGCATCTGACATGCAGTTTTGCAGCTGACATGCAACTCCGTCAGCTTCGGATGCTGCAGCCACTAGCAGTGCCTGTGCAAGGCTGCCCACCAACACAGGCTGAGCTGAACTGCTGCTCGCCCCAGGAGCACTGGGAAAAGCCCCCTTCGGGCTGATCTGTAAGTGAAGGGTGGGAGGAGAAAAAGGGAATCGGAATGGAAATAAGCTGGAAGGGAAAGCTGGAGGGAGAGCCAGCTACACCAGGGAAACACTTTTTCAGGGCTTTCACGCAAGCAAAGTCGGGGGAGACATGCCATTCCAGCAGCCTACCGCTCCTGGGCACTGACTGCTTTGCCTAGAGCCATAAGGAGTAAAACCAAACCAGGTCACAGTGATGCCAGATGTCCCCAGGTCATTATTGCAGTTGTCCCTATCTGGAAAATCAATGCTCAAAACACATGAAAGCCCAGACTGCAGCACTGCACACTGTTAATCAACAGCCCTAGATAAAAGGTCATCAAGCTGGAGTACCCTGATTACCATACAATATACTACAATAGATCTGGGCAAGCCTAAACTGGAGGTTTCCTCCTGGTTGTTGTGGTTCCTTAAGAAATCAAAGTAAGCTGGAAACTCAAACCCTTCAGGGAAAAAGCACAATAACATCTTACTGTGCAGCCATCAACGTATGTTTACTGGATTTAAAAGTGGACTGAAAATGTATTGTGCGTTCTCATGTTATTCTTCACCTTTCTAAGATCTACTAAAAGTGGCAACAGCCTTGAGAATAGACCTTTTTTTCAGATTTCTGGTAAAAGCTTCTGGCCCCTACCACAGTAGATGTCACTGCCCATTTACAACCGCAGCGTTCTCTGGGGATAATTTTGTTGGCTGAAGCTTATAAACTGACCTGCAGAGAAGGCAGAAAGGGGGACTCTCAGGTTCTGCCACCACATCACCTGGTGATTTTTAAACAAACTTATTTGCTAGGATGAACATTTAGAGATTTAGCCTTTCTCTGGTCTTTATCTGGGTGATATTTAGCTTACGTTTGTGAACATGGCTTAAATGCAGTGGCAGGTGGCACAGCAGTATTAAGGAACCGCGTCCAACCTCAGCCACTGGCAAGCTACAGCAGTTTTGACAGTCAAAGAGCGCACACAAAAGAAAGGGTAAAAACCACCATAAACAAAACTCAGTGCACTATCAAAATGTTCAAAGAAGAAAAATAACTGGCAATTATCTAAAATGATGGACCACTGAACACAGGAAAAAAGAAAAACTTAGCAGCGTCACCTGCAGACTGTGAGCATCAGCCTAATGAATTTGCCTCTTAACATCTTGGTTTTTAAAAAAAGGGGAAGAGGAAAATGCCCTTAATGAATCAAAGAATCCCATGGAGAGAAAAATATATATGTAAAGCAGAATACGTAATAGCTGTGAGATAAACTCAGAGTTCTAAATATTATATAAGTCAAAAAATTACCAGCTATCAGAGAACAAAAAAGTATAAGATTCTGGCACTTTACTGGCTATTAAAATGCCAGGGCACTTTCAGAAAAAATAAATTTGGGCCAGAAAATGCTGAAGCGGCAAAGGCAATGTTTTCCAACACACATTTTGACAAGTTTCCCAAATAAAATATTAATTTTAATTAGGAATATTTATTATTTTTACAAGTAAACCTCGACATACTTTTAAATCACTACATTTAAGAGGGTCACGACGTAAACAAAATATTTCACCTAATCTCATCTGGTTTTCCTTATCTTAGCTCCATCAACGCTTTTCAAAGTCTTCTATTTTTATCTGTAAGTCAGGACAAAAATTTTTTCAGAAATTTTCAGAGTATTGATAAACATCTCTGACCTTATCCTAACTCAGCTATGTTTTACATGGTAACTGGTTTATAGTAGATAAATGTTAATAAAAAGTGAATTCTATGAATTGTGCAGAAACACAGGGACAATGTTTTCCAAGAGTATCTAAATTTAAGGTCCTAGATGTAAATTCAGCTACCTTCTTTGTTTCCAAGTATAACTTTTTAAAGATGTAGTTCAAATTGCCTCTAACCTTTAGAAAAGCTTTAAAACTTCTTTCATTATCATCACAGATCAGCTTTGTATACAGTTATAATGAAATTTGTCTCATAAGTCACATCTTTAGTCTTAGAAGAGGTATTGCTGAATATTTTACCAAATTCTGTGTTCATCTATTTAATCTTCCAAAACAGTAACACAAGAAAGTGTAAATATCTACTTGGTCCTTGATCAAAGCTAATCATGATCTTACCATTGAAAATACTTTCCAAATTTCAGTCCTTCATTCTGGAAATATTAACCGTTCTAATTTTTTTCCAAAAACAAGCTTTCATATATTTGACTACTGATAGTATTTATGGTATTGATAGACCTTCAACAAGCCCATAACCTCCCTTGAACTGGTAAAAATGCATTTGGTTCAATTAATCTATTATTTTTTTGAGGGGCAAAGGGGTAGTTTTGTGCTTCAAGCTGAGAGGCTGGCTTAGACGTGTGGCATATTATTAAATTTCTCTCCTTTCTTTCCCAGGCAAGTCACTTACATCTTTCTGTTTCCACATCTGTAAGAGGGAAATCCTATAACCTCCGCAGAATTCCCAAAGCTATTAACAGGAGACACCAAATCATCTACGTGCATATAAAATTTTGAGATCTTACAGCAGAGTACAACTCACAAGTGGCTTTAATATGGTCTTACAATATACCAAGCAATATTAGAATGGAACATTATTACCTCCTGAATGTCATTTTATTCCGGAATGGACGGTTTTATAGATTTTGTCTGCTTAAGTCAAGTGAAAAGTTATGGCTGGACTTTGCAACAATATACAGCATGGGAGAGTTGCAAGGGAGCCTTTGGGCTTCGCAATCCCAAAGCGCAACAGAAAGTCTGTACCCCCAAGCTCTACATAGCAGAGAGGTAAAAAATGGAGGCCCAGACCTCCTGCTCTTGTGTTACAGCCCCTTGCAGAGCAGAAAAGCATTTTTTGACCCTTCAGCTGCAGCAAGTAAGCAAACCGTCGCCTCTGCTAGAGTCCATAGAAAGAATGAAGCACATAACGCTATTATTCTCCTGGACAGACTCGAACCTTTCCCCAAACCCTCACTAATTTATGCCTGCCTGCACTGCATCACAAACTGTAAAAGCACTTAAGCACAGAAAATCCTACAAAGTGATGCAATGTGGAAAAAAACTACTTCACAGATTTGGCTGAATGAAACAAACAAGACATATATTAGCATAAAAGAACACCACCACCAGTGCATTTAATATCTTAAATTGACAGGAGATGTTTGCTTATTCCCAGAGATCCTGGTCTGATTCCTGTAGTCATAGTTACACTGAAAGCACAGCTTTTTATGCAACTAGCAGTCGTCCATTTTTGACACCAGGCTTTGCAAGATAAACACTCCACAATCCCTCAGTGCTACCTGAGGCACTTCCCTCACCAGACCTTTCCACAAGATCTCCTTGCGTAGACTTAGTGTCTTCTGGAAAAGGAGGACAGCATTTTAAAGTCAAATTTGAATGCTGTTTCAATGTGCAGATTGGTAATAGTGTTTAAAGGACTGAGAACAGGATTGTAAACCTGTAAATTGTAGGTCCAGCAATTGCAGCAGAAATTAGTCCTGTTCCATTTGGGGCAAGTAGTTTAATTTCCTCATTTCTGTTACCATCATACTCAAATTACCACCTATATCCTGAACCAGCCATGCCTGATAAATGCTAAACAATCTTGCAAATCATAGGAACATATTTATAACAATTATTTTCAGCATGCTGCAGATCTTAAAATGCTGTTCAGTACTGCAGGGATGTGACACAAAACATACTTTATAAATATGCATTCCTCTTGAAATGGGATCATAAAAATACTCAGTGTTTATTTAGGGATCACAGGTGCTCTGCAGACTTCCATATTATTGTCTTAAGTTTCTAAAAAAGGAAACTAAACCAGACTAATTCTGTACTTTTTGCAAAACCCTGTAATCTGACCTCAAGGTAGACTGTCAAATCATGTCATGTCACAGTGTTTTTGCACAAGGCAAATGATATTACAAGGTGCAAGGCAACGGGAAGTCAGGCTTCAGGGAGGCTCAGGCTTGCCCAAGGTCATAGAAGCTGAAGTCAGGTCTTCGGGCTAACAGCTCCCTGATGTCCCTGATTGAATCATCCTACTACCGCTGTTGAAGAGATTCATTTTATGAATTATAGTTAGGGATATGTCAGCAGTTTTGTTATTATCCCCAGAAAATTATGATTTTTTAATAGAAACACAGACCATTAGCTACATTTTTCCAATTTTTTTTTTTTTTTTATTAATTGTAACTGTGAAAGAAAAAGGTTTAATTCGGTCCAGAAATTACTTGCGAGGTTTAAAAAGGAGTAATGCTGAGAAAATTCGGTCCAGAAATTACTTGCAAGGTTTAAAAAGGAGTAATGCTGAGAAATGGAAATGGAAGAAAGAAAAGCAGGAAAACAAGAAAGCTCTGGAAAAAGATTAAGAGATGGAAGGACAGCAAGATTTGATGAAAGGTTGCAAAAAATCATTATGAAAAAAATGGGGAGAGATAAATACCAATGAGACACAAAACAAGCTTGCAGAAGATTCCTCCTCAAAAAAAATCAGGAATTATGAAGAATCCACCATTCATCTGATAGCAATCTTCTGCTATGAAGGGAAGACGGCAACGTAGTGCATTAGTTACTCCCACAGATGGAAAAAAATGTGTCTCTAGCACAAGCCTGAAAGAGGCCACTGTCAAGAAGGCTTCAGAGGTGGCTTAGTTAAACATAAGAGGCTTCAGTTTCCAGAAGTAAGAATCTTTCTCTGCCTGACAGAAACACAGTGTGAAATGGAAAAAAAAAAAAAAAAAATTCTGTTTTATGCTTGCATGAATTTTTGAAGACTATATTCAAATAAATGTGTACAGGCTGCATGATAACGACATGATTAAAAACTATTTGTCACACAGGTCCCGCCTTTCAGTAGATGTTTGCTGCTGCAGGGTGCTGGGGCCACTGGGAATCAGGGTTCATTTCAGAATTAGAAACAGGTAAGCCGTTACGTTCATCCCTTCTAGTAAATGCCATAAAGAGAGTGGAATAAAAAAAATCACTGGCAAACTTAACTGTGAGATTCACGGTAGTTTAGGAGTCCTGTACAAATATTTGTGCCATGACAGCAAGGTTGCGGCAGCTGAGGGGTTTAAGAGCAGTTTTACTGCCAGCAGTGTAGGGGAGCAGCAGCCACAGCGATCCTCAATGGGGCAAGCAGGCTGCCAGCCCTGTAAAATGGTTGTGGCAACAATTTAAACCCTGCTCATCTCCACTGTGATTCCATGCCAGCCCCAGGCAAAAATTCCTGCCGCATCTCTGCTCCTGAGAGAGACAGAGGAGTTTGTGTGGTCAGCATGAGTGGAGGGAAGTCGAACAGCTGCAGTGAAGGGAAGCAGAATTTGACACATTGGTAGATTGGAAAACGCTAGCAGAGCATGAAGCATGGAAGGTGGGACTCATGCTGCCATTCCATCATTGGGGAAATGAGGAGGAAATGCACAGCTCTCCAGGAGATGCAGAAGATCCATCAGTAAGCATGACGGATGTGTTTCAAACACTCTACACCATTATTTTCGGTCTGTCTCAGGAATATGCCTATTGTACATCGTCCTTCTAGACCTCCTGAATGGCATTACTCATCTTTCTTCAAATACTGTTTAGAACTTTTCATATAACCTCCTTAACATTGTCCTCTTGGTTAGTTGTTGCTGCAGTTAAGACTGAGTCAAGACGAAAGAGTTCCCAATTTCCTCCCTTCTGTAACACGGGAACCCGAATAGATGCCTCTAAACATGTCGTGATGTTCAGCACATAATTAGACGAAAGTAATCTTAACACACAGGGTAATTGCAATCGAGATAAATAATCCAAACTAAACACAGAAAAACCTCATCTTGTGTATGCCAGTTTAGCAGAAACCTCACTGTGTTCTAGAGACTTGTCTGTACCCATTTCATTCTAGCGTACTGGCCAACCAATTAAATACTAAATACCGTAAGATGCTTGTTACTAATCCTTTACCATTTCATTTTTACAACTAAGTTTCTCTCTCTTTTCTCCTCTTTTCTTTTGCAAAGATTCAGCGCCACTAATATAACCACCTCTTCCTTTCTGATTTTATCTGTCACATTTCACACAACCCTGAATCAGTAACTGTTCACTCTTCATATAGACACTTTGTCCTTTAGACACTATCCCATATATTATAATTTGCCTCATTGTTATATATAATTCTGCAAGCTTCATATTGCATCAGAAAATCTTCCAGGATAGTATTCTCATAGGAACGTATAGCCTCCAAAAAAGATGGGTGTGATCCTCATAGCTATTGACTAGAAGGCAGTTGTAGCTCTAGCTAGGACACAAGAAGGTGTCTGCCATGCTGGACAAAAGCCTAGGTCCGACTCAGGTCTAGAGACCTACCGCAAACAATTTTGCTTGATTAGTTATTTTGCTTTTACCCCTAGTTTTTATCTCAAGCAGAGGAGGACTTCAGAAGCACTTTCAGGTCAATGAGCCCATGGGCAGGCTGGACGAGAGAAACACAGGACCTGCCTACTGTCCTGCACAGCAAACCTACCCTAGATTCTTCTCTGGCGTATGGCTCAGACGTAGATTTGGGCCTAAGTATAAGAATCTACATTTTAAAATAAAAGAGCTTTGAAATGACAGCCTGGTCTCAATTTTGCTAAATTGCCCTCCTTTTCAGACATATCAAACCAAAATCCCAGATGTTAAACCCCCTCTGGTGTGGAACATTATGCTTTCCCATTTACGGCTGCCCTCTGACCAGCCACCCGCTCAGGGGCGCACATCGCCGCGGGTGCTGAGGGTCGCTTCAGACCTGCTTTCTACTGTATGCTCTTGATTGACTGTCCCTATTTCTCCAAGCAATGACCCCTGCTCATCATAATAGGAAATAAAACCTTGCTGAAAATACGATGCTTGGATTCCTTCTCTTCCCCGAATTACCGTGAGGGAAATGGATGTCTCTCAAGTGCAGAATCATATGCACAATGGTCTCTTAACACTTGCTCACAGGTCTTTTCCATTATCACATAAATCTTTTTTTATGTCGTACTCCCACCAACTACTCTTTTTATTTTTGGCTTCACTACAGTAAACTTAATTTAACATTACAGCTTTTTGGTAGTTGTTGGTCTGCTTTTATGATTAATGAGTTGTAGACAGGAAATTCATAAAAACAGAACAAAAGAATCTATAATAAGTGTGCAGTAAAGACAGGACTATTTTTTTCCTTAGAATAATTGTATGCCTGAGCACAAAAGAATGCAAAAGTTACACATTAGGCTACAAAATCACAGCAGAAAGTCAATCTCAAAAACTTCAACTGAGAACTCTACATTAAGCATCAAACAAATTATAGGATAGAATAATAACACAGAATGTCTGTTCAAGTGTGCACCCATTTAGCCCCCACACCCTCTATCTTCATGAGCAATTATCCCACATACTATGGCAAACCTACACGCTAGTCATGGCTGTCTACTTGTATTGCTGGCCAGGTTTGTTGATTTGGGATTTTTGTGGGTGGTTATTTTTTCTTTTTTTAAATGAGGTGCAGCCTTTGACCACAGTCTCCTCCAGGTGGTGGACTATAAAACATTTACAGGTCAAAGGGAGCAGAAAAAAAGATTTAGAGGCAGTTCAATGTTTTGGACGACATGCACACAAAAAATTATTCAAAAATGCATCTAATCAACAAGAGCTGAGGATTCCTTTCTAGCTCCATACCTAGAAGACCAGGACGGAGAAATGCACAGAAAGTGTCTGCAAAATTTTTTGGAAACCAACCAAACCTTTCCCCATCACACTATACAAGAAAATACATTTACAGCCTACTGTTTAGGGGAGGAGGTGTTAGAAGAAGGTAGAGTATGAAAATCATATAAGAATTACACATTGTTGATGCAGCCCTGTTTACATACAAAGTATGAAAAAGCCCTGGTTTCTCAAATATAGCAGGTATCAGATCGGGGAAGCTGTAGCTCCTAGCCTCCATTCAGCCAGTAAAAATACTCAAATACTTTTCTAATACCCAGATTCCTAGTGATTGCTCCATATATGTTTTTAATTTTCAACTGTTCCACTGTCTGTTTCTGAAAGTTTTACCATACTTTTTCCACATATACATACTCCCACCCCATCAAATAGCATCGATCACATCTACCCCCTGTATGGCTTTGTTTTGGTGGTGCTACATGAACCTCTGCCACGGATGTTGACTGCTAGCTAACAGCTCAGTGAAAGCTCTGCCTGTTTTAACCTCTTGAGTTCCACTTGCATTTAATAGCTTCCTGGCTGTCAACTAGACAAGTGCTCATCAGCTCTGTGTGTGAATAAAATCTGGGGTTTCTGCATAGGACTGCCTCTCACAGAAACCTACTTAATAGCAAATTATGGGTGGGGAAAAAAAATCTGATTACTAGGCATACTTCTGGAAGCCTTCGGAAAATCTGAAGATGACCTAAACAGTCCCAGACAGAAGTCTTAAGCAAAATGATGCAGTCAGGTTACATCAGTGCTCTGGTGGTGCATCACTAGAATAAAACTGAATGGTGACACTGCTTATAAGGAAAGAACACATCATGGTAGAGAGATGATGCATCACAACATATAGACTCATAGTCTGCAATTTCACAGTGAAACTGTCCCGAAGTAACGACTCAGGTTATTGAAAGTAATATGCCATAGTTGACAACTTCTACTAATAAAAGGGTAAGACAATTCCACTCTCTATGTTCACAGATGTTCTGGTATGGTCTCAGTATGGTAACTGATACTTGAGTAGAAGTTATTTTTTACAAGTAAATGTAGTCATACTGCATTTTGACAACTTCCACTACCAATTGTTTTGCTCTGAAAGACAAATGTCAAAATGTTGTAGGACTGCATTTACCTGTAAGTGCTTACAAACATTGCTCAAGTCAGTTGCATCTCGGGAAATGCTTTTATAGCTGTGGCAAATACCTTTTTGAGATCGTGTGTAATTTATAGTATTTTAAAGTATCAGAATAGTCTATATCCTTATTACTATCTTAAGTGTTCTGCATGGTTTGTCAAGCAAGAATACACGTTTGTCACCTTGCCCTTTAGTTTGGAAAAACATGCAGCCATTGGTTATTGTGACAGCTGGGAAATGTAAGTGTTCGACCCATTTAACTAATAAGTCAGTGTGTGCACAATCAACATTTGTTTTCTCTTAATATGAAAAGCCTGAATATACACTGCTTAGCTGCCTTTTTTCCAGAAGCATATAAACAGAAGGATGGATGCATCAGTTGCATTAGCAACAATGAAAATTAAAATATGCGCCGAATGTGGGAAAAGATCAGTGTGTTCATGCAACTCCTCCCCAGCAACATTATACAAACAGAATTAAAGTAAATACCTAATTTCTACACCCAATAGCATATATGTCCTACAAAAATGTTAAATATTTTGTTGATAATTTAGTGGAGCTGAATTCTGCTAACTTTTGTCTTCTTTAAAAAAAAATTTACTTTGTTCAGATGACTCCAGATTGACATGAAACTCCATGAAACATGTGCAACCACTTCCAAATCTGAATTATATTGCTGTTTTGGAAAACACAGGATACCAATCAAATTATTTCCCCCACGTGGTACATTATGGGATGCCTGCACTATTTGACACTATCGGCAAAGAGTAATTACTGAAAAGGAGATAATTACATAAGTTCTGCTGTTTAAAGTGCAGGAACATCCCTTACCAGTACACAGCACTTCAAGGCCTGCATACAGTAAGGCTATTTTATGTCAAAGATCAATGAAAAAGTGCTTCAGATGGAGAAGTTAGCATCAGAGAGCTTACATAGGAGACCTCACCTTCATTACTCTACAACTTTCCAAAATCATGTCAGAATCACAGCTTCAGTGTCTCTGGTTGCAGGTTTATACTACACTAAAACCAGCCAGAATGCAAAGCAAATATTAATGCATCCTTAGGAAGCGTGAACTGTTAATTACAGTGTTGCCTCTTGTTTCATAACATTTAAGGGGAGCCTACATGGTCTTTTGCAGGCAGGTGCAAATGTCTTCTACTTGTGCTGCTGGCTGAATGCAACTCAGCTCTGACTCCCAAACAATACAGCCAGGGTTCACGCCTCTATCCCATGATTTCATCAGAAAGGCCCATTCAGAGTGATGCACAAAGCCCTTTAAAGCTCTATCCTTAGAGGTTTGTCAACATTGTGTGTCAAAACTGGGTTTCATAGCTTAAGTCCTGTACTAACCGCAGCAACACAACTTCTGCATCAGTGTTCTGCTGCGTTCAGCCAGAAAAAGACCCATAAGGAGTGAATTTACCTCAACGGTCAGAAGAGATCGTGTAGACATGACCTTGATACAACTCCTTCCTGATTCATCACTTAGACCCACAAACAGTACTTACCGCAACTTGTTCATAGAAGGGTAAGAGAGCAAAGGAACCTGCCACTTCTTTGCATGGATTTAGTAGGGTTTATAAATTGCTTCCACCAGCTAGTCCAAATTCCCCAGCATTCCTGTAGTTTACCTTGCAATTTGTTCGTTTTTATACAATGGTTTCCATGGACCACTACGTGAAAAGGATGCTGCTGTACCCTCTGCATCTGCTAACACACTTCTTCACAAACAATGTCATAATTCTGCAGAACTTTAACTTATTAAACAATGAAGTAGGGAAGATAAGATGTTTGGGTTTTTTTTCCTTTTCAGCCTGTCTTAAGAAAACACAAATTAGAGCAATTCACAGTGACTGAAAATTTCCAATACAATTTCATATTTGCTGTATAATGCTCACTTAGAAGTCCATTGATCTGAACGGTATAATTGCAGCTCACAGAGTGGAGGCATGTTGAGTGAAAGTCACTCCAGCAGAGATAAACTCAAGAAATGTCAGCCCAAGAACTAGACTGGAGCCTTCCAGCAAATATTTTATCTAACTGCATTCCAAAACAAAAATCATCTTCTCTTTGTGTGTCTTTGTAGGAAGCTGCAGTGAGCCCCACGATAGTCACAAAGTCATTTACAGGAACCTCCACAAGATCATTCAGTCTTACTCTCGCAATTACAAAGAACTATGACTTTAATAGGATGAACTGCCTGGAGGTACCCACGTTTCTCCACTGACTGCGGAGGGAGAGGACTTGACTAGACACTTAAATTGCACAGAGCTAAAACCAGGTGAGGTTAATGCTCCGATGACATTGAGGTGGAAATGATAAGTGTTAAATTTGCAGTATCAGTTCTTCCACAGATGAGGTCTACAATGAGTAAATGGAATGAAAGCATAGAATAACGCTTAATATGCAAAGTATTCAAAAAATACCCATCAATGTCTTTTATCTCTGCTTTTGTGCATATTCCTAGTCTCTAAAGGCTAAGTGGTAGCATGGGACTACTTAGGCTTTAAATTTAAAGTGCACGCTCAGTTCCAGTATGCACAGTCAGCACTCCAGCACAGTTTCCATTTTCAGCACATTTCAAAAAGATGTGAACTGGTTGACAAAAGCCCACACCATAATGATCTGAAGTCAAGTACTATCAGGAATGAGCGAAAGGCTGAGACTTTTGCTTAGCTCAGAAAAGGAAGTCAGAGCTCTAAATTGCAATTGGGCTGAAATGGATGGACAGGAAGACATTTTCTTCTGCCTTTCTAAATAACTTTTGTGAAATCAGCTGGTAGTCTTAGTGTCCTGATCAAATGTCCAACACCGGAAAAGTTACCGCTACGACTGACAAAGCTCTTAGGACATAGAGATTTCCTCCTTATCTGCCATGCGTGACTGCAACACCTCCAAGACCAGTTTGATACTGTTGGCTACAGAATTTAACTCCAACGCTTTCACCATTTTTGTACTGTGCATGTGTGTATGTATGTATGTTTCCATGTAGAAATATGTCACCCTCTAGCATCATTTACAGGCCCTAGAAATCCTTTCTGCTCTGTGGGATTTGTTGTTTGTATATTATTAAACATCTTCACAGAAGCAAATCTCAGCATAAACCCAAAGTATTTAATGACTACCCAAAGAGACTTTCTATAACAAATGGATTCCAATATGATATTTGTTTACTAAGCAGGCTTTGTATCTCTAAGAACTTCAAATTGTCTTGAGCAGAATATTTAGATTTTTCTAAGATAGGGTTAACATGAGATTTTTTGTGAACATTTGTGTGTCCTTCAGACTTGAAATTCAGCAGTGATCTTACTGCTGTTTATTTTGCCAGACAACTGGCACAACCACATTGTCACTAACCCCTCTGTGCTTATGCAGGCTTTTATATTGGAGCTGGGTGAGCTGGGAAAAACCCTCCACAGATCTCTCATCTGTCTCTTACTTTTAGCTTTTATTCCCAAAGCTGACATGAGCACAGATTTTTTTTATTCTTTTGGACTTCAAATCACCGGTAGATCTTATCTCTGAGACACAGAGTCTGTTGAAACTTTGTGCTTGGTGGTAGTTCCACTTCAAGAAACAAAAAAATAATTTCTGACTTTGCAGCAGATTGAAAATATATTACTGAGCTGAAGCATAGCATAGCTTGGGTGCAAAATCTCCAATGACAATTGCAAGCGAAATAAAATCTGTACTTAATCATCTAGGCAACCTCGCTGAGTTCCACTGATTTTTGATTAAGCAGAACAGACAGATAAACACAACTAACATCGTCCTTCCAATCAGTGGCCTCTGCATGAAATCAATGCTTCTGTATTACACTGGAGTTAAAAGGCTCTTATCAAGAGAAAATTCTTATTTCATGAAAGACCTACTGTGCTTGTGTTATTCACAATGTATTTCACAATTCTTGCTGTTTAAATCACAGGCATTTTGCAGACATAGAAGGGTTGTTATTGGGTTTTTTCCTCATAATTGCTCTTCCTGTTGCTTCTAACGTAACATTCATTGTAAATACACTCAATGGGTCAATTTCGCTTTTACGTATAAAGTCCACTTAATCTTCCTAGACTCCATGAAAAGCTTTTTGGTTTAGTAATGATGCAGGAACATTTTTTAAGAAAGAGTTTCAAGGAGAGGGTTTTTTTATTTTTTAATTAAGGTTTTACAGAGCATAAACATCATTCTCAATGACAGCCTGCCCAATCCCTACACTTTATATTAAGAAACACGCAAAGGACTTTGTGCATAAAGAATGGAGAGGTTGAACACTAGTCGCAGAATTTAGTTGGATGTGCAGAAACCCACAGGAGTTGCTTATCCGTTACTATGGAAAGCTCCATGGAAGCTCCTTTACCAGGAGGTCAATGGCCTCAGAAGTTTTCATACTCCATCAAGCCATTTCTTCCTTTCTGTATTACTCAGCAAGAATAAATATCCCACTTCCATATGTCACAGATTTACCTAAGGTGACCTGCAACTGCATGAAAACCACGTCCCTATATTTTGAAAACCTGTAAAACACACTTCACGTAGTTGCAGAGTTTTAGCTGCACTATAAAAAAAGCCATTTTTTGCCACATACCTTTTTTTTGTTGGTGGGACAAATGTAGAAATTGTCAATAACAGTGGAAATCCCAGGCTGTAGATTCAACTTTGTGTATAACGTCCCAAAATCTGAGGACCTGAAAGAAATCAAACATCTGTAAGTGCTCTCTTCTAAAGGCTTCAGCATTGAAACTCTGCAAAAACCTCCACTTTGTAGCAGTAGCTATCCCTTGTCAATGCTTCTCTGCCATCCTTTTGGTTTTTTCAGTGCTCATTAGCTAAAAGAAACTAAAAGAAACCTGCCACTATCAAGAATATTTTTCTAGGTTTGAAAAAACATGGCTAGATCTGCCTGTATTTTGCAGTTCTGTGAGGTGCTAGTTTTCATCCTGACACTGCACTGTGCAGTCACAGAAGCACAACACATATACCTTCCCATCACCACCCACAAGGTGGGAAAAAAAAGCTAAGAGGAGCAAAGGCTCATCGGCAACTGCTAACAGCACCTCCTCGGCTATGCAGGAAAAGAAGAGCTAACTTCAGAGCCTGGTGTCGCATAGCAGAACAATTTGGCCTGAGATCTGGAAGATTCGCAATGGACCTCTACCAGAATTCATACTTGGTAAACGTATCCAACCACTCCTCCAGCTCTTTTTCAAAGGATCACTAAATTTTGGATGAATAAAAACAAAGTCAGGACTTGGCCATCAGTATGTGATACACACGAATCTATGAATATTTTATGTGTGGGCACTCGGCAGAAATTGTTTTGTATTCCTGAAAAAAAAACCTACAGTGAAAAATGCCCCCATGGCAGCAATGTCTAGTATAAAAAAACCGCCCAGGTAAAATGTTGGCATAGGGAAATATTAGTTAGTGAAACTCCAAGCAAGTCACATCCAAAACTTTGGATGAAGCCTCATTTGTTCTATATAGGATCAACTTGCAACATATGGTCTCTCCGTATTTACAGTTTTTCCTTTCGCGTTCGGAAGGGGACTCAGACATATCTAAGGCACCTCTCCCTTCTACCCAAGAAGCCCTGCCTAAGACAGGTGGTTGGTGGGAGGACTTCCACTCTATCCTACCTTATTTTTGCTGGAACAACAATCTCCTTTAACAAACGGGGCTGAAGATGCCCTGCCTGGTACCTCTGCATTATTCAAACAATTGGGAACATGCAACAGCTCTCACATCCAAGAGAACCAGGGTGAGACCTCTGTCCCTCCCAGTGTGACACTGAGGACTGCCTATGCAGTGATTTCTGCCCATTCCACCACGTTCATTGCTCTGTAGTCTCACGCTCCTTGCCCCGGGGAGCCCCTGCTGAAATTCGTGATAAGATGACCGAGTACAGGAAGAGAGAAGAGTGAGAAGCCAAACCCCTGGCTGAGTGTGTGCACCTTGACAGGTGGTCCACAGCCTCAGGTCTCCTCCAAGCCACCTGAGGGCAGAAAGGTCCCCGACAGGCTGGTGCCCAGAGGAGGCTGACATGAGTGCTGTGTGCCCACCCTGCGCCCACCCATGTCCCAGTCCCATCAAGGATGTCACTTAAGTCAGAGGGCAAGTGGCACAAAGCCAGTGGCAGCTACTTCGCTTTCACACATCCAGCCTTTCACATGACACAAGAACTTTCTGTATCTTTGGCATCACCAAGCATATTAGGCACAGAATGGTATGCCGGATCAGGTCCTAAGGGACACCAAGTAAAGAAGGGTTCATATTTACCTTGCTTTTCTTCCCTCTCTACCAGTGAAAAAATGGCTGGGCATAAGCCTGTGACACACAGGCCACACTCACAACCTGAAGTTGAGAGTTTATCTGTTTCAGAGTGACACCTGAATGGATTTGATCTGCTTTTTCTCCCCCCCTTAATGTTGCTTTGCCTGCAGATATACAGCAACGCATTACAAAAGTTAACAAAATCATAGCAATTCACTTTTGACAAATAATTGTGTAGAAATCAAACACATATAACTGCACCGCACTTGGGTATTCAGCACCAAGCTAATTAAAATTCTAAGGGGAAGAGATGGACAGGGCTAAACCTGATTTGCCAGAGGTGTTTGACAGAAAAGACATTAAAGCAAAGACTAAAATACTGACTTCAGCCAGATGTATTGAAATCATTCAGAACAAGTATGTATGATGGAAACAGAACCTAGTCTATTCTCTTTGAGAACGGAACAACAGGTCAGTGGCTTGCCCAGTACTGAAAAAATTCTCCGAACCTTGAAGATGTTCCAATTTTCTTTGAGGAGGCAGTTTCAGGATTAATACAATGGGACCACTGGAGAGTGACACTGCAGGAGGGATGGTGGTGGCAATTGTATCAAGGTACAAAAAGAGTACAGGCAGGAAGCCCAAAGTGGGTAAGACATTTCAAAGATAAAAAGTTCCAGTCCAAAACTTCCTCTTCTAATTCTCATGACTTATAAAAAGTACTACAAGAAAAAAGTTTTAACAAAAAGAGTACACTAAGGTATTTTCAGACAAAGGTAGAAAAGGTATATAGTCAAAAGTCTTTTATTTTCTGGTACAAATTAGCTATCATAAGGAAAAAAAAAAAAACCAAAAAAACAACAAGACCAGTCCAGTTCCAATCTGAGACAACAGACTAATGCATATCCATAAAGGCACACCATGTCTAATCAGGAAGACCTGGATTGGCAGAAGATCCACAGATCTATGGACAAATTTATTCAGACTCCCAAATTTTTTTTACTATAACCCAGCCTTGAGGGAGCCCAGGAACGTCAGCTACTCTTTGAGACATTTATGTACAACAGGACATAGTTCAAGGACATCATTCAAAGAAAGCACTGTTCAAAATCATTGGTTTTCCAATTTTGCTATAATCCAGAGAAAACAGGTCACTACAACTTTTTTACTTGAGATATAAATTCCAAGTTCCCAACTCTGCATACATAAAGAATTAACATTTTGTATCACACAGCTAGAACAGAATTCCCTGTAATTGCACTACTGGGCTACAGACAGGGCTGGGAAGGATGAATTCTGGGATCTCAAAGCATGCCTATTTCAAGAACATATTAAGAAGAAGCACAAAATGTGTATTATACCAAATTCAGGAGAGGAGAAGCCCCTTACACTCTTTCCAATCATAAAGAGATTCTTTTTGTGTTTTAAAAACCAAACTTCTGCTGTGTCAAAATTGTTAAGGAGAGGGAAAAAAAGAACAACTCACAAATGAACCATCTGTGTTTATCAGGATAAGCAGATTACCTTTCCTCCCTAAAAATTCATGAAAATATATTTCAAGGTATAATGAAAAGCGGATACACAGGTACCTGATAAGAAGAGTAAAACATCCTTCTATAGCATGGTTTATTTGTAGCGGTAGCACAACAGCAGAACTCCATAAACCAGAGCAAGAAATCTAAGTCTGATTTCTTGAAATGGACCTGACCTGCAGCTCTGAGTGATCTGGATGCAGTCAGTGAGCATTTTGGCTTTCTGTGAGGCACTCCAGGGGATAGCGTAAGCTATCCACAGGCTGCTTCCTGCTGCTGCTTATCCTCTGTGCACTACAGGCTACAGACTGTATGGATGTTTCTTAGTAGAGCAAAACTCAGTGGAGGACTCATAGGAAACACATCTTCCAGTATTCAGGTGATGGGCTATTCAAGAGCAGTAGGACCATAGGATGCTGGAACAACATGATTACTCATGTACTGATATAGACATCACACAACCTGTGTCTGCCAGGGCTTGTGGCTGGGTAAGAGCTTCTTCAGAAGTGTGCGTATCTGCTGAAATAGTGCCATTCTTCTCTTTTTTTCTTTAAGGAAAAATAACTTATCACTGTATCAACAGCATATTGACATAATCATCAAAATCAAACAATGATATTACAGCACAGGCAGAATTATGTCTTTTTAGCTTGTTTTAATAATGTGAGCTCAAACGATAGTTGGGAAAACTTCCAGCTGGTACAGAAAGGTACCCTGATGAAACAAAACTTCCAAAGCCCCTAAACTCTAAGGCAATTTGGGTCCTTAAAAACGTAACTTTTTATATTTGAGATAAAATAAATTTATGCTTAACGTAATTTGGAACTGTACCTAAACACTGAGTCTGGATATCTTCCAACAGAAATAGTGAGAAAGAAGAAGAAATTTAACAGATACCAAAAGAGACACGAACCAAAAAAGAGACACGAACCAAATGTTTGCCTGTCTAAACTTCACTATCATTATACAGCTCTCCAATGATGACTCACACCTATGATTTGGTATTGCTCAGTTATTTTTCCAGATTATACTTACAAGTATATATTAAAAATATACACAAAAAATATTAAAATGCATATACTAAGATGCTAATGAAAATTTTCAGAGAGATGAAAATTGCATTCCCAAGTCAAATCTAATACGCAAAGAAAATGCCAACTGCAAATGCCTCCTTCTCACGTTTCCTTTATTAATGAATTGAAGAGATGCACTGGAAAGAGAATGGTTGGAACACTTAAAACATATATTCATTGGATTTCCTCTGCCTTTTCTTCTTGAAGATTAACTCAAGCTCCATTCTAGCCAAATGAGCCATGCTGTACAAGCCCTATTAACTGAAAATCCTAGAAGACAACAATTAAGAGAACTCCAATGACTCATGGGTTACTTAGCTAAGGAAACAAAGAGAAAGCCTTTGGAAAAAAACATATGAAAGATCTGCTGGTTTAGATTATTGATAAATGGTTGGGAAAAAAAATTCAATTGCGATGCACGTTACAGAATCAAGGCAGAGTGGATCTGTGGATAACACTCACTGGACTTCTTCCCACTTCTCCAGACCATTTCAAGTGTCTTCTCACCTTCCCCTCCTTTTGGTCTGGGGAACAGACCAAACAATCCAGTATTTATGAAATGAACTTTAAAGTGCAAGAGAAATGAATTCAGGTGCTTGATCGATCACTGACTTATGTCTAACACCAGGATTTCCTTTCGGTTCTGGTCCCTCACCTGAAAAACAGAGACAACACTATCTCCTGTACCTCAAGTGTCTGCAAGGAAAATAGATATCTATAGGACAGTAGAGTAATGAAGAACTGGCGATGGAATATCTCAACCAGATACATCAGAAGTTCCAACAACAAATGCCAGGACAAAACTACTGAAAGGGAAGTAACCAGAGGAATGTCATTAATGAAGTGGTGCACTAATGCATCTTCTTCACTTCAACAGCACAGGGCTCTTACACATGCAATGTGGAAATTGCAGAAACTTTCATTAGGCTCACAAAATCTTTTTAAACAGCAACAAAACCCCTCCAAAACCCCAAAGCCTTTCTTCAAGTAGAAACACATTGGGTTCCAACATCTGACTCATGTATTGAGGAATTCATGCAAATGAAAGTTTCTTCAAAGGCTGCAGAAGACTATGACCCCTAGCAATCCAATTAACAGATTACTCATCAGCTATCAGCTCTGCTGGAGTACTTTCTGAAAATACCTGTCTCTCTGCTTTCCAGAAAAGTTGAGCCTTTCTGAAGCTACATATTTTTCCTCTCAAAACCAGAAATATAGAAGTGTTTCTTCCTTAATCCAATTTTACACTAAAGAATGAATGGCGTAGGCAAGAGCTAACAAATAAACAGTTTAGCAGCTCCATGTTTAGGCAATACAGAGTTTACCTTTTTTCCCCAAAGCACTACAAAGATGAATGTATCCTGTTTTTACTTACCAATCCATTATTGATGACATATATTGATCCCATATGCTGATTAACATAGATATTTTTAAGAAGTGTGGATTATCACAACAGCCTTTTTAGCTGAAGTAACCTTCCCTGTAATGCTCTGATGAGAACAGAACATGGTGCAACTCTGCATTTATACAGTTATAGTATTAAGTGCACATGAAGAGTCCTACAGTCTCAGTCACTACACGGAAGGACAATAAAGGACAGACAGCCATTCACAGTGGCTTTTT
Organism: Chionis minor; assembly: GCA_013398295.1. Lineage (NCBI taxonomy): Eukaryota > Metazoa > Chordata > Aves > Charadriiformes > Chionidae > Chionis > Chionis minor. The sequence goes on along the minus strand of VZSF01002718.1, from coordinate 1,403,038 downwards.
AAGGACCTGTAAATATATTTGATTGTAAAATACTGACCCTAACAAATCTGCAGAAAAAAATCCAAATGAAACCAAAACACTGAGCAGCCACATTCATATGAAGTGAGAACTCAATGAGGATCAAACTGTCACAAATTCTAGAACTGGACTTTTATTCATTGCATTAAATATACCCAATTCAACTGGCTGCACTGAGCCTGAAAACCAGTCCTCTGTAGCTGATAAATAAAAGCAAGGATTGCCCTGCTAGGTGACTTTAGGGAGTCAGATCCTTCCTCAGGAACTATGGGTAATAACTTCACAGTGAGGAACAGGACATGGCCTTATTTTGCAACGTACTTAAAAATCACAGAAGACCAATGCTAAACAATGCTACATGTTGGCTTCTCCCCTGAGGGTTTGACATCAGGCTCCCCTGAAGCTGCACGGTTCCTGGGCTGGCTGTGCACCGTCCCGGCACGCCAGGCTACAATTTTCTATCCTGACGTCGCAACTACCTTTGTGAAAAGTGTTTCAAAGCCCACGTTTTCCAGGAATTACCCTGCCCCAGAGCTGTCTGTACCCAAAGCTTTGTACGGTACAGGAACCACTCGTGTTTTCTTATGAGGGAACATAGAAGGTGGTAAACAGCTGCGTGTACAGATTGGGGGTGTTACGCGGTGCAGAAATTCAACTGATATAATGCGTACTTAAGTACAGTATCATGTTTTCCCTTACTGGTATCTTCTGTCATGCACTTATCACGTATGGTTTTGGTTAATTATGTAATCTGTACAATACACACACACACTTTAATTCCAACAGTTAGCAGCACTGTGTGTTTAGGATATATTGCGTATCTTTCAGTACTGGATTTAAATATTCCTACTCTGCATAGTCTCATTGTACACCACCACAGTTATCTTTTGCAGCCCTTTATTAGTCCTTCAATATACCACAAACATCCTGCTCATTAGCCTATAATCGCGCTGCTTATCAGTTACATTTTCAAGGTCTTCATTACATCGCTGCACAGCTCTGAGAATTAGACTTTATATTTTACAGGCCCGCAGAACATCGCATTACCTTTTACTAGCTGCAGCCATCACATTTTCTCCCAGAAACTGTTAGTTTAGGTAGGACACCTATTCTGAAACTACTGCCTTGGTGCATTAATTCCATCACCAACACACAGCACTCGCTGACGGCATGGCTTAGAAGGTACAGCCTGTAGCCACGCTTGCAGTACACCGATATTTGTGATGAATCCGTTCAACCATGAAACAAGGAGTGTCACAGTGACAAAGCAGACAAGATACTGCCAGGAAGACAGGGTTATGTCTTACTTTTTACAAAAGTAAAAAGCTCTGCGTTATTTCTTCCTTCTTAGCTTTGCAACCCAGGTGGGGCTGGGGCAGGCAGTGGAGCACGGCACCCAACACAGACAGGCCTGGGGGTACCTTAAAAATTCCCCACCATCGTTCAGGCATTCGCTCTTGTTAAAAAAAAAAAAAAAACCAGACTGAAATTATCCACATCCAAATTAATGGTTTTGAAGGCTTGCTTTTAACCGGGATCATTTCAGTAATCCTGTTTACAACTCAGCCCCACAAACTGTTGCAGCGACCTAAATAAGGGAGTAGAAAACAAGAACGAAATTGCGGGAAATAGGGAAAGATCAATTTCTTACCACACTTTCTTCACTGAATTCAACATGTCATGTAACTAACCATTAGTGTGCAAGCAAGCGTTTGTCCTAAGAAACAGTCCTGTGTAGATTTATTTTCAGCAGCTGCAAATCCAGCATTGCATTAGTAGTTTTCAGCAAGGAATGGAGTCTGTCATGGAGCATTTGAGGGGTTTGCTACTGAGAGACAGCTCTGGCATATTAGAAACATAAATAAAACACCAGAACTGATAAACTCACACAGGGCTACAAAAATGATTAATATTAATTTGAGGGGGGTTGTACCATAAAAATGGTAGCTGGATTAGAGTACAGGAAGAATTTTACCATTAGGTGTGTATTTTTTAATAAAAAGGCTTTCCTTCACAAGCTGAATTTATTATTTCTGAAAGTACTGTGTTGGAAAAAAACCCCAGTGGTTTCACTTAACTATTTAATTACTGCCTACAAAAGAAATGAATGCTTCACTTCCTATATAGCATTAACTTCCTTCCACTAATTTGAACAACCACCTTTGAAAAAAAGGTGTGTTTGTTGAAAATTTGGAGGGGGGGGAGGGGAGGAGGAAGGGGAGAGAAAAGAGAAAAGAGAAAAAAGCCTTTGGTGCTAAAATGCCATTTTCTAAACTTATGCTTACTAACTATATGGCCAAAAGTGGAAACATCCTTATATCATTTCCAGTATGATTCCTCTTTTGTGAGTGCTCTGATTGGAAATGAGTAATTACGAAGGAAAATTTCTCATCTCACATACTTGTGTTCTTTGGGGAAAGGGGATGGTTTAAGAACATTTTCTTGAGGTTTGCAAGGAACATTAAAATTCTCCACCATGGAAAAATGCTAGGTATTTCCCACAGCCCAGGCTTTTTATTTAAACCACTACACACAGCTGAAATATTTCTGAAACAACTTTATTCTCAGTCAGGCAGCTCCTTGGAAAGCAAGAAGGATGTTGGGATGTATGAGAAGGGAGAATTTGGCCTTGTGCTTTCTACCCAGAACAGTAAGTTTTCTTGTAATCGCTGGATAGATTTGGCTGCAACAAGAACATTTACAAAACTTAAAAAGAACTGATTATAATTTAATAAATTGCATGTGCACATTCACATGCAATTATATATTTCTCTAGTAATGGGCTCTGCCAACTATAATCGTCAGCTATTTTTCAGTAAGCGGAACTCTTTAACTCCATTTGTAGAAGTTTTTGCTTTTGCTGCTGAAGTGCTGACCTCAACTTTATGATTGCTCTGGGGGAGGTGGGAGGGAGACTGAATTATATGGCCAGGTTGTAGCACTTTATAAAAAGGTACATGAAGTCAATGTTTTGTCAGTAACTTGCCTGTGGTTCTCTGCACCTGAAGCCAAATGCTAAGCAGAACTAAGGGAGTAACTGGACATTTTTATAAAGAAAGAAAATATCCTAACCAGTAAATAAATATAGATAGACAGACTCTGGAAGGTATCAAGCTTTATGCTGACTGTATTAGAGACCCATCAACTGCCCCATGGTTGTCTGTTGTGGGTTTTCTGGCATGCTTCTCCGAAACGGCTAGTACACATCACGGATGGAGGCTGGGCAGTGCTCAGATGCAGCACAAGTTCATCCAGGGTATCAGTTCCCATGTCCCCAGTGTCAAAGGAGCGATTATTCTAAGTTATTACAATTGCATCAGGAGCAAAACCTTTACAAGGAATTTTAAGGCATGATTTTGAATTCCTCTCCTGCAACAGAAGTTCATTGTCTGTGTCGAAAACACTCCCAGCCTCACCCAAGCCTGCCCATGAAGGAGGTTGCCATAAAGTGTCTGACGTCACGAAAACATTCAGACGGTTAAACAAGACCAGGTTTTCCCAACAGCCTTGAAAATCACCGTGTGTCTGTGCCACCCCATCTGGTGGTTTGCAGAAGACAGTGGTCAAGCCTGCAGCTAAGGATGGGAGGAGGCACACCTGAGGTGCTGCAGTAACCAGGGCGACTGGGAGAACTCAGATGCTCACAGCCACTTCAGCAGGATTTGTTTCTCTTACTTGCTAATAACCCCAGTCCTAATCTCCTAGCAGCCTTCTCCAATTGCTGAAGCTTTTTTTTTTTAAAATTTATTTTGTTTAGAGCTTTCAACAGCCAAATTTCCCTTGCAGTTCTCCTCCTGTAACAGCAGTGACACCTGGGATGGGCCGAGCCCATCAGCTGTAGTTTGGCCTGCTGTTGAACTTGGCAAGCCAGCAGCACATAAAGCCCCAGCAGATGTTTCTGCTTTTATAGCAGCTCTTCCAAACCCTTGGCCAGACGTAAATCCAAAACAGATCCAGAAAAGAGACAAACAGTGCCACCATCATGGCTCTTAAAATTAGGAGGCAGAACCCAGCCTTTTCTGCAGGACTGTGAGAGACCATTAGCAGCAGAAGGTGCCATGAAGTGTTGCCATAAATTATGCAGACAGATTACGAGGAGCAGCCACAGCAAATGCAGCACATTTTGCACTGCATCGCAGTTTGCTAGGAAACAGCATCTTAAGACAAATACATGCATTTACACAGGAGTTTCTGCACTGAGAAGATCACACTTCATAGCAACAAGTACAGGAAACAGGCGGTTTTCTGGCCATTAACACTTTCACGTGGATCTACGGTGCTTCCATGCAATGGTAATGAATGTCCTAAGACTAAAAGAGTAAGGAGATGATCCTTGGCAGAAGAAGTCTTCCAAATACAAGCCATGCTGGATCTATTTTGTAAAAAGAAAATTGCACAGAGAGCGTGTTCACAGCTGACACTGTGCTTTATAGGAGAGAGGGTTGATATATACCAGGGTGACATGCTAATCCATTCATTCACTTGATGATGACTAACTGCTCTTAACGGAAGCTTGGTCCACAATAAATTGTTGCCATGTAATTTCAAATGCAAGTGAAAACAACCCCCACAGAATAAGAATAGTTGTCTACATTCAAAATAACACAAAGCACTCAAGGAGTCGAATATTTGAATTGCATTCTTGTCTGGCATTAAGGGAGACTAGGAAGAGGAAAAAAAGTGACTCAGCATCTAAAAACGAGTTCTTTTTGTAGGAGTGAAGGTTATTTACATGTTCTGCTTCCCCTAGCATCTACCATTCAAGCTCAGATGGAACTGCCAGCAGAGGATGCAGCTCTGCAGGTCTGGGGCTGCTGGGGTGTCTGGTGTCACTCACTGAGGCTGGGACAGCAGGAGATGCGCTCGTTCCTTGCAGGAGCCTTGTGGTGGTGGAAGATCTGGGTCACCAAGTGAAGAGCTGCAGGTGGAAGTCTGTAGACTTCACAGCTTCCAAGATGATGGGAAAGAGACCCATGGGACGATGACAGCAAGTCTGTAGATGATACAAAACTGAGGAGCAGCTGATACATCAGTGATACCTCTTGTGGCGATACAGACAAACGGGACTGTCATGAAGCTCAACAAATGGAAGTCCAAATGGAAGTGCACCTGGAGAGGAATAACCCCGTGCACCAGTATATACTGGAGGCCAACAGGCTGGAAAGCAGCCTTGCAGCAAAGACCTTGGGGGTTCTGGAGGACATCAAATTGAACGCAAACCATCAATGTTCCCTTGCAGCAAAGGCAGCCAACAGTCTCTCAGGCTACATCAGGAAGAGCATTGGCAACGGGCCAAAAGATGTGATCCTTCCCAGTCAGCCCTGGTCAGACACATTTGCAGTACTGTGGCCCCTCAGTACGAGACAGGCCTGGACATACTGCAGTAAGCCAAGCAAAGAGCCACAAAGATGATTAGAAGTTGGAGCGTCTACCACATAGGGCAAGGCTGAAAGAAGTGGGACTGTTCAGCCTGGAAAAGAGAATGCTTAGAAGAAACCTTATCAATGTGTATAAGGAGCTGATGAGAGAGAGTAAAGATGGAGCCACACAAGAGGCATTGGGCACAAACTGAAATACATAAAACTTCATTTAAATGTAAAAAAAAAAAAAAAAATCTTTTTTTTACCATGAAGGTGAGTGAACACTGGAACAGGTTGCCCAGAGAGGTTGTGGAATCTCCATCCTTGGAGATACTCGAAACTCAACTGGACAAGGTCTAGAGCACCGTGATTTGAACAAGTGGGCTGGATTCAATGATAGTAAGAGTTCCCTTCCAACCTCAATCAATTTGTGATTCTGTAGTTACTGAAAATTACGTAATTTTTGTGGTTTGTTTTTGTTGAAGATACTGTGTAACAAAATTCATTTTCTGTAGAAAACCAACACAATTAGAGCATCAGCAAGTCACAGAAGAAACTTACTTGAATATTTTCTAGGAAATCCATGACCTCACATAAAGTCTTGACCATACAAAAAACAAAAGCTTTGTCATTTTCTTTTGTCTTTAAGTCCAGTGGAATCAGAACTCTGCCTGGAGTCTGCCTGTGCCAGTTGTGTAGCAGTGTTGGTTACAACAAAAGATAACCTCACATTAACTGGTAAGCAAAGTACCTACAAAGTAGGGCCTGCACAATCTTTCAATATAAAGTCTGAAATTATAGTTGCATTATACACTCTACATTTGCAGTTTGAAAGGTAGCACAGAAGCATTTTATCTACATTTCTTTTTGCAGCTATATAACTAAATCTTATTCAACTACCCAGAGCAGTCAAGCTTACATGAAAAAAAACCACTTAGTGTTGCTCAATGAAAGCTTTTTTTTTTTTCTTTTCTGCTGTTGTTGATTCCACTCAAAACCACCACTTTGGGGAATTTAACCTATGAAAGCTTTGGAAAACCTTTTGGTATATGTGGTCAAGCCTCAGGTTCATAGTGAAACTTCAGCACAACACCACTACTCTACAAATAAATGTACAGATCCCAAATGCTCGCCACTAGTCCCACCAGGAATATTTTATTAAGTACCTTTCACACATGCCTCAGAAACCAGCTTGATATTACACCAATAAAATGAAAACCAACAAGGCAGTGTTTGGGGACAGAGACTAAGATATATTCGCTCTTCTTCCAAATCCCATCCATTCCAAGGCAGCCTTTTACTGCTCCAGCTATTATTGGAGAAAGTAGGAGGAGGGTGGTTAGGAGGAGTCACTCCATTGCAAAAGCCTATTGCCCCACATTTATGGGTAATCCCTTGGAACGCAGCAGACTGCAGTCTGCGCTCCTTCTCTCAGCTTCATATAGTAAAGTAAATTTACAGTATCTTGTGTTCATACTGGATCTCCAGGTGTGAACTGACTTTTGTTTTCTTTTACTGAGATAAACTCTCATTATCATCATGAGAAAATGACCAAGTGAAAAAGCCTCACAATGCATCTTAAAGACACGTGTAATATCTTGACTGTTGAATGCATCTGAGGTCCTTTCACATGCAGGCATTTTATATTTTCTCTAATTTTTAATATCCTCTGCTGATAAAAATGAGAGATCTGAGTCATAATTTCATTGTTTCTATACATTTAATTGGTAGATAAAGGGAATTCCTTCTTCCAGAGCCATCTAACTTTAGACTGTGTCCTACTATTAAACTGGTAGACTGACTGTATTTAACATTACCGCTGATTAACCTGTCTGTAACATCTAACCCTGTAGAATAAATGCCACAGAAGATTTAAGGAAATGAAACACAGTGGAACCACAGGACAGGCTAAAAAGTTCCAAAAACTTTCAGCAGAAAGTTAAAGGAAAATGACCTGGCTTCTGAGCTGAGTATTTGCTGAGTCCATCAACAGTGAAGCTTGCATATTCATACAAAAGAGTACTCAATAACTGAAATAAAATTGCTTTTAATAACTGTAAGTAACCATCCTTGAGTTATCAACACTTAAGACTGATAGTTCTTAAATGAAATGTAACCATCTTGCTTCTTTTAGTTATTTTAATATATCTTCTTCAGAAAGTTTTGGCATAATAGATTTTTTTAGTTTCTGAATTTCAGAAGTTTTAAACTGCAGAAGAGGTTCTCCTACAGGAGACTACCATTTTTCCAGACCATATATAATAGCTGTTCGTCATTAACTACTAGTCCAAGGATACCAAAATGGACGTCATGAACATATATTTTCCAAGACACTATTTTATCATTTTCTGATCTCTTTTCTTTATTAAGAAGTTGCAAGTAAAACTGATTGATGGGTAGTCTTATTGTACCAGGAGGACTTGTCATTCAACTCTTTGACCTTGTCTTCACACTAACAGTTGAGTGTCTTTGAAATCTGTTTACTTCAGAATTTACAAGAGTATTAATGACAGGATGTCAGCACTTCTCAGGTTTGGAAAGATCTAATAATAGTAAATGAGTTTGGACAGTAGGGTCAACTGTAATGTACTTTAAGAAAGCAAGACATATTTCATTATTCCACCTTATGATTTAAGACAAGTAAAACAATTCTTAAACTAGTTTTTATACTATGGTGGTTTGCGGGGGTTTTTTTGGAAGAACATTGTTTTTTTGAGACCAACATAGACCACATTACGTGAGAACAAGAAAAAAGCTATCCTATCAAATAAAGGCCTTAATTTGAAACATGCAACACCCTTTCCAGAAACAGCTACAGAACCTAAAAAGCTTAGTCACCTCTCATTGAGCAAGCTTTGGGCAAGTTTGAGAAGGAGCCTACATGACTCAAAGCTGGTTTACTCTTTCATCATTACGTACAACATATCAAATCAGGTTATTTGTCCCTCTGTCACTAAGATGGGGCCTGCATTCCTGCACTTCAGCTTCATGAAAATGAGACAACTAGTCTTAAGAAGGGTGACAGAGGAAGGAAATATTTTCTGGTGGTAATGCTTTCCTTCCTTCATTAGTAATATTACATAAAGAATTACATATGGCAATAATTTTCTCTTGTGTTTGCTAAAGACCCTTTGATTTGCTGCACAACTCTCAGGAGGAAAAGTAATCTTTTGTTCCAACTCCTTCCAATATACTTCCACTTCCCTTATTTACCTGCTTACAAATTCATCTATTCTACAGCACGAGATTTGTAAGAATAATACAAAATATGATAATCAGATGACCCATCAAATCCCAGAGCAATTGTCCTCCAACATTAGTGCTGTGTCTTCAGGAGCTGACTAATCTAGCAGAACAACGAACAGTCACGTCACACCTGTATTTGCATTGGCCACATACGGCCTATTCGCAGCTATGTGTGGGCAGCATTTTGATTAGCACTTAAAAGTTTCTGCTTTTTTTTAGGTTATAGCTTTTGGATCTGTCTCAGATTCTCCTAACACTTTGCATATTTTACATAGGTAAATAAACATGCATTCAGCACAACTGAGCTTCAGATTCCTCAAATAGTACAAGAGGTCAGAGGAACTTCTGATTTTGCCTCAATAAAGCATAAAACCAGAACAAAGTTGATACCTGCTGCCTCTAAGATATTGGAGGATGTAAAAGTGAAGGATATTACCATATTACCAAAGGAAGCTGTAAATGATTATAAAAAGAAGTAAAATAAAAAGTAGCTTTCAGTCACTTATTCTGTTAAGAATGCAAATTATAAGTAAGGGATATTAGCTGATGGATTGATAAGAAATTTCAAGTGATTCCAAACCATTAAGTTATTCACAGTAATATTCAAAATGTAATTACTTTCAAACCACACGATAGAGTGGGATTAATGGAACAAATACTTTATGAGCAACCCATGAGTCATGCTTACTTATTATTATGAGATTTTGGTTACTTATCATTTCAGCTCTGTGGCTTTACTAAATAACAACAACAACAATAATAATAAATAACACTACATTCAGACTCTCACATCATTACACACATACTGTCAAATGTAAAAGGAAAGAAAAGAAGAACATTTATGTCATATTTTCAACGGAATATCTTAAAGAAAATATACTAGGTATACTGTAGTTAGATTTTCAGGCTTTGCAGATTTTTATGCTTTGCAGTTGTCTCTTCAAATCTTTAGGTATAGAATTTAGGAAAACCATAAGTTGTCTTTGTTAGTAAATGTGTCAAATGGCATAGAAGAATGTGGGAGAGAATTAGTTCTGCTGTTACCCCATCCCTCAAGCAGCAGATACACAAAGGCAGAGGTAAACAAAACAGGAATCAAACAGGATCATCCATGCCTTGAAGCTGTAGTGAATAAGCAATACTGTCAGATATATGATAACTAGAGATGTACGTGATTTCATCATTAGAAGATCTAAGGTCCTGAGGAGAAGGAAAAGATGATCTATTATCTTCTGCTGCCCACTCCACCCCTACTTGTTATTTCCTGTAAACCTCTCCCCCCCAGCTTACAAGTCCATGAGCAGCAGAGCAAAATTTGCCTTTGGAGATGGCTGACCTTTAGTAACTGCATTTCAAATTATTATCACAGCACCAACTGCACATACAATCTCTCTTTTATGCCTGTCTTTTCTTTGCCTTTCCCATCAGAATGGCACTGTTCTTTGCTATTTTTTCTGCCCATTTCATTCTTATCCTTTGGCAGTGATTACACAAGACTGTGTGTGTAGCATCAGCAAGGAGAGAGAAACGCATTATTCCTTATTTTGAAAGCTGGACGTGCTAGGTACAGAATTCATCTAAATTGCAGGTACAGCATCACTAACAGTACTGATAACAACGTCAGGCATCCTTGGCACACAGACGAGAAGGCCTATTTGTATTTGCTTTGGAATTTTCTATTATGTTCTCTTCTAGCATATCAGTGCTTGGTGTCAATTTACTGTCCCATCTCAGAGAAGAGAAAACAAATGCCTTAAATATCAGGTATGCCGTCTGCAGGCAACTGGTTCCAAAAATTTTGTGAGTGGACCTCTGTCAGAATACTCCAAATATCACTATACTTTGCGCTTCCAACTGAAAATAATACACCTGCAACCTAGTTCCACAGCTCTGCTGTGAAGCATTGGCCCATGAACTTGCAGACCAGCAGTGGTTCATACCCACTATTTGCGAATTGCTATACAGGGAGCTTACAGATACGTCTAACAGCTATCACTAATCATCCAATAGTTTTGATACTCTGCCATCAATTCTGGAGAGAAAAATAAGACAGATGGCAGGAAAATTGTTCATCTAAACCCACAGTAGTCTGCTTATTTAACTGCATCATCTCCATGTACTTAACTCTGGATTTAGCCTGTGCTTTCTGAATTCACTTGCCACCCTCACCACCCTAGTTTCCATTATAACAGAGAAAAGGTGAACCTCTGAGAACGGTGAGACAAATTACATTTCCTGAAAACAGTAAATATTCTGTGAAGATGTATACAGGAAAGGAGGAGATGCTGAGAGGCAGAGAATGGTCCGTCTTCTAAATCCCCAATAAAAAGACACCTAAGTAAATCACTTGGAATCAAGCCCTGTGCTTTCTATGTATACGAGCATGAAATTCACCTCAATACGTAAGAATATCACAGAACATTGCATTACATTATTTATTCAGACAAATTACTCTTCTGTTTGTAAATTATCTGGAAAAAATCAACAATATTACTCTCAGATTATTTGTAAAGTAATTCTTGAACTGTAGCTTTTTAGCTATAAAATACCTGCGCTCTGACAGGGCATAAGGTAACATGTTAAGTTTGGGTTTTTTCCTGATCAACTTGCGACTTGTAGACTCAGACTTCTGTCCTAAGCATTTGTGATTATAAATTCCAATTGCCATCCTCGAGTATTCTGTAAGGTATAATTAAAATGTATTGATTTGGCAAATCCTGCCATGTGCTGAAGTCTATTTGTAAAAAATGAACACAGGACGGGTTTAGACAGGATTGAAATAAATTAATTCTCACCTATGAACTAATATTCACAGAAAACTTGCAATATGCTGTTGCTTGACTCAAGCAGAACAAGAGATCCAATTACTTGTGCAGCTTCTTTGGGTGTTCGGTGTCTCAGCGAAACCTCTGCTCCCCATCCCGCTGACATATGCTTCCTGTCTGAAACCAAACTCAACTGCGACCTCAAACACACTCAAATATAGGCAAGACTTCCAAGGCAAAATCAATGGCCGTAGTCATTCCTCTGGGTTTCACCTTCACTGGTTCCACAAGGGTATTGTTTGGTTTGTCAATTAATCCTCAGTGTGAGAGGAATGCATTCTTGCCATTGGTGTTGCTAACAGGCTCTGCGTTGCAAGGTAATATTGACTGTTAAATCACCCCATCCACAGAACAAAATGATGCCAGCTCCTAACCTCAGAACAAGCACCTGCAAATGAAGCAGAGTACCAGCGCTTGGTCCAGTCTGCTCCTAGAAAACACTCAGTTTCAAAAAACAGTGAAATATAAAACAGAATTGGCTCTACATACCATAAAGTACATGGTGACGACTACTAGCAGGACTGATTCTGTCTGGATGCCACACTGAATCCTAAGTACACACAGTAGCGTGGCAGAACTTGCAGGAGACAAGATCTGCTGACAGCAGCCCTTCTCAGTCACAGAGGTTTACCACAGGAGCCAGAGCTTCTGGTCACTTTGTGCTCCAGAGGAAAGCCACTTGTGCTCATCCAGAGCCAGAGTAAATATTCCAGCGTTATCCTTCCATTTCTCTACCAGCTACCACTATCCCTGCTGATATGGAACACCACCACTTTTTAACTTAACAATTCATTCTCTAAAGAGCCCTTCAAAATGTAAATGTTATTTTCCTATTGTCATTCAATATATAGAGACATTTATAAATATATTTCACCCTGAAATCTGCTTACCTAAGTGGTTAAGAATCATTTCAGTTGAGAACATATTCCCATTCACAACAAAAGTTATCTCCGTAATCAAAAATCATTGTTTCTTCTCCCCAACAACTCAACAGGAGCATGCAGGGGCAGCAGTTCAAAAGGTTTCTTAGTTCACCTGATGAAGCACTTGCAACAGAGCTTTCTACCCTTTAACGAGGCCTCTCAATTCATCCCAGCACACTGCATATGCACTAAGTAATGCATGCTGTTTTGCCTAGGGACTCCCCAAACACACTGCTCCTCTCTCTGAAACTAATAGTAACTGAACAGATCTTTATGCGATACTACGACTGAACAGAACTGTAAGACACGCGAGTGATGTGTGCTGCATTTATTGGAGATGCAAAACTGTCACCGTACCTGTCCCAACAAACCTAATCACAGAATGAGTGCTGCTTCATCTGGGCTACACTTGTGCTTTTTTGGCACTGTTTTGTCGCTTGGAAACATCCCAAATTCAATCTTAAACTTGGAATTACTTATTCTAATGTATTTTGGAATGCTCCAGCTTTCATAAAAATTTGCTTTCACTACAGAAAATTACAAATGTCATCAGTCAGTACCACAAACACTTCTTGGCTCCTCTTTTTCACATACATTTGGAGAGTGTTCATATTTGTCTGAAAATGTTTTCAAGTGGTAATGGTTGTACAACATAACAGTCATATAAACCAAGTTCCAACTCTGGTCCTGCAAGTATTGCCATGCACAATGCTCACAACCTCCAGTAACTGCACTGGGTTACTCTTCATACTAAAGCCACCGATAGCTTTTCTTTTTTCAAAATGATAGTGAATGTTAAGCTCAGCAATAACAGGATCTGATTTCAGTGTTCTGCCTTTATAATGGAGCTGACATCTGTGTACAATATCAAATTCATTTACAACTTTGCATGGGGATCCAGGAGAGCTAACAAAACAAACTAAGTGTTTACTATAGTTGAGGTAATGCTGCAACTCAGAACAAACGAGCCTGGTGGAAATTTTCCATTCTTCCAAGTCTAAAAGATGTAGAATATTTAAGGTAAAAAGACGGAATTGAAAATGCACCAGGGCAGAAATGTGAACATCTGCAAAGCATGAAAAATCTAAAAGAAGCTTCTTCATTTGAGCATAAATAACAATTAGAAGTCAGGATTCCAATTTTCTGTCACAGTGCCTATAAATACTGTTGTATACAACTACTGTAAAAATAACTTTCTTCTCAGTGAAGTCCTCGATCCTTCCATTACTGAACTGTGGATCTGAACACACATCTCCAGTGCACCTGTAATCCACAATGAAGGAAGCACCTCACAGGATCAAAAACTTGCTTTCTGTATGAAAAATGAAAGGTCCTGGGGGCAGGCAGAACAGCTGCTGACTGCTGGATTACTGGTGAACTGCTCACCTCTACACAGGATTAATTCAGGTGTCCCATCCACTTCAAACGCCACAGGGCAACCTGCCTGCCCTGCCATGCCCATCTCCACCGCAGGTAAGGCAGTTACAGGGACAAAATCCTTTGTGTCCCCCAAATCCAAATCAGATCCTGCTGCAGGTTATTCCTCTCTGTGATAAAGATGTCACATTACTTTACAATCGGACTTTGTACCGCTTTACACAGAATTATCATGCCACATAGAACAGCATACCAATATGAATGAGACCAAAGGCACAGAGGCAAATACTGCTTTATAGTAGAAACTTCTACTGAAGTTAGAAATAAACTCTAATGCCGCATTGGCTAATGTGTCTGTGGAGCCTATTAACACTCTACCACGTTTACCAAATTACTACTTTCAGGAGGTCACAATAGTAATCAGAATAAATCTGACACTTAAAAAAGAGCCATAACACTAACAATATATTATATTTACCATCAAGATGTCAGAGCAGATAAAAACGCTTATTTTAGGCATAGTCATAGAAGGACATTCTCCAGAAGGAAGATACAATCTACCACATACTGAAAGGATAATAATATCTGATTTTAATCTACTGCAGATAAATTAAATAATTATTGATCAGCATACCAGTATTCATCTGCCTAATTTAAGAAAGTCTTATCGCTTAAATATAAGCAATATTACCTGTTGGTGTGAAATTTTTCAGGCTTTAAGTAGTCCTAAAATTCATCAATAAGTAGTCCTAAACACCAAAATTTATTTTTTGATAATATCAATTTGCCATTAGAAGCACAACAAAAAAACAAAGAAACAAACCCACACAGAAATCCCGAAAATAGGGCTGCAAGTTTCTTCAAAAGAAGCCTACTGCACTTCCATGCCTGCCAAGGCAGGTGAATTATACCTGTCATCCCTAACAGATGTTTGTTTGTATATTTATTAACCTTCATTAATTAAGATTTTATAACCTCCTCAGGCAAATAATCTAAATGGCATGTAATTTTATAAAGTCTTCCCTAATTTCTAACTTGTGCTTTCTTTGCTAAAATGTAAGCCTGTTATTCATCATCTAGCACTATGCATTTGGAGACTGCATCCTCTTTGCTGACATTTTTGAATATATTTGAAGACTATTAACACATCGCCCATTAACTGCTCTTCTCTAAAACAAATAACACACATTCCTCTGGTCTTTGCCACTGTCACATGTTAGACCCTCCTTCATCCCTGGTGCTCTTCTTTAGGCTTGCTCCCATCTGACGCCCTACAAAGTTGAAGGACTGATTTGTATCTTTTCCATGTACACTCAGATATACATATATTCCAAGGTGAAGTTTGGCTTTTCTGCATCACCAGGACAGGACTGAAGTGCAGTTTGTGATCCATTTTAATAGTCAAATTTTATTTCTGTAAAATTTCCATTCAATCAGTAGCTGTGAAGCTGTTGGTTCCTGTTGAAGCGCAACAGTTTGCGCTTACACCTACTAACCAATTTCCTCTCTTTTTCCAATCATTTCCTCAGTTTGCCAAGATCATTTTGAATTCTAGTTTTCTCTTCCAACATGCTTACAACCCCTTCAGACTCCATGACATCTACAAATTTAATATATACACTGCCTGCATCATCAGCCAGATCACTAATAAAAATTGATTCACCCCGAATACACAGATCTCCAGAGAATTTCATTCATTTTCTATTTTATTTCTTTTCTATTATCTCAGTGAAGCAGTAATGACTCTTTCTGAGAAAGTCTTCAGACTTTCCTCCACCTCCTCTGTAGTAGCTTCATTTGATTATCAACCCATAGATGTTGGGGTGTTTTCAGAAGGCCATCAAAATCTTTGGACAAAAACAAAAGAACCCGATACTTTGAAATCACTTTGTGGAAAACATCTGAGTAAAGCAATAAAATGTATATGCCTTTTACTGAACTCGTACTGATAATTCCATCATCCTACACGCCAAGTTTCCATTGACTTCAGGGCTCAGCATTGGAATATTAACAATTCACATTCTAATTCTGGCATTGTACTTACAAGAGAGATGTGGTACACAACAGCAAAGGAGATGATTTACTGTAGTCCTTTGTGTGCTAACCACAGAAAGAGAAATTAAAAACTGCAGCAACTCTGGAGAAAATATGTTTTCTAGACACTACCTCTCGTAGGCCTCGTGACTAGAACTATTTTTGGTGGAAAAATCTGATAGCAGATTATAGAGCTGTCATTTGTAACAAGTATAATCCTTTGTAGTGCAAGCTCAGGGGAATTCAGATTTGGGACTGCAGAGCAATCCAGCTCCATATGCTCCTTGTGCCCCTGGCCAAAAGAATTGTAGTCTTGGACGTTCAGAAGCCAATTTTGAGTACAATCAGGTTGCATTAGAGTACCTACATGAGTTAAATTTCCACAGTTCACATTTCAAATGCATCTCTTATCTTGCACTGTCTTTATTCAAAAGAATTATTCACCCTAATTTGCCTATATCAATGCTTATAGGACGTGTAACAGAAGAAATAGCAAGACATCTGGGGGAAAAAAAAAAAAGAGAGCAGATGTAGTTCATCCTAAAACTAAACAGAACAACCGAATATGAAGGCAGGCCTGAAGAGCTGAATCCATATAGCTTGGGAAACAATGAGTTGCAGAGGATTTTGACAGAGCAAATACAACAATGCCAGCCAGCATAGTGTGCCAACTATTTAACAAAAGCAAACAGCCTCCAATGTTGACATATTTAGGCCTCATTAAATCCAAAATACCAAAGCTTCTCCATATTTAAAGCAGGGGTGGTTTATTCAGTATTGAAAAGGCGTCTTCTCTCACTTTGTATTTACAGGGAGACAGTTTCCCAGGTTTCCACAGTGCCACCAGCATATGCTCAAACCAGAAAGCTTAAAAAAGCTAAATATTCTTCAAAACACATGTTTCTGTACATCTGGATGGCGGGAGGGGTATTTGTCTCACAACTAAAGGAAAAGGAAGGAGTTTTTCATATGCCATGATGGCAATTTAGAAGTTATTTCTAAGGAGGCGCTTCAGGATGCAAATTCAGGAAAGGCAACATTGTTCTTTTTCCTTCCTGTCTAATTCTTTAAGAGGGTGTCTGTGATGACACAAACCTAAAACTTGTCTGAACAACACAATTGCGTTATATTTGATAATGTTCCACCATATCCAGAAATCCAAACTAATAGAAAGCATTAATAGAAACCAAATTTAATAAGTGAGAAAACATTGCAAGGAAGTAACTCTATAGCACGTCTCATGCTTACCTTCTCATGACAGAACACTGCACAGTGCAACACTTTTTGGCAAATAAAATCTCATATATACATATATATAAAAATGCATGTAATTATATAATCTCTGGCTATGACCTGAGGGGAAACAGTTGGAAACAGATAATGACTGAATAAATGACAACGACATTTCTGAAATATTACAAACCCAGAGCTATCACATGGCAAGAGAAGCACGGTTTTAAATTCTTGATCACCCCTGTAATTAAGCTTCCCCACTATAGCTATACACCAGAGGATGCATTCTGCTTGATCTATAATGTGTGAGACAAGTCTCAGATAGACATCTTTAGTCTGGCTCCCTAAAGAAACAAGATTTACATGATTATTTGTTTTCTCCTCCAGTTCCTTTCCCCATCCAAAACAGCTTTTGGACCCAGATTTCAGAGAAAGAGAGACCTCAGAAATCCTGAACAAGTTTTATGAATAGCAATAGCTGGATAAAGGATACAGACCCAATTAGCATCTCCACTGAGGGAAAGGCAAATGGAAGGGGACATCGGGGGGTCTGGCAGGCAGCAGCCGGCCGGCTCGGCAGCAGTCATGTGGCTCATCATCGGCCACAGCAAGTACTGCCTTTTGCCCTTCCAAGAAGCTCGTGGAGAAGACCATGGGGTATTGCAGGACTCAAAGAGAAAGGACAGGGGAACATGGCAAGGAAGTTTGTTGTTACAGTGGATAAGCAAAGTGTTCTCTGATTCTAGTACCAGAGCTACTTCCACGTGAATATGGTACAAATGACCATATCGTGCACGGGTTGACTAGAACAAAAAATAGAATGACTTAAGATACGGGGAGAAACTTCCATGGCATTTCTGTGCAATGAGTGGGGTTATCCAGTGTCCCACTAGTACACAGCAGTTTATAACCACAAATAGTAGAAATGGGGCATTCTCTTCTTTGTTTATGATCTCCCCCTTAATAATTAGTTGCAAAAACAGCTATAGCAAAACCCAGAACTAAGCAGTTCACCTGTGTTTAGTCACCTCTTTCAAAAAGAAGTTATTTCACTAATATTAAAAATATCTTAAAACAAAACATTCACACACAATTTTGCTGATTAAGTACCACTTGCAATCCCATGAGAAAAAAAAACAAACATGAAACAAAAACTTGTGAACAATTTCTAAAAGATGAATTTACTTTTTTTTTTTAAATCCAGTCCAGACTACCACAGTATGATGGGTCTCCTGTACGTGTTACTTTGTGTAGTACCTTGAATATACTAAGCTCCTTTAGGCTAATTCAATGTTACATCATGCATCTAAGTGGCTCTTCTTGATCAGATCTCACAGCGAGGTGGTCTACATTTTGATTATTAATTTGGAAATGGGGTCAACCTACCCATACATGCTTAAATTACTGAGATTGTATCATTTCCTCTACTAACATTTCATAATCTTTCTCACCTTACAATGATGCCTCTCACAGCTAGGCAGGAAACTATTTTCTTGTCTTGTGAAAGGTTTGAGATTACATATAGTGCCATGGTTTGAGTTAGGCTGAAAACAAGGATGAAATAAGACTTGCCACAGCTTTTGTCAAAAAAAAAAAAAAAAAGAAAAAAAAAAAACAAAACCAAAAACACCCAGAGAAGGAGTAACATCTCAGAAGAGAAAAAAACCCTCATGGTGAAGACGGTGAAGATACCTACCAGTCCTGTGGGAACCTCTGGTTCAACTTCTTGATCCTGCACTGCCTACAGGACCACCTTGCTTTTTCTGAGATAGGTGTTTGCCTGTCTATACATGGCACCCTCCCCTTTCAGGGTGGAATTTCCAGTCATAAACTAGAAATGCTTGTAAAAGCATTCTTGTTGAAACCAGTACATTCCTGTAAAAAGCTTTCATTTCAGTAAATGTAAATGTACATTCTAAAAAAAAAAGACCATCAGCCACTTTCAGACTGACCCTCATTTTATGTTCTTACTGAAAGCTGGTGAAAGCACAGAACCAAGAAGAGAGTATACACACATTTTCCCAGAGTAACTGTTGGCACAGTACTAGTAAATTCAAATAGGAAAAACATCTTTGTTGAAGTCCGTAACTCATTATTTTGTTTTAAACCTATTCACAGCAACTGACTGATAATATGGAAACAAAGATGGTTTTAGTTCAATTACTAAAATATTTGAGTTTTAATATAGTGCTTTTTAACCCATTTATTTATTGTTAGCTTCCAAACCTGTAAAATCTTTATTTGTGAGCTTTTTTTATTTTAATCACCCTAGCCATCTGCAGCACATCTGTTACTTGCTAGTATACAGTAATTAACTTAAATGTGGACTGGGTACTATTCTGCATCAACAGATATCAAAGCACCTGCTTTGATAAAAGACCAACACCTCTTTATCAGCTTTAATAGCTGGTCATGTTAGAGTTAGATTTACCATCCATGCCCTAAACTTATGTGATATATCTCTATGTAGTAATTGAAAGCAAAGTGTGGGTTTTTTAATGTTTTCCATTCCAGTAGCAAAATGCTGTTTCTTGAGAAAGAGATCTCACATTAAAAAACAGATACCCTGATACTAGTATTTATTTGTTTTTAAACACAAAAAGTGATTGTTTCACATTCACTCAATTATAAATCTTGTGTCACTGCAGTTTTTCTGCTGAGTGTGGAGAAATGGATACATGTCTCTCTGTGATCTCTGCTGGAGAGAGAACATTTAATGAATCCATTACAAAAGTTCTCAGAATCGTAAACAATTCATTTAGGTTTTGAAAAACTCCTCAGGATTATGCTGAATCCACATAACTACCACCACTTGGGAACTTTGTAGTCAGCCTTGAACTGGCCACACGACTGTAACTGTTAGATTTCTAGGCCAACTGGACCCGACTTTAATTGCGTACTTAACAGAAAGTCAGTTTTGACAATCCTGTTACATTTTAAACAAGACATAACTGATTCCCTCATGAATCCCTGGATAATTGCGTTTTGTTACCTTAGAGGTCTGCAGCTCCCATAATTAATTGCATTCTTTTTAAAGTCAGCCCAGAAAAGAATGGCTTTCTGCCAAGAAAGTTTTTATAATGTTCAAAGACTCATTCTGAGGAACAGCAGGTGCTCTTTGTTTTTATTTCTCAGTGTGCTAATGCCAGAGAAGCAGGGCATTCAATTGCCATGTGTCCACAACCTAATGCTCTCTCCATCTCCATTAAAGACAGAGATTATTGTACCATTCAGAGCAATACCCCAATAAACACAGTAAGGATCGGACTATTAGGCAGGCTGTTTTGGGAAGTTGTTCTCTTGGGGAAACACGATTCACAGGTGCATGTGAAGAAAGTCTGCTACAGTATTTGTGCATCAAACCTTTCATCGCGTGTGTTACATCCTTAGTGAGGGTGCTCAGCCCGTTAGTTCTTAGAACACAAAGCATTTCGGTCTGCCTTCCCTGGGCAGCAGGGAGCTCATTAGTATCACCAGCTCACCATCTGTCTCCAAAGGAGGAAGAGACGGAATTAATATATGATGGAGGGAGGGAAAAAAGGCAAGCAAAAAAGTGGTTGGGAAGCAGCAGGATGTCATCCAGAAAGGCACAGAATGTCTCCTTTGAAATCATCTTGCCTCGTCTGCGCAAAACATGGAGAATGGCTTGGGCATGGCTATGAAATGTTCACAAAAGCATTTGTAAGGACTGAATTATGATCATTTTAACTACAGGATCTTCCAAAATCCACGGAAGAGCATCATTAAACACAACTGTCCACGGATGAGTCCTGTGAAACCTTCCTGCTTCTGTAGTAGCTGAACCACAGAAGGGGCTGAAACGATGCCTTTCTGGCTTTGAGGCATAACGAGAGAAAAGGTAATGAGTGAAAGCAGCTCCTGGTGTGGACCAAGCAGCCATCCTGCAGCACAGACCACGTGTGCGGTGTGTGACGGAGGGGGAAAACGATCTACAACTGGGAAGCATTATGTCTGGTCTGCACACCCAAAATGAAAGCTGTAACCACCCAAATGCAGAACAGTCTTCCCAACTCAAGCCGTTACAAATGGTTGCAAAAGCAAGAGACCACAGCAGAAAGCCAGTGTGGGCCAGACTGACTGAGGATAGTGACAGGAAGGAAAGGACTGCAGAGGAAGAGGATTCCATGAGGCAAACGCTAGGCAGAGCACAAACCTTTGAGATAAAGGACCAACCTTCTGAATATTGAATTAATCTCAAAATTCCTAAAACATGTCTTTCATTAGATGTTAGCCATTTTAACAATACAATTATCTTTATAATATTTTATATATATGCATAATACAACATAAACCAATGCGACCTCTAGAATACCCAGCTAATAGGACAACATCTCTCTGAGTAGCTGAGAATTAAAAAAATCATATTTAAAAAAAGCTAACCTCAACTTATTTGGAGATTGTTTTCAAGTACTAGCAATTATGTTTGTAACTATGCTCACTATATATCTACTTTGTGTCTTAAAATTCTAAAGAACAATGTAGACTTCAAATCTGAAACATACTTCAACTAACCTACTTTGTTAATACAGTTACAGCTAAAACAGAATTGAAATCACAAATTATAAAGTCCAGGGCAGCCTGGAAGTCAGTCACTGAATGAATACCATCTGGTCCTTCAGGAACCTCAATATAAATATTAGAAAGAGAATACATCTCACTGAAAATCAGGAGTGGTGCACAAAGCATTCAGGGCTTTTTTAAAACAGTGACATAAATATCAGCCTTTCAACTGATCCCACAGACCTTTGGGTCAATCACAGATAGGCAAAGATGAACAGCTCAGATATGAAATGCCCAAAATCTGAGACTCCTCCACTTTTTGGGGGATTTATACTTAGACACTCAGATGTGAGTCTGTTTTCTTTGGTTCTTAACTTTTGTGTCAGGGAAAAGACCCTCAAAGCCATAAAAAAAATTATGGAAAAAAAATACAAGTAACAGAATCCTTCAGTCAGACAGTGACATTTACACTCATGTACCTAAGCATATGTTTTGATTTGCGCAATGGCTGAGCAATTGCTGATAGGTATTGTGAGACACCACAATATTTTGGAAAACCAATTCATTGACCTACAAGGTACTACAATTGGCTTTATAGTTTTCAAATTTATTTATTTCAAAGCCTTGTCCATTAAAAGGGAAAAAATGTGTCTAGCTGAGAATGCCAAAAAATGTTAATGGTATGACCTCAGTTTTCTACTGATCATGAACTATGTGGAACTAGTCCAATAAACATAACAGAGTGGGAAAATGAGTAACCGAGTTCTTGAAAAAACAAAGTGAGTATGTCATCAGCACACAGAGTAAATGCACTTCTGTGCTACTTTCTGGGTCACAGGCACTCTCACAGCCTGTAATATCCTCCTCTTGACTATCTCACACAGCTCTGTGGGTCTGACCTACCTTGACAGTACATCATTGTCACATTTAACTTCAAAGAAACAAACGCAGTTACAAAAGCAGCACACTACAGTAGCACATCAGCCAAGTCAAATCTTATATCTGAAGAAAAACATGTTTATGAGTCAAATTCAGTTCTGTTTTACAAAGCTGTAGAGCTGGAGTAGCTCCCTGAATTTCATTGGAACTGCCCCAGAAATGCAACCACAGAATCCTATTTCACATCGGCGTAACAAAGAGATGAGTCCAGTTCACTGCACAAGCGCTCCCACTTTTCCTTGAAAAAAGGGTATCCAGGTTAGTTACAGAAAAAAGTATTTTCATTTCTGAAGTTCTACTGTCAGTGACGAGTAGATTATTTGGTTGCACTCCATTATTTTCTGCTTCTCGTGGCAAAATGGGATAGACGTACGACAACTATTGGATACAAACTCCCTGCTGTAGAGGAAAATACAGATATACTAATCCCTAGACAGTAAGACAAGACACAACTGTTCATACTGCGTTTGTATCAAGGAATGGGGCAGCTACAGCACTGGAAGGCTGAGTTCACAGAGTGAGGTGTATACATATATACTCATGGAAATCATAAATATTTGTAAATACGGAGACATAGGGCAGATCAGGACAGAAAATACCATTGTGTCGGTTACAAACAAGTATTTCCTTCTTCTGAAGACATTAACAAAGTTTATTCATATCCCCACTATACACTCTACTTTCATTGTTTCAGTGTTGATGCCTGTTCGTAAAAAAAAAAAAAATAAATGAAAATCTAGCCTTCATGATACATTTAGCAAGTCTCTCAAGATCTGAAATCAATAATCTCAGTGCTATCCAACTAAATCTCCACACTGTTTGCCTCTAAGACAGAGCAGTTAAGATTCTCTAAATACAGTAGTTAATCATGACAGCTGATTAGCACCCAAATCTCTTCTATGTGTTGGCACACAAAAAGCAGCGCTGTAGTAATTTATGACAACTGATGTCCCCAGCATTAGTATTTTGGTCCCACTCAATAAGCAGTCTGTTAGGTAACAAATACAACACGGAAAATAACGTCTGAAAATGAACCTTCCCCTTTTGGTTAATTACAGTGGATGGTAATTTTGCAGAAGGTGGTTGCATTTTTTAAGCAGGGACTTTGACTAAATAGATGACCTCCAGAGAACGCTGTAAGGGCCTGGAAAGCATTCATCCTCCTGAAACAAAACCAGGCACATGTGCCAACCCAGGACCAACTTCCAAGAGTAACCACTGCTGTTGCAGAATTTTATCTGCTGAGTAGCACAGTCAGACACAGAAGAAAGAGGACAGAACTACTGCCAGTCCTTTAGAAGATGTTCACAAGGAGATTCATATACAAGTACATAGTATGTTTTGTTTTAATGAACCTCTAGCAAACAAAAAACAATATAAATATATACACTTCTAGTCCATTAAGGTATTGCTAACAACAGTATAATTTTTCAAAAGGGGAAGGTAGTCTCCAGTTTACTGGCATAGTCTCAAAGAAGAGTCCCTTCTTTCTGTCTGCTGAGCTCTTGCCTTGAAGCATTTTTCAAGGTTTTTTGTGTTTATTTATAATCACGCCAGGCCTCCTAAAGGTTTGGAATCTTGTTTGTTCTAACAAATTGCCCTCATAATTAATAAATGTGCTAAACCTGCTGTCAACCTAACTGATGAGGAAAATTTGATTGGGTCCTAGCAGGGAAGGATTTTTCCCTATTGCACATTTTTAAAAGAAAAAAAATCTGCTTCTGGTTGAGGACAGAGATATTGAAAATATGTAGAAACATTTTAAAACCCCAAAGAAGTTGAAAAAGGATAGGACTTTAATTTTAAAGCCCAACTTAAGGCAAAATTTAAAGAAGAATAAGGGAAGAATAAGAATTCATAAGAATGAAGAATAAGGGAAATAAAAGGGAAAAGGAAATCTAACATGAAAAGCCCTCACTCCGTATTAGGTATCAAAATTCCCATGTCCTAAAAACCCAACAACCCCCTTCTTGCCTGTTAAATTTGTTAGGATTTTCACCAAACACAGTGCAATAACTAGTCATCAATAGGCAACCACGCTGAATGCTTAGGATTCTAACATATAAGGACAGCATACATGTGTTAAATACTAACTAATCTATTACTAACATATTGTTTAATCCGTAAATAACTTATTACACAAATTAGGTTGACTTTGGACCAGGGTTCTAGTGATAATTGTATTTGTCAGGATGAAGAAGAGAGCCATACTCCACAATTGCAGTATAATACTCTTCAGAAGAATAGGTATCGATTCAATCTAACTGTGGTTATCTAATTGTGGCTATAGGAATTATGGTACCATTTTCGGTATAGAGATTGACTGCAAGTAAATGAATAACATGCCTGTGATAAAAAAATAAAAACAATAATGCTATTAGGTTACATGCTATGCTTTAGAAGCTTGCCTGGAGAACTCCCTCAAGTGAAGTTGGGGATAATATTAAAACCTGTGAATCATAACAGCTGCCATAGGGGAATTATCTGGTACAGTCTCCTGCTCTGGTAACCTTGTACCCCATGGACAACTAGGTACATGAAACCACCCTCTAGGGAAAAATACTCTTTATTTCTCTTACATGCTGTTTTGTAAAAGCCTGAGGTGACAATTTACTATTTGCTGTTATACCTTTTTTTCCCTTTCTTAACCACTAAGCCTTTCTGATTTCACTTTCTGTGAATGCTTAGCTCAGGGCCATAGAAATGAAATTTTTGAAGGACTTCTTTCACCTGGAATTTCCATAATTAAAGCTATGCCTTTGCTAGGAAAGTCAAGTGTGAATTTCTGACCTCCCAGTCATGCTGCCGTGCACATATTCCTTGTGTCTCCTCAAGCTCCATAGCAATACCTTGAATCAAAATAAACTACTGGGTCTGACAGCAGTGTTTAGATATCAATATAAGTATTGCCCAACTCCACATGGAAGGTGTAGGGTCCCCAGCTGCAAAATATCTGCGTTTCTAAACAGAAAGGTGGTTGAGCAATGCAATACCTTAATACAGTCCAGAATGCATATATTAAAACAATGTTAAGCAGAAAGTTATGCTGTATTTCTACCGGCGTTATTCAGCATAGTCTATCCCTGCTAAGAATAACTCTCTGCTCCAGTAACACGGAAAGTGGAGCAAGGTACTATGCTTTAGCCCTACAGCTAGTTATCCCATATGGCGTTTACACAGGCTTGTCTTTAATCTCTTTACTCATATATTATATTGACAAATCAAACGGGGTAGTGAAAACAGCACAGATGTGTCAGGAGATAGTGAAAAACAGAAAAAAAAAATCTCTTTTCCCCATAAAAGCAAGAAGCATATATATCAACTATATGTGTGAAAGGAAGAAACATTTAAGAAAGAATTATTCCACTGTACAGAAGTTGTAAAGGTTGCTGCAAGATGGTAGGAATCCACTTTGCAATTCTTTTTTTTATTAACTTTCTCAGCAGCTTTAAACATTTTTCCAGTATAATTTTATGGCTAATAAATTATCATTATTTTGAATTGCCTGAAAATCATGAATCAATTTAGTCACAAAGCAGATCTGTTCAATTTAATGATCTTGTTACTTACTGACTCAGTGTTGCAATTTTACCCCTTTGCTTCCTTTATTTCTCTGCCTCTCCTCACATCACCCTGTTGTAATGCCTTTAATATAAAAGATGGCCTTCATTCTCATGTACTATTTAAATTCATCATGTCTGACCTCTTCAAATGCAATGAATACATAATTAATTTTCATTATAAATTTAGAATACTTCCTCTCTTCTTGGCACTTCAAGCTTCCTTTAGCTTTCAACAGCTATCATGTTTTATTTTACATTCCTTAAAAAAATTCTTTCTTGCTGTCTTCTTTTCAAATTTCACTTCACCTACAATTTGACTCTTTGGTACACGCACACAGATGAGGAATCAGCCCAGAACACTATGCAAGAATCACTAGTGTTTGGTCCTTCACTAAAAACATACTCTGTACTCATATGGCTGGAAAAAGAGCTGGCATAGTGGCCACCGTGTGCATCATCTTCCCAGGAAAGAGAGGTTTTAGGATTAATATGCAGAGCTCTTACTGTTAATACCAAGCATTTGAGAAACAGATACAGCACAGAGCTAAAAGTATACATTTATTTCTTTCTTTAAATTGTGTTATTACTTCAGCATTTTTTCTTTTTCACAGAACACTCTTACTTTATACTCACACACGTTTCCCAAATCCTGGTACACAGGCTTTGGTCAGATATTGGTTCTCTTGTTAAAACAAGTTAACAATTCTGTTTCTCTAAAACGCTGCCAATTGCATCTTCAGCATGACAACGGGCGAGTAACACAAATTCAGGGAGACAGGGTTATCAGCCAGGGACTGTAGGAAAGGAAAGCAGCTTGCTCAGTTTTGATTTCAGCACCTTCCATGTCCTGGGGACTACTACTTAAGGGAATTTCCTTGCAACTTTATGGCACTCCAAATTAAGAATTTTGATGAGCAACATCAGGCTTATCTAATTGACCAGAACAGTTTTGAAATGTACTTCATGCTGAACATGGAATTGTGGAATTGCAGCACTTAAAATGTTTTTCCATGAAGGACACAGAGGTGGAAAACTTGGTTGGTGTACATTCATTGCTGCTCAGTATTCCTTATTTGTAGGATAAGTATAACAGTACACTCCAAGAAGTTTTATAATTTGATTAAACCCCCATATTTCTTTTATGACAACTGAATTAACTTTAGTTCCTGGATATTTTTTTCTCCTGTGAAACATTCTTCAAAAACGATTTTTAGAAGATCTAAAACTACTGACAAAGGAAAAATAAATAATAAAAAAACAAACTTAAAACTGGTGACTAGTCATCACTAAAAAGAGCAGGAGAGCTGTAGAAACACTGGCCAATTTAGCTGCCTTTCACTCTGCAAAAAACACCACCTAAAGACTGATGCTTTAGTGAATGCATCAGATCTACTGTAACTTCACAGGAAATCTTTCTGTATGCAAATTAACCTACAGTAAAACTTTGCAGTGTAGTTGCACTACTTTTTCAGGACACCCCTCCATCTCTATTAGCTCACAGACTTGAAGAGAGCCCTGTTTCAGACCAGTAAAGCGTGAATTGTCCTTGAAGTCTTTCCAAGCTTGTTTTGTTAAACCACTTGTTGTGGAAAATACATAATTTTCCTGGCATTTCCATCCTGCTGTCCAAACATCGCAATTTTAACCAATATGTAAGTTCTTGCCAAATGAGGTCTCGATGACGTGACATCAAGGAAGAAAGGTCGCACACCAAGAATGCGACAGCAGCTGCAAGGGAATTGTTGTTTTGATGGATTGTCTTACTGGTTTTGCTAAGGCACAAAGTGTTGGATTTTCCTGTTTATCCATAAAAAAAAAAAAAAAAAGAAAGAAAGAAGAGACTGCAGAAATACTGTGCACTTTATCTTTTGAGTATAATTCAGATAAACCGATCATCTCCTAATGGAAAGCCATCTGCTACATGCACTATATTACTGTTCCTATACACTTTGCTTGGATTTGAAAAAGTTGTAGTAAGTGAATGATGTTAAAAGCAAGCGAATGGTACAAAGTCCAGAGATTTAACTTATGCAATGGAGATTACTGGGAAAATGGTTATTTCATATGCAGCGGCTGATATAATGATAGGATATAATCCCTCTCAAAAAAAAAAAAAAACACCACCAAAAAAAACCCCACAAACACCACAAAAAAACCTAAACAAAACAGCCCTTAAAATAAGTTAAGCCAGTCACTTAAAATGTGATCATGACAAAGTGCTAACACACTACGTAGACTACAGTCCTGAAGGCTTTTCCTACGTGCAGGAGTACACTTGCACCATTTTCTTGGTTCTATGGAGAGATGGTGAAATGCTTCATAAGGAAAACGGCATTCCTTTATGGTTACATATTGAGGCACCTACCTTGGAAAACATCCTGGGGAGAAGAAGGAGAAAGAAGGGAAACCCTTGAGTGACAAGAAGATTTATTGAATAATTTAATAGGATTTTCTCATCACTAAATTCTATTTTTCTTCTGTCCCTAATCACCTTTCTTCTACCTCATTAAATCCAATTTCGCTTCATCATATATTTCTTTCCTCTCTAATTTCATAGATCATCATGTAATTTCTCTCTTGCCAAACAGCATACCTGCTTTTTGCATCATTCTTTCCACATCTACTCTTTTCCACCTTATCATTATGCTACCTCATTTCCAGCTCATTCATTCTCTTGCCATAAAGTGGTCACTCCTATAATACTATCCACCTCGTCTTTCTGCAGCACTGTGAAAACTCTGTGCATCTCTACTTTGCTCAATTTCTTCCTTTCTTTTAGCTAATTTGTTGACTGAGCCATTTTGAATTTCTTCGTTTTTCTTATTTCTAGAAACATATACATATAGAAATGGCAAAACTCAGCTATGTAATCATTAAATCATATTATAGAGAACCACATCCATGCTCCTACACACATTGTTAACCATATTGTGGGTTCATTGCATGAGAGTAAAAATAAATTTGGTACTTCTACATAGTTTGGACTGATCTGCATTTTATTCATGCCCCTGAATTATGCTTATGTTTCAACAATGAACATTTCATCAATTCTGCATATTTTCTGATTTTACATAAAGAATGACAGTAGTTGAACATTATGCCATCTTGGGAAGATTCAACGTCATACTTGAAACACATTCAATCTTGTCTGCATTAGAAAGACTGAATCCTGTGAAATGACTGAATACTATCAAATAATATCTCAATAAAATCTTTTGTAATACATCCCCCATATATTCTTAATGAAAGAGAAAATGTCTCTGTACACACACACACAAAATCCTTCTGAGGCTCCGTTTCACATTTCTCAAGGTTGTAAAGGAAAATATGACAAAAGATAATAACTACCAGCACCAATAATTGTTTTTATCACCTTTGAAAGAGTCCCTAGTCTATCATTCTACTAGATCCTTTAAATGAGTCAATTATCATCTAAGGCAAAGAAGAGGGCTGGCACACTCCCAAGAAGGGCAAATCCCCAAATAATCAGACTCTGTAGGATGTTTGACTTGTTTCTGTAATAAATATACCTGTCTGTAGGAAGCCAGCTTGGCTTGGGTGTTTGCGTTACATTACCATAGGCACAGTACCATGAAAGTGAGCAAATGAAAATCCTCCTAAAAACGGGAGCATGGGAATGTATGCAGAGACACCCCAGCAGGACCTGGATAACTATCAGCTTCATGACATTTGGCTCATTTACTGCTTATAAACTGCAAGACAAAGCCTTAACAAAGGCCCCAGAGCCTGGACATCAGGGGTGCGGGACAAAGGCAAGAGCTTCAGCTGGTCAGTGTGGTCAGGATTGAGGTGGACTTCACAACCCATCTTTGACTTTAGCTGGCAATGAACTAAGCAGAATCAGTCTGAAGCNCCAAAAAAAAAGTATAGATGCATTTGCGCAATGCACTCCTGAAGTCCTAAACTTTGATTACTCTGAGCTGTTCCTGCAGAAACCCAGTTCCCAGGAGATAACACCAATCACCAACCAGTCTGCTAGCCCTTCAGTAACCTGTATATTCAATCAGTCATCTCCAGTGGTATCAGCAACCTGGGAAAGACCGTATGTACCGACCTCTACCCCAACTACATTTAATGAAAGAGGGAAAAGACGTTCTGGGGACAACATTACCATCAATTATTAATTAGCGATGACAAATGAATAGAAGATACTGAGTCTCCTCTGGTTTAGAACCAAAAAGAGCTCAGGGATGTCCAATCATCAGAAGATCAACAGAACATTTTTAGTAGGACAAGCAGTATTGTCTGGAACTGGACCTATTCTCAGTTTGTCTTTGGCAGAAGGCTAAAATGTAAAATATTAACAGCCTGATATCTTCAATGTGTTTGTATTTTCACAAAGGACAATTTAAACTGTAGCATTCCGTATTTACTAACAGAAATTGGCATGAAATGGTTAAACGTACCAATTTCAAACTAAACACTGCACATCTTTTTCAAGAAGCCCCCAAACCCTAATTCCTCTTAGATCCTTCTGATGAATCTGCTCTACATACAGAGGACTGACTAGCCATGGCTACAGAAGGATGCAAGTCCAAAAGTATCTGCAGAGATGTAAAATGGTTTCACAAACATAACAATAGGTGAAGGTAATATAAATTTTAGTCAAATTCATACAGATTCAAAACTACTGCACATGAATAAATGGGGTTCTGGGGCAGGCATGTCTCTCCCATTATTCTTTCTTCCTGATGAAAGTGCTCCATCTGCTTGTATTACTATTTCTTGATTGTCTGACACGATTTTAATAATATTTCCATCCTTGTTATCACATCATCTC
Source organism: Chionis minor (assembly GCA_013398295.1). Classification (NCBI taxonomy): domain Eukaryota; kingdom Metazoa; phylum Chordata; class Aves; order Charadriiformes; family Chionidae; genus Chionis; species Chionis minor. Next base: position 1,372,198 of record VZSF01002718.1, on the reverse strand, counting down.
CTTAAAACCAATGCTCAAAAATCCTTGTTTCTCAGGAATAGTATTACAACCTTGATGAAAAGACAACTAATGACCATTAGAAGGGCTTGCTGCACAGCCCATACAGTGAATTCATTTTACCATGCTTTTTCCCTTGAGTTTTCTGCAAGGACATTTTAAAGAATGACACTCCAGTATTACTGGTTACTTTTATGTTCCTAGTTGTTTCTTAATAAGATACATTCAACCAGTAACAAATCTGATAAAATGACAGGGTAGAAATGCAAGCTAGCCAGCTGTCCAGCAAAGGCTGTATCTGCATGAAGCTGGTCCAGAGGTAAACATTTTATTTAAGTGAGAAATAACAAAGTCAGTGCTCAACATACTGTTGATACTGATTAAAATCAATGATGACATATAAAATGGTATGCTGTGATACTGCAATGTGAATCCCAAATACATAAAAATCACAAGTCAGGTTTCTCAAAAGTAGGCTTTTATACAACTGTTTTTAATAATGAATTTGGGGCCTACTTTTTAAATTCTTTAGGGTTTTTTTTTTTTTTTTGTATTTAAAGTGTTTCATCTTTTCAAAGTCTCACCAGCACAATGCCTATCAATTCATGAAGACTCTATGATAGTAATACAGAGTAAAAGCAGAGAGTATTGGGATATGTTTGACAGAAAACAAACTCCAAAAAGAAGACCATAAAGTAAGGACCACTGATGAACCAAAAGAAGGTAGCATCATGGAAGTAGGACATGGTGCAAGATATGAATGTAGGGAAAAAAAAAAAATCTCCAAAATAATTCTTATTTACTACTGGTGTCTGTTTACTGGCTAGGTGATGTGGTTGTAGCAGGCTTACTATGACCACCGGCTAATAAGTGATTTATCTCATAGTTGTATTTGCACTTAGTAGAAACACTGTGCGAAAAAACCCAACATATCAATACCAGTTTGTTCTGTACTGTATTTTCTAGTCAAGGGTCTAATGTTATGTTTTGTCGTATTTAACAATGTACAACTCTATTGGCATCAGTTTAAATAATGAGATGTCAAGAATACACTTCATTGCATTTATCTAAGTTAGTTAGAAATTCAAAATTCCTTTAATAACAAACTAATATATTTTCATTTTGCTGTCAAAGACTCTTTGAGGTCCTACTATAAGTGAATGCATCTGTTGCATTAAAATTCTTGTGTAAAGCTACATTCATCACTTGCTTTAGAAAAAAAAAACCCTCTCAACCATAAAGCTGCTTCATCTGGGCATAAAAATGTAGAACACCAAGGACAGAAATAGGAAGAAGAAATCATTTAAAGATACAACAGTAAAACCTGATGCACTGCTACATTAAAACGTGTTGGTGCTCAACTTTATTTTTGAGTTTGCCATACCAATGTAGCTAGTGATTAAAAAGAAAAAAAATAAAGATTCCTTACACTTGAATACTTTTGAATAGAATCTATTATATAGATTTTATCTATATAATAGATCTATATAATCTATATAATACAGAAAACTTTATATTTCAGGACATAAGCACATAGAGCATGTGAAAATCAACATACGGACAGCATCAGCGAATTCAGAGCCAGCGCATCGACAGCTTCTCTGAAGAATGGATTTTGTCTGGAGACAGTTCCTAGATTCAACAGCCTAAAAGAAATTCTTATACAGGACCAAGAGGATGGAAACCCACCCCATGGGACTTTGAATTGAAGAGGAAATGAAAAATTCAGTGAAACAAATGCAACACCTGTGCTTCAGCCTTGGAAAATATTTTGGATTTAGGGCCTCATAGGACTAGTACATATGCAAGAATTGTATGAAAGCCCTCTAGCCTACCAGGCATGGGAACTGACAGTCAATATTGTAGCAACTACTGGAAGAAATGAGTGAAAATACAGAAGCAAATGGCTTCTAATTCGTTACAAGCATAAGAAGATGACAGAATTTAAACAATATCATTTTAATATTTTACTGTGCAATTTAGATTTCATCAAGAATGTAGAAACTTTTAAGTCTAACATTGAGAAAATGTTAATTGGTGTAAAGCATTAGCTTGTCTCTCCTGTTTTCTAAAAGCATGTGAGCAAAATACCAGTGGGGAGAAGGGGAGGGATGCAATTTTCATTCTGCAAGATGTATGTTAAATCTGCTCTGCTTTCAGGTCATCTACTCTGTTCTTTTAAAGCTGCATTCTTAGCTGTCTACATTCTGCTTTCCTTTCAAAGCCTTTTTTTCAGCCACAACTTTATATGCCCCAGGTGCATCAACATTTTAGTAACAGCATAGGTCTGGCATTTGCCATTTTCATTCATTCTGTGCAATATCTTATTATTCCAACATGGTCATGAATCCCGTTGGGCCTGCTCAGAGTCTTAACTGAGAGTAGGACTATAGGTATTTAAATCTCTGAAACTGTCAATTTATTTGGAGAAAACTGATGATAAAACATGCAATCTATGCTATTTGAGGCGCCTTGTTTTCCATTAAGAATTTACATGAGCACTGAAACAACAAGCCAATCTTCTCTAAACCAAGGATAATTAAAAACATAAAATCCGTAAGGAGTACCAATCTTATACTAAAGACAAGTTTAGATTAATCAAGTCGTTGAAGAGATGGGAGGCAAGATGACAACACTGAGGACGATGTTGTTTCCTAAAAGTTGAAGTATTTCGTGATATGAATCTTAATAGCCCAGTAGCATGCCTCATAGACAAGACTAATCCAAGGCTTGTAATTCTGCAAGTGGAGAGCTGGAGAAGTGGCAGCAATAACACTCCTGATATGGAGGGAAGTTCTGGGCTCAAAAGGTCCTAGTTCTGTCACCAGAGATGAGCTCTGTGGCCTCAAATTGCTTAATTTCTCTGTTCTTCAGCTTTGCAGCTGTAAATGGGGGTAAAATTCTGGGTTTTCCCAATCACATATTCTCTTGTCTGATAAGAATACAGAGTTGCACACAGCAAAAATAAGTGTGTGTATATGTATGTGTGTATATATATATATATACACACACACAACACCCCCCTCCCACAGAGAAGCACTTCATGTCAACATATACTAAGAAATATTAACTAATGTGCATCAAGATTGTAGTACAGCATATGGGAATCAACATTGTTTTCACAGCTAACAAAACTATTTTTTTCAGAGCATAGCTCTACTTTACTATGAAAACAAAAGAATACTAAATGAATTATTCACACGGCCATATTTCTTCCTCTTGAGATGAGTGTCTAAGTTTGGTGATCTCTGCCTTCCCACCAATACTGCTTTTCTCCATCTGTGAATATACACTATTTTGGATGGCTACAGTGTAAAGATGGCCAGACTGATCTGTCCCAGAATGAAGAGAGGCTGTATTTTAAAACACTGCTAGAATACTTAAAAGGGTATTACACAAAAGAAGGACCATGCAGAGACTTGCATCATTGAGAAAGTCTCTCTTTTGGTACTATTACCACTATCTCTAGAAAAAGCAATTTATAAAGCTGACAGATACTGAAGGTTTCAGTTCTACCATTCCTCCTGTTAAATATCTTAATTTCCCCTACCCTTACACACTAATCTCCTCCTAAACATTCCTTCTTTTTCACTGTTTCACCTCTACAGTTGAAAGTACATCACCTGTTGGAAGAGAGTGTGTGTTAAACTACACTTTATATGGAGTACTGCTGTCTCCCTCTGTGATTGCATTCTTTTACTTTACCCATACAGAAAATGGTGCATTTGCTTATAAATGAATGATATTTTGTTCTATCACACTAGCTAAATATGATAAAAATATTACACGCTGTATGGAAAAAGAAAATGAAATGTTAAAATTAAAAACGCCAACATGTTTTTTGCATATTCATACTGCAGATGTAATTTTTCCAGAACTGTTCTAATCAGTGGATTTCAAAGAGAGTGGCATTTCTGCTTATTCTTGTGTCAATTTTATGCCCTTTTCCTTTCTTCACAACCAATTAGTTCATGTAACAAAGTTCTTTGCCCCTGCAGAGATTAAGATTTCAGAGTAAAGTCTTACAGAATGGAGAACCGCACAAATATTTAAATGACCAATATTAAAGTTGTAACATTAAGAATCATACTAATATTTTCAAGAGACCCGACTTTGTAACTCTTCAGCAATAATTGGAATATATTTTCAGCTTCCTAGGCAAATGCTATCTTTGTCAACATTTAACTTTTTTTAATGTCACAAGTTGTATTACCCCATTACTCAAATTGATAGTGGTGGTTTGAATTTCACATTAAAATCAAAAGCAGTAACTATACAACTGTGAAGACATTCTAGATTGCGTGTCAGTCATTTTCTGAAGCAAACACAGTATATCATTCACTGCATTTCTTTTAGAAATCATTCAAAATGTCTCCTCTAAAATCTTCTAAATCAAGATTCAGTAGTTGTGCCAACAGTACACTTCATCTAAAAATGCTTCTGCTGACAAAATATCTTGTTTGTTTCCATTGGGCTGAGAATAAAAGTAGCTGTAAGATAACTTTTAAATATTTTTTAAAAGGAATCACCTTTCGCACAGGTTCAAGTGTTCGAGTTAAGAAACCAGAGAAGTAAAATACCTCATTTATTAGTCAATTATAACATGACTTGTTTAGTGATGGTAACATGCTCTGAGCTGCATGCAAAAGAAACGAAGACCAGAACCCTGGCCCGAGGCACTATAATCACATACAAGACAGACACATAAGACATTATAGAGCTGAAGATTACTTTATCTCAAACTGTAAATCATTTTAAGAATACATCAAATCATTTGCATGGCTTATTAATATCAATCACACACCGGAGACAAGTTCTCGGAAAGGGTATGAATGAAGAGAGCTTATTTCCCCACTGAATGGAGAAAACCTTCCAAATGTAAATAAGAGATCAAAGTTCAGAGTGAAGAAATAAAACAAAGAAAAATTACTTAATATGAAGAGCATGCTGTGGAAATAGAAAGTGAGAAAATCAGAAATGGAAACAGCAGCAGAGAGCAGAATATAAATGGATGACATTAGTTTTGCTAGCAAAGAGATCTGGAGAGAAAGAAAGCGAGCAGTGGTGAGAGCAGGAGGAAGGATGAAGAACAGAGAGAGGCCAAGGGCACATCAAAAGAAATGAAGCTAAGGAAAAGAAGTTCTAGTTTTGGGGACAGAAACACATACCCACACAAGAAATTACAGCTGGCCAAAAAAAAAAAATCCTGGAGGCTGAAGGAAGCAAACTTTAAAAAAAAACCCTCCTCTTGTATATAGCATCTTTCCTTTAGTATTTATTGCCACAACAGGTGACTCATCTGTAGATAGTGATCCATAGGTATGTTGTGTAATTGAAACTTTAATTTACAATTATTGTTGCTTTTATTAGAAAGGTCACTTAATCTATGTCAGCTTCTGTTTTCCCCAAAATTCTTTACACTTGTTTTCAACAGCTGGAGAATATTTTCTGTATGTAGCAAATGGAGCAGGTTAAGATTTATTGTACATGGGCCTAATAAGTTAAAATCTTTCTACTATGAACAGAGGAGTGTGTAGGTGCTATATTTGCATTTTTATCAAAATTTTGTATTTCATACAGCAATTTATGTGAGTCTAGAGAGAAAATTAGAAAGTACCTATTATGCTTTAGCATAAAACAGAGCTAATGACTGTGTAAGGCTGCTAAAACCATGAAAAAGACTATTTCATATATGAGAGTGCTATTTGCTAAGGGAGAATTATGTTGTTTGGATCAATGGCTAGAATAAATTCAACAAATTACTGTATTTTAAATCTTCTTTTCAATGTCTCATTTCTTCTGTTCTTCCCTAAGGTACTAATCTTTCCTGGAGAAAGAAAACAGGGCTGGAAGGACCTCTGCCCCAACAAGACCACCAGTTCCTGTGTTCTTTTCTGAGCAAAATTAGGACATCCTGAGCAGAAAAGATGACACATTTTGGAGAGAAAGGCTTCTTAGAGGCTCTTAAACTTCAGATTTACTAGAAGAGGAAGGAGGAACTGGCCAATGGCCTCGCTAGTGATCTTGCAGTTTTACTGAAATGGGTCAGGATATTTATAAATCTTTAAAAAGCAAAGGTTTTCCAAAGAAAAGCAAACCTAAGGCCAAGAGAAACAGAAACCAAGTCCTATCCCAGTTTACTGTGAACGAGCACGCACAAATTCTCCAACTATAAAAGAGAGCCTGAGAAAACAAACAGTATATACCACAGCATCATCCAAGCTAGAAATTGAAAAAAATCTGCAAATTAATAAGTCATTCCTATTTCCAATATAGTTTTCTAAAACACGTTTTCTGATATTTCAGTGCCGTATCAAATTCACATGAGTAACATGCCCTACCCAGGTCTATCCTTTCCCTTTTGGGATTGTCGGTGTTAAGCCTAGAGAAACTACTGAAATGACTAACACAGAAGAGCTGAGCAGGGGTGCTTTAAACATTTTTCCCCTTCCCAAAGGAAAGGGATTACAAAAGTTATGGATTGGTTTTGACAGTCACCCAGGGGCTGCATGTAAATCCTAGCCCAAGGCCCCATTTTCACTAATTACAGCAAAGAGATATCCGATGTCTTTCAGAATGGATGGCATCCTAAAGCCTGAAGTGAAAATGCAGCCTTCTGATTAAAATCCTAAGGGTAGAAAAAGATATTGAACAGCCAACTTAGATTAGGAAAAGGCAGCCTTCCCAAAACAAAAACCTGGCTGAAGTTTATTAATAAAGGTGGAAAGAATTTCATGTATCCAACAGGACAGTGATTTCATTTGACTTTTAAAAGAGGGGATGAAAATTTCCTGTTGGCTGACTTTGGATGCCTCAGGTTAGGACTTGATCAGTTTTAAGAGAAAGTAAGACAGAGTCTAGCTATAGAACATAGCAACAGATAGTACATGACTAACTGGCTGTAGTAAAGCAAGGAAAACCTATCATTAATTTATTTTGTAAAGCTCAGCCAGAACCTCCTCTATATCTGGGTTTTACCCATAACATTGTTCTTCACTTCCACAATTTGAGCTGCAATTGAATTTCATGCAGTCAGATCCCATTTCTGTTACGAATGGGTATGACCAGCATTACCGAAAGGAGACTTTAATTGTTCGAGTCTACCTGAGTTTTGACAACTTTCCTTGATCGGCTGCAGCTAATGGTCCCTGTGGATATGGGTCTAAGAAGCTTTTACTCGCATGGCACTGCAGTCAGTGGCTCTCACATTGTAGCTGCTTTGATGACTTCTTGTGCAGAGGTGACTCCCCAACGGTTTAGAGCCTTAATAACTGAACTCAAAGTTAGTCTTGTGTAAAACATGATATGAGATGCAGCCCATACGAAGTTGGTGAAGGGTCTTGAGAACAAGTCTTAGGAGGAGTGGCTGAAGGAACTGGCGTTGTTTAGCCTGGAGAAAAGGGGGCTCAGGGGAGTCCTTTAAAAGACAGGTAGACGTGGTGCTGAGGGACATGGTTTAGCGGTGGACTTGGCAGTGTGAGGTTTATGGTTGGACTCGATGATCTTAAAGGTCTCTTCCAACCTAGCTGATTCTAATTCTATGATTTCAACACAAACGCAACATGTCACTACAATAAGTTACTTTGCAATTTATATTCTATGTGGCCTCTATTTCAGCCTTCTCAGCTGAGAAGAGAGCTTGCATATTAAAATCAGGAATCAAGTCAGGTTTGGGGGTTTCTGACTTCACCATGCCAAAGGTGGGACTCATCTTGCCAAACATTATACGTTTACAATATAAATGCCAACCTCTGAGTCAGTCATCTGGGCTCACTTTATCACCAATGAGGAGAAACAGGCATACAAGAGCTCCGGTTTCGAATATAGTTTTAGCACTATGTTAGCACATATACTATCTTTATACGAACACATATAAAACAGAAATTGAGACAACACGCACAGACATCTACATCACTGACATTTAAATTAGGTCACCAAGTATTGATAACAATACCCCTACATCAAAAAGGAGTTTTGGACAAATATTGCTAACTTATTACTGCTTACTTAAATTACTTAGTTAGGGTAAAAATACCAAAACATGGCCTCGAACAACTTTGACCATTTATGTTTAGAAACTTCTTGTGCCTGTAATGCTTTCCTACACGACTACGACCCACGAGATATTGTTCCATACTAAAAATTTGTTGCCTGGGTGTTGCCAGCGAGTCCTAGAAACACAATATGCATTTGCAAGCTCTCCAGAGTCAATCCACAGGTACTTTTTTCTCAGAAGCACTTGCAAAGAAGATCCACTCTGAAAGACTGGATAATTTTACAATTACAATTCTCAGCCATTTGTGAGCCGCCTGCTTCAGTTACATTGGGAGCATTTTGCTTATTAAAGCAACTGTATGAACTGCAGTGTAAGAAGCTTAACTCTCATTTCATTTCCATCACACTGTACTGAGTGAACTCTATGGACCTTGCAGTGAATCAAGCCCAGATCCTCAAAGGGGCGCAGTTAAAGAAAACCTTAGATGTTTTAATAAGAGGCAGTGTACTTAAAATGCTGTTAAGGAACGCAGAATATGGACTAAACTTAAATAAATATGCTTCACAACTAAAATTATGTAACTAAAAAAAAAAGATAAATATTCCACTATTTTTAAGGACTTTTCAGTAAGTGAAAACACTAAGAGAAGGCTGCCAAATAACCAATGTACTGAATATTTGTTTGATCTCTAAAATGGGTAAAAAAAGTAAATCTATGCCTTAAAAGACCCTGCAAGGAAGGCACTGAAAATGAAATAAAGGTAGTGTGGAAAATGCGTACTACACTGAGATGTCTAATTAGAATCTTTAATGCTAGGAAGACTTACATCACCAGATGGCTTAAAACCTTAATCCTTTTATCATTTCATGGCATCTATTACAGACATCTGGAAGAACCAATGGAGGTGGGAAAACAGAGAGTTTGCTGAAGAATTAAAGCCTTTTTCCAGCACAGTAAGACACAACAGAAGGAAGGTGTTAAATTATTACGAGTGTACATACACATATTTAACTGAATTATAACAGAAGGTATGTCCAGAAGAAGGTAATTCTTCTCTGAGTGGCAATCCCATGACTGTAAAATTATTTTCTAAGACCTTTTCCCATCTGGGATTATAAACATTTATCCCCTCAAATCACAACCCCTTTATAAATTAGAGCTCTTGTCTGTTGCACAGACTTTGGACCACCCACATTTCATGGATTTGTCCCTTCTCTCCAAGACAGAACGAATGTAATTTACACTTTCATTGTTTAAAAGATAGATATGATTTTAGTTAATTTATGGACTCATTTGAAACTTGAGTGTTGTGACTCTAAGCCCATGTGTAGATTAGATTAGGACAAGCAGCCTCCTGTAGAACACAATCATCTTTCCATTCAGAAACTATAAAGGCAGAAGTGAGTTTGTAGATTTTTTAAAGGACCCAAAACTGCAAATTCCCACTCCAACCCTCTCCTAATACTCTCCATCTGTCTTCCCACTTCTTTGCTCTCTATGTCATAATTTTAGGAGGCCTATAGCTATTTTTCTTTTCTTGTAAAGAAATAAAAATTAAATAGAATAAACAATATTAACTGCAACTGTTGATTGTGATAAAGTTGACAAGTCTTCATAGGCGACAAATGAGTCTCCTCAGATACAAAGAAATTCTTCTTACTAAGAGCTGCTGCTTGTCTCCCAACCACACAATGCTTAGAGCTTCTCTCTCCAAATAACGTGTATTTTTTTAATGAGCGAGAAGTATGGAACAAAATGCACAACCCACAATATTTGCTGGTAAAAAGAAAGTAGAAAGAAGTCTTAAAACCAAAGAAATTTTGCATCAACCCTGTTCCTACTGAAATTAATGAGGAATCTCTCCACTGGCTTCTAAAGATGACAGACATGGTATAGACTTCAAGGCATTTCAGTAACAAATTGCATCTCACCACAGTTTTGGCAGTCAAACAAACAGAAACATCCATAAATGAGAACAAGTCTAATTGGAAACAAATTAATCAATTATCAATGTCTTAGCAATATACCAACTGATGGAAACTTACTCTCTTTTGAAATTACAGCCAAATTAATGGGAAATATTAATGTCTCTTACTAAATTACAATAGCCATGTCCTTATAACTTTCATTCATAATGGACCATTTGGCGGATTATGAATGAGTGCTGTACACCTCTATCCATGCTCATGGATTACAGATACTAAAACTGGTTTGCAGGGTAAAAAGCCTCCACTGTTTTATCTTCTTCTCAAATTTCCACTTCTCCTGTCTTTTCTTAAGGTTCTGGGAAATTCTGTTTAACAGCCATTTAAATCGGAAGAAAAGAAAATATTTTATAACAACTGTCTTTGTTGGCTTCAATAAGCTTTCACAATCGAGTGAAATTTTGGCCTCCCTGAAAGCAATGGGGATTTTGCAATTCCCATCATAGAATCATAGAATCACTTGGGTTGGAAAAGACCTTCAAGATCATCGAGCCCAACCATAAACCTATGCCAAAACCACCACTAAACCATGTCCCTCAACACCACGTCTACCCGTCTTTTAAATACCTCCAGGGACGGCGATTCCACCACTTCCCTGGGCAGCCTGTTCCAACGCCTGATAACCCTTTCAGTAAAGAAGTTTTTCCTAATATCCAACCTAAACCTCCCCTGGCACAACTTGAGGCCATTTCCTCTTGTCCTGTCACTTGTTACTTGGGAGAAGAGACTGACCCCCACCTCGCTATAACCTCCTTTCAGGTAGTTGTAGAGAGTGATAAGGTCTCCCCTCAACCTTCTCTTCTCCAGGCTAAACAATCCCAACTCTCTCAGCTGCTCCTCATAAGACTTGTTCTCCAGACCCCTCACCAGCTTTGTTGCCCTTCTCTGGACACGCTCCAGCACCTCAGTGTCTCTCCTGTACTGCGGTGCCCAAAACTGAACACAGTGCTCAAGCTGTGGCCTCACCAGTGCTGAGTACAGGGGCACAATCACGTCCCTGCTCCTGCTGGCCACGCTATTCCTGATACAGGCCAAGATGCCATTGGCCGCCTTGGCCACCTGGGCACACTGCTGGCTCATGTTCAGCCAACTGTCCACCAGGACCCCCACATCCTTTTCTGCCAGGCAGCTTTCCAGCCACTCCTCCCCAAGCCTGTAGCTCTGCATGGGGTTGTTATGACCCAAGTGCAGGACCCGGCACTTGGCCTTGTTAAACCTCATCCCATTGGCCTCATCCCATCGATCCAGCCTGTCCAGATCTCTCTGCAGAGCCTTCTACAGCAAACTCCAAGTAGAAGAGAAAGGAGGTATATATCTTAGTGGGGTTTTTTTTAGATATTTTTTTGAGTAACCTGGTCTAGTGGAAGGTGTCCCTGGCTATGGCAGGGCAGTTGGAACTAGATGATCTTTAAGGTCCCTTCCAACCCAAACCACTCTAAGATTATGTGATATATATCAGACTTAGTCTGATATATATCAGACTAAGAACACTGAGTAAAATCAAAACTGGTTGAAGGGCATACTTTATAACACACGACATTAAAATAAGTGAAGTTATCCTTAAAAAATTAAAATGAAAGGAAGATGTCTTTTCCCATAGCCACTGTGTTTGAAATGCAGAGTGCACAGCCGTCAGGGCTGGGCATTGTCATTTCTCCTTTAATTTGATGCGTAATAGTGTATTTCCCAAAACAAAAGAAACCTTCACAAACATTATTAGGTACTGACATAATTATAATGTGATTTCTTAACAGCAGGAATGTAGAGATGAAGTTACTTCATCTCTACATTAGGTTCCACCTAATGATGAGGTTTACTTGAGATTTACTTTACCAGTATCAGCATTACTGAAAATGACTGCGTTTATACCAGGCAATAAACTACACATTAGTAGAAATGTGGAGCATAAGCAAATCAGTGTGAAGAGAAAATCAGGAAAAAACAAATCCTCTGTCCAGATTAGTAGGACTGGAAAGCTTCTGCCTAACAGTACAATGAAAACACAACAAGTTCATACTTAAATCCTTTGCAAGGTCACTTTCAAGACAATTTTTCAAAAAATCTTCTACAAACGCCTCACATTTTTGAAGCTCGTTAGGATAACTATGAGTTCAAAAGCAAGTTTCTGGTGCATGTTTCTGATCCTTTGATAGTATTTCCTCATATTATTCTAATATAATGACATTTCCTTTGAGTGTTTCTCTCATATTCTTAAGGTAAAGTTATTCCTAATACCACATTTCCAATGTCTGTAGTGGGAAAATTTCTTTTTCATAATAAGAGATCTGAGAATTCAGAGCTCTGAATTATGCCTGCAAATTCATCTTCATCTTAACTTCTCCACATCTGATTCAAGGTGAATATCTTATTAATCATAGGATTCAACGGGGCGGGGGGGTAGGGAGGGGAGAAGGACAAACCAGTTGAAGGACAGGAGTGGTTCTTAGGACTTTTACATACAGTAGAGTGAGGAAAAAGTGGTGCAATTACCTGACTAGAGACAGGTCTCTTCCTAATGATAGGCCTTGAGATGCTTCATGGGGACCCTTTGTTGAAAAGCTTCATCAGAATGCTATACATGAGCTTCTACAAAGGGCATCCCTTGTTATTGTTCTAAATACTTCTAATAAAATCGCTAAAACTGCCCAATAATTATGAGACATGAGATCCTATTGTACGCTTGACAATATTAAATGCGGAACATCCTGGAGCTGCAAGAAAAGCATTATACTTCACTTTATCCCACAAGACTAGGGTCTGAAATTAAAGGTCAGGCCCATTATTTCACATCAGTGCTAAAGGTAGGAGAATTTATTCACTACAGAATTAAAGATGAACCAGATGCTTCACCAGGCATATGACTTTTCATAATGTACCAGACAGTAAGAGAAAGTAGAAATCGGAGAGCACCCTGTAAAACCCGATGCTGTCTCCATCCTTTTGCCAGACTACACAAAGAGGCCAGGGGAGCTGCAACAGCAAAGAAATTCTTTGTCTTTTCAAAGCCAACCTTTTGAGCATTGCCCAACTCTGGCTGCAATTTGTGCAGTACATCAACTCTCAGGCGAAAGAAGGCACATTGGTATATTTTGACAAGTGGCAAAATAGCACAAAACCTAAAATTACTTGTTACCTTCGTATGTAGTATGGTTAAACAAAATGAATGTTTCCCCTCCTTCTCTCACCTGGAAGACAAGGAAGTACAGCAGTAATATATTCCATGTTGTCTAAAAATACTACACTTCAGGTGTTGCTTCCCTCTCTTTCGTTTTCCTTTGCCTACTAGATCCATATGGTCTAAATAGCTTCCAATATAACTAGTCCGCCACCTAGCTTTTGCCTAAATTCTCCATAATATTTCCATATCTAGCCCCCTATAACTTAGATACTGAACCACTGAAATTAGTGTAATCAGATTTAGGCCGAAATCCAGTAAGTAATACCATTCTCTACCCAGTCACTTCAGCCTGTTTTCAGCTGGGCTGCTTTCTTCATCTTCCCACTTATACAGCCTATAAAATTCTGTCCCACGTTAGCTTTCGCTTGGGTTAAAGGCCAGAATTTTAGAAAACTTAATTTAACACAATTTTACAAATTTAGAAGGATGACCTTCTTCTTGTTAACATTCTTGTTCTCATGCTCTGACAAGAGCATCATTTCACACAACTGCCCTCTTCTGCATTCAAATTTGTAACAACCAAAGAGGCCAGACTTTGCTTCGGTCACCTTAGTAGAAATATCAATTAACTACTAAACTAGACAGATTGACTTTAAATTTGCACCTGGTTAATTGAAAGCATAATCAAGGCATATGAGATTGTACCAAAAAAAGCCTACAAGTTACGTTTTGGGAAATGTGTACAAAAGGATTCAATGCCAAGGCCTTAGCACAGGAGAACTTTACACAGCATGTACCTCTTAATTTCCTTCAGTTCTTGTTGCACCTGTCTTCTCTTGCTCTTGAGAAGTGATGTATTTGCTTTCTGCTCCAACGGATGAGCAGAGCTGCTCCATCCATAACCGTGTCATTACATTTCCAGCTCTTAGACGCTTCTTGGATACTCCCTCAGGCATTACATATTGTTACCAAGCATGACCCATTTCCATAATCTGCTTTTTCCACTGTTGTCTCTCCAAATGGGACATGTTCTCCTTTTGTCTGAGAATCTACAGTAGATCTCCCATGCGTATCCAAAATGTTCCTCTTGCTTACAAGTTTCATCACGGGCTCACTCATGATGACATACTAGCCCCATGACTCTGGCTTTTCCAACAGTCAAAGTTTTCCCCAGCGATCTGAGGCTGACTTAACCTTAGTCCCAAATGTGTAGATTGTAAAACGATCACAAATTGATTCTCTACCAACACATGTACATCATGCATAGCATCTTAATAGTCTGTTTTCAAAAGCAGTAACTTAGGTATTCCGTTCATTTTACAGATAAACTTTGAAATCAATTAAGAAAGCATTTTTTCGCCTTGAAACATGTCAGAAAACATTATGGTTTCCCGTCTGCTCAAGAGAAGTAAGGTACGTGCAATCCAAATGTGATTTAACAGAGCACACTATTGGCAACCCCTCTCATTTTAGGACACAATTCTGCCTTTCTCCCATGTAATGCTATGACAGGTCTTGAAACCACTGTGAGCAGGCAGGAGTACACACGTCCAGCGCAACGATCCCAACGTGCCTCACCACCAGATGTGATCACAGAACACGTTTAGATCTGGAAACTAAGAGCGTAAGGATTTAAGATGGAAGTTTTACTCACAGCTTCTTCACTTACAGGGAACTGGACATTAGTCTTTGTGACACTAAAGGCAGGGTCTATCTGCTGTTTAATTTTTCCTCTCAATTTATCTTCCAGCTCATTAATCCGTTTCCCAGCAACCTGTCCCCACTTTCTATTCTTACATGCAATCCTTCTCTGAGCTCCTGCTGGGAGGCATCCATCTTTCAAAGCAGTCAAGCTTTAATTTCTTCTTGTCTAGCTTGAACTACATCAATCCTCCTCCTTTTTTCCTGCCCTGCAAATTCAAGACTTGTTCTCGGAGTAGGAAAACGGTGTTGGAATTGGGACAACTAGCCTGAATAATGGACACCCTTCCTTCGAGAATAAGCTTCCAAGTAGCTAGAAAAGGAACGCCCCATTTTCTAGTAGAAAAATGATAACACCTCAATAAATAGAGCCTCATTTAGCATAGCAATTCTTCAGAGAACAGAGCAAGTCTCTTCAGCTACAAGGCACCTTCTAGAACACAACATATGAAAACATCTTTTAAATGATCCCATCTAAAAAACTAATATAGGCGTAATATCAGGTTCCTACATTGACGCTCTTTATTTATCCAGAACAACTAAACAATTCAGATGTTATTATTTTCAATTCCCACCACAATGATAGCAGAGTATATAAATAAATGAAAATTTCTTTATAGAGCACTTCTACTGCCAACACACATTAGCGTCTTGACTGCTGTGCTATGTTGTTTGCTATGCTTATGCTAACAGTGGAAAGTATTTCTAACACAAAGTGCTCCAGGTCACTTCTTGTACCTGATGCACAGAGAGAGAATAAAAGGTGTTCTCATAAAGGCTCCTTCACTTTTGGTCCCAGCTCAATTAAGAAATGTGTTTTCTTCACACACAGGTTTTCTCTCTGTCCCTATATCTCATTTTGCATACTTAGGGATGGCTGCCAGACTAACCATAATGATCGTAGGGAAGTTAATGTGGCTCCTGGTTCCTTCAGTGAAAGATGCTGCTGCTGCAACATTCTGGTATCTCACTCTTGTGCTGCTATTTATATGGCACTGTTTAGGCAGACACATGCCATATATTGGGAGATAATTTTATCAGTGAACAAAGAGGGTTGGGTTTTTGTTTGTTTGGGGGTTTTTTGGTTTTGGTTTTTGGGTTTTTTTATTATTACTTAGGGGAGGTTTTTTTCTTGCTGACAGTAACTCCAACGTAAGGCTATGCCTACAAACAAAAGATGGTTTGGAGAAGAGTTAACAGATATGATTAAGGGAAAAGATTGCTTTCCCTCTCCAGTACTCCTTTTTTATTACTATTTTAGGGTTTGAGGCATGAAGTAATTCCCTTATCTGGACCGACATATTTGGCCAGAAGTAGCTCAAATAATAGAAGCAGCAAGGAAAGCTACACAATAGAATACAGTGCAAAACTATTTGAGACAATACACCTGGGGAGGCTCTACAAAGGTAGAGAGATGGTGGATGTGGAAATCCGCAGGAGACATCATATTGAAAATGAAAAAATGAGAGAAGAGGAATAAGAAGCAATAGCCTAGCTTGAACCTTTTTGTATTTCCTCTATACTCCAAGGCCTGGATGGCACACAGCTGCTCAACACCAATTCCTTCTTTATTATTGTTGTTTCTACTTCATCAAAGATTCTGGTCCCACTAGAGGTGCTCTGGCCTTGCCTGTACTCAGGGTTTGCATTATCTTTCCACGTTTTCTTTGTGGACAGCCTGAACTCCTGCTACCCACAGAAATCCATCTACATTTTTGGCATATAAACTTGGTGGCCATTGAAGCAGTACTGCATGAATGTCTGTTGCACGTGTGCCAGAGCCACAGGAGACTGCCAGGCTGCATACAAATAAACACACACTCGAGCGTGCATTGAAACAGGAGTTCCCGGAAACACCGCTGGGTTACCTCAGAGGCAACCCTGAAGACACTGGAGAAAATGAAGTACACAGATGATTAATTTAGCCTCAAGTCTGGCATCGAGGCTGCTGCTGTGCAGCAAGAAGAATACAACCTGCATTTACAAATGCTTCCTGCTGTAGAAGTGGTATCCCATACTTCCAAAGCGAATTTTTTTGCAACCCCAGGCACTATTAAGGGATGCATTACCTTTCAATATTGCACAGCTTACTCAGCCTCCATGTCAGACGACAGTGTTAACCATGACTAACATGAAGACAGGACTATGACTTAGATGGAAGACTTTTTTTCCCATGTATCCATGCTAAATGATAATTTGCAGAGGACAGTGGAGTGGGTATTCAATGCCATGTTTACAGATAGAAACTATCAGGATGCTAACAGCACCCACATGAGAGAATACTTTTTTCCACAGCTAACTAGAATTAGATGATTCACTGACCTTGTGTTATGAACAGTTCACTATCAGTTTCATTTGGAGCACTGTTACTAGAAATGAGCATTTTCTAGGGAATTTTTGAGCAAGACATCCCTCCAATACTCCTTAAAAGTTGCAAGGTCATAATTATAACTAAGATGGATGTCCTGATTTCTAGTCATCTATCACTACAGTCCTATGGAGAAGATTTCTTTGCTGTGAACAACAAAAAAATGAAAAGATGAGCCAAAGACCTGGGAGGTATGACAGAGTACAAGATTCAGCAGCCTGAAACAGTATAGACTGAGCAGGCATGCTGGAGAAGAACAAGTCTATTTTAGTGTTTGATTGAGTGACTCTTACAAGCTCTGTGTCTTAATTTTTCCTTTTTCTTGCTTGTCTTCCTTTTACTGTTTGTTATAAACCTTTTTGTGCTCGATATTCAGTATCTCTCTTTTCCCCTACAAAGGTATTTTTTCCTACAATGTGGAATCAGCTTTCCCTCGTATAATCTGTAAAGGAAACCAACAAAAGCCTATGATTCAAGCTGTGAGTCTTTGAAAAGCCACAGAATCAAATATTTATAACACAACTGTGTGCCTACATCTATATATTTCATCATATGACAGCATTGTAAGTTTATTATAGAGCAACTATCACTCCACAGTAACAGTTGAGACTGTTTTCAGCTGTAAGCACCATAAAATATTTCTTATAGAAATAAAACTTAAAGAACTCATCTACCTCACTACTACAATTTAACAAGTTGTTTCCTTTGCACACACATTATGCCCTCTCAAAATGGGAAAATATGAAAACATATGTGCTAACTTCAGTAGAGATAATTACTAGATCACAAATACTTCCAGTTAAAGGGTAAAATATACTGGAGGCATGAAATATTTCATTATCAATAACTTACGTAAGCCCGGAAGGAAGGACCCTATGTGGTCACTAAACCATGCATTAGTCAAATCTCTACTTGCTTACATGCAATCAATGTATTTTTTAGCACCACCAGCTGAACTACTGCCATTTCATCAATCAAAACATATTTCTGGCCCATGTGAAAATCTGTGGCTTATAATTGTAAAGCACATCTTGGGACTATGTCCCTTTCCAACTTTTTAATGTTTATTTAGGATCAAGTCCAGACTTTACTGAAGTCTTGGAAAGATTCTTATCTAGTTTTACAGAACTTGTTTAACCTATTGGGCACTACGTGCTGGCCCAGTCCATGGCTGCTATGGCTGAGAACCCCAGCTCAAGCTCAAGACAAAAGTGTGAAGATTTCCATTACCAAGTCCTACACGAACCAACAGGGAGCCGTCACACTTTGAACGCACACTTTGAACATCATGATATGTTCAGAAGTGTAACTGGATATTAAAANAAAAAAAAAAAAAAAAAAAAAAAAAGAGGGACGAAAGGATGAAAGGTAAGCCTTGACAGATGATGTATTTCATTTCCATCAAAAGTAATGTAAGAGCATGTAATAATGACTAACTGTCTAGATCCCTCAAAGCTCAGACATCTCTGGAATAAGTTTATTCCATCTGATTTTTACAATTAAAAAAAAAATAAATTGGGGAGAGAAGAACCAGAGCATTACGCACCTCAAAATACAAACACATTGCACTAGCAGAAGCCAAGACCTACTTGTTAGTGGTTGACAATGAGCTAACTATCACCTTGGGCAGAGAGTGAGAGAGAAACTTTCTATTAACAAACAAACTCTTAACTAGTTAAAAGACTATAAATACATTGTCTTTGGCTCAGAGAACTGAGATACTGCTTCTTAACCTTCACAGATCATAAAGCAAATCAAAGAACAAGAATAATGCTATGTTTACTATAAGTTTGTATGTCAACTATTACAGGAGCTTGACCCCTACACATCAATGGGCCGTGACATTATCTACCCAAGGGTGTTAAGAGAGCTGGCTGACATCATTGCAAGACCGCTGTCCATAATCTTTGATGAAGTCATGGAGATTGGGGGATCTCCCAGAAGACTGGAAGAAGGCTAATATCACCCCCATCTACCAGAAGGCCTTAAAGGAGGATCCAGGAAATTATAGGCCCACCAGTCTTCCTTCAGTCTCTGGGAAAGTAATGGAACAAAACCTCCTGGGGGCTATCACAAGTCAAATGAAGCATGCAATTTGGAAACCCTTTCACCAAGGGCAAACAGTGCTTGACAAACCTGATCTCCTACAACAAAGTAACCTGCTCAGTTGATGCGAGGCAAGCAGCGAACATTGTCTACCCAGATTCCTCCAAGGCTTTCAAGAGAGTTCCCCACAGCCTCCTCCTAGAAAAATGGATGTGTTATGGTCTAGCCAAGTGGTCTGTGTGGTGGGTGGGGAACTGGTTGACAAGTCACACCCAAAGAGTGCTCGTAAATAGCTCTTTTTCAAACTGGCGACCTGCACAAGTTGGGTCCTCCAGGAAAAGATACTGTGCCAATGCTGTTTAATATCTTCATAAGTGATCTGGACAATGGAATCAAGTGTACCCTGTCAAAGTTTGGTGACGGTACCAAACTGAGTGGGCAATTGGACACTTCAGAAGGGAGAGCCACCCTGCAGGAAGACCTCGATAGGCTGGAAGAGTGGGTTAACAAGAACCTTAGGAAGTTCAGCAAGGACAAGTGTAAGATCTTGTACCTGGGAAAACATAATCCAGGAGCGCAGCACAGACTGGTATATATCTTGCTGGGGAGCAGCTCTGTGCAAAGGGACCTGGGGGTCCTGGTGGACAACAAGCTCAATATGAGTGAACAGTGTGTTGCAGCAGCAAGGAAAGCCAACAGGATGCTGGGTTTCCTCGACAAGGAAACCACCAGCAGAGATAAAGAAGTCATTATCCCACTTTACTTAGCACTTGTCAGGCCACACCTGGAATACTGTGTTGAGTTTTGGTCCCCACTATAGGGCAGGCTTGAAAAGGTCCAGAGAAGGGCCACCAAGATGATCAAAGGACTGAGAAGCCTGTCATATGAGGAAAGGCTGAGACAATTGGGTTTGTTCAGCCTTGAGGACAAGCTGGCCAAAGGCATATTCTATGCTACAGATGTCATGCTCAGTATATAAATGGGGGTTGCCCAGGGATCCACAATCGCTGCTCAAGCCAGGCCAGGCAATCAGTCCTTGGGTGGTAAGAACAATTTGTGTTGCATCACTTTATTTTGTATATTCTTTTTACCATTATTAACATTACTATTTTTCTCTTCCACCACTGTCCTATTAAAAGTGTCTTTATGTCAGCCCATGAGGGTTTTTTTTCCTTTTTCCTCCTCTTATTTCTCTCTACCCTTCTGGGTGGCGGGGGAGTGAATGGCTGCGTGGTCCTAGTTGCCAGCTGGGCACCGGCACCATATTAAATGGTGATTTCTAATTTTGAAAAAACGTGTTTGTAAGGCAGCCCAAGTCATATTATAAAGAGAACACCTTGAAAATATAATTTCAAGCATTACATACAGCAAGATTCGAACAACATTATACTGATTCATGTCTTACTATCTTAAATTACCCCAGTGAAAGCAACAGAATGACTTAATAGAAGGTGCAAGCAATATGGTCTTCAGGTTAATAAGAGACACATATTCTTCTAGGTATTTTCTTATAATGATGGAGCTCAAAAAGAGATTAAGTGATTCTGAAGGGCTTTTTACCCTTCTTCCAAAATTCATATTCCTCTTTTCAATTTCACTTAAAGTTACACACTTCATACATTCAATTTATGAATTTGAATGTGGTTTTACATTCTTATACTATGGATTATGGCCCCTCCAGAATGGGGGCAAAGGAGCTGAAGCAAGACTAAGAACTGTTAAATGGTAGTAATCGGCAAAAACTCAGTTCTTCTAAGGTGGAGAAACATGAGCAGGCTGTGATAAGTGACTGTACATGGTTTCACTAGCAGGGGAAGTGCTCACCTAATGCAATTGTTTAAAACAGCTCGGATCCTCCAAAATGCTTGAGCAAGCCAGTAATTACAGCTGCATCTCAGTCTTCACATTGTCAACTCAGGGGGTCACATAAAGCCCAAAAGAGGTCAGGTGTTTCAGCCTGAAAGCACGAAGTAGTCAGATCAAATATGCTGGAAGTCTACAGCAGGAATTATTGCGGGGCCATACACAATGATTCAGATTTCCATAAGCACAAGTGACATGGGCTGAAAGTCAACGGGAGCCAGGCTGCAATTACACATTCACCAGCGGTACTGCCTATAGCAGCTTAAGTAATCACTTCCTCAGTCCCAGCCACTTAGTCCTGCCCTTGCACGGCATGCACCGCTGTGCTGGAGGTGTTTGTGTGCCTGTCTGACGACTAGCATGGGAGAACTGGTCAAGCTGTAGAACAATTCCATTAGAAAAATAACAGTGATTGTTATTACCAGGGCAGTGACAGCACACAGAGAGAATCAAGGAGACAGCCCAGAGGAGGAGCTGATTAAGTTATGCTGCTACCACAACATTGTTCAGCAGCTACAGCCATCAAAAGTTGCCACGTCTCCCTGAAAAGCTCTAGCACATCATGTCCTGGATGCCAAATTTCCCATTCTTGTTTTAACGGGAATATAAGAATAAAGAGTAAAAACAAGTAGCACACTGAAGATGCCTGCAGCTCAATATATTGGTCTTTACAGATTTGCCTATCAAAATATGCATGGATTTAGGCTAAGAATTTATTAGTATGTACCTGGATCAGAATGCATTCTGTCTCTTCTACTATACATCAGCCTAAACTGGCATAATCAATGTCCAGTCTCTCTTTGCAAAACTGCTTAATCATTTGCTTTTCTTTCATAACAGAAACCTCTTTGAGCATGTTCGAGTTTTTGGGGTTTGGTTGTTTGGGTTGTTTTCAGAAACAAAATCAAGGCCAACATCCCAATAGGTTTACAGAGGCACCCAACAGAATAGCAGAAAAATGACAGAGGCAAAACATTCTGTAAAGAAATAAGTTCAACCATCCCTGGCACTGTATTTACACAGCAGATGCAATTTTGTACTTACTGCAGTTTCTGTATTGGAAAATAAGTCTTTCACTATGATCTTCTAAAACTTCTCAGCCCAGCGCATTCTCTCTCCCTGGATGGGCTGATCTCTCTTCATTGTCAGATTTGTGTTCCAGAAACCAACAGGACACACGGCACTTTTCCCAGCAGGAAGTTAATTACCAGTGTAAGGAAAAGTAGTTTTTCAGACTTCCATTTTCAGATAGGACATTCCCTTTAAATTGTTTTGCAGAAGCAGGCAACAGAGCGTGCAGTTTGTGTATTTTGTTTCCTTTCCTCCCTCAACAGGATTTATAATAGAATGAACCTGAAACAACTATTGAAACACTGGATTGCAGTGTTTGAGTTCATGCAGAGGTAGTTCTTACTGTTGTAAAATACATGGAATTAGCCTTAATTTGTCAAGGAGCAACAAGGGGTGACTGCTTCCTGAAGGACAAGGTCAGCAGGACAAAAGCCTTACTGACCAGGGCCCCATCCTACCATATCAAGTGAAGCGAGCTGGGCGAACTGGAGATGGTGGCCACGTCCAGCCATGAGTCCAGATCATAAGGCAATGTCACGGTGATATGGCAGGTCTGAGGTCTACCCCACAAATCAGCCTGCACTTTGGGGTCCAAATCATCGAGGCCCATGGCCAGGCAGGGGCACTTGGTGGCAGAACTGGAGACAGGCACACCCATGGCACAGCTCAGGCAGCGGCTGATGATCCCACGCTGAGCTGAAATGGGGCTCCTGGGCCCATGGGCAGAGGATGGGAGAGGCCCCAGGACAGGTTGGTCAGGGCCACCAAGGCCCATTGGTGCCTTCAGGGCACATAGTTCTAGGAGGACTGAATAGCTTTTGTTGTTGTTTTCATTTGGGTTTTGAAAAGTGAAAGCTGAAGAGGTCATGCTTAAGCTCTTCTGAGTGCTTTCCTGAACCGAGTTCTTAACATTAATTTAAGCCGGAGGATTCAATTTGCTTTGCTTTTGGAATATATTTTAGAAATAACAAAAGGATATAGGTGTTTGTCTACAGAAGATGCTACTATTTGTTATTCTCAATTCATGATTACATAACATAATCAGTACAAAATGTCAAAGATTTTGTTGTGAAAGTAACCCACATACCATGAGGTCTTTAAGAGATAATCATGGTGTATTAACTAAATAGTCTCTTTAATCAGGGGAAAAGTCTTGCATTATTGTCATTCTACATTTTAAAGTCTACGTTTAACTGCTGTTAAAAGATTCTCCAAATGATGCTGAATCGGTAATGTTCACAGGGACTACAGACTGGGGCCCAGTCGACAAAAAGTGGAAAATAACTTTTCAACAAGTACATTAGCCAATTTTCTGTCACCTGCTTACACCAGTTCACCAAATAATCTTGCTTAAAAGTCCATGCATTAACACTAAGTATTTTTATCATCATCAAAAACAAGTAATTCCAAAACAGCTAAGCTCTAGTATGCTGGGAGCTGCATGCCACCACAGACATGCTTAAGTAAATCTTGAAGGTGATTTTTTCAAATCTCAAATAACTATAACAGGATTCAAATGTTGCTCTCTGTTTTACTTCAGACATTTCTGAATATTTTAAAGTTTCATCTTTTTTCTCCTGCAATTTTATTCGCTTTTCTCTGTTTGTCAAATCATAACAAAACCAAGCTACGCTTTTGTACTACAATTCACTGTGACATGCTTGGTTTTCATTTCACCGACCTAAAGTTTCTCAGGAAACTATTTGTAGAACAGCTCTCAATTATTTAATTCCTCTTGGTCCAAACATGAATACCTCTTTAGACTCCATCCTACACATTCCTTTTGATATGGTTTCTCATCTTTATGCCATAGAATAGACTTTTATGTACTTGCCAACACTTCTTGAAGTTTTTAAGCTATCCACACCTCTTTCAGGCACCATGATTGAGACACAAGGTACTTCTTGGGACATTTAACCTTTGTTGACAATCAATTCCACAGAAATGACTTGCATTCACTTTACTGCTGTCATAAAAAAAAATTAAACGTGATAGATATACAGCTATTTTGAAGCAATGTGTTTTAAATGAACTCTAAAGAAGTAATAAGCTGTACACTAGCCAATCTAATACCTTGATGTAACTCCAGATATCCTATTAATTCTGAATTATAGTCCTCCTTACTAAATCTTCTTTCCGATCTCAGGTCCTTAATATACCATAGAAGAGCACTTATGAGAATTGGAAATGGAGAGTTCGTAGTTATGGCTGCAATTCTTTTTTTTTACTAGAAGTCAAAATCAGCCCATCAGTCAAAGAAATACCATCTCCTATAACTGTTCATGAGGGACAGAGTAGAATTTTTCTACTTCTTTTGAAATGCATTATAAAATAGCCTCCTTAATTGAGAAAACCTAAAATCAGAGGTAGTAACCAAGATCAGAATGGTGTTTCACTTTGTGGATAGAGGAATTACAACTGATTTGCCTAGTTGAGATCTAACGTTCAGGAACAAAGTCTGTGGAATTTTCCCCTCAGAATATAGTATCAGGGATACTTTATCTCTAAATTCAGATATATTACATGCTAAAAGACTGGTTTAAATCTATAGTTTGATATTTTCATTATTTTATTTAGAGCATCAGATTAAAAAAATGCAATCTATAGAGCTAAACTAATACAGAAATTCAGCACTACTATGTATCTGTACCACTACATTATCTGTATCACCCAACTTGAGCTAGACAGCAAGGCATAGAAGAGGAAGACAGTCTTACAGTCTAGGCAATTAAACCATTGAATATGAAGTCAAAATAACAAATTGCTTGTTAAATAATTTTAAGTGATACTTTCCTCAGAATATTCTTGTAATAGCTTGTTACAAGATTCAACGTCCCTGTCAAAATTCAATGTCTCCAGTCCCACAGACTGTGGCAAGCAGATTAATAACAGAAAACGTAATGCACTGTTATCCTTCGTTGACTCACTGACAAATGATGAGGTCCCAGCTACATGCTTTTTTTAAATCTTGTACT
Organism: Chionis minor; assembly: GCA_013398295.1. Lineage (NCBI taxonomy): Eukaryota > Metazoa > Chordata > Aves > Charadriiformes > Chionidae > Chionis > Chionis minor. Next base: position 1,347,078 of record VZSF01002718.1, on the reverse strand, counting down.
TTAAAAATGACATAATCATGAATAAAATCACTCCAAATTTTGCTTTTGACACTTAATCTGTGAAAGATTGTTCATGTTGTTAGATGTTTCTGTTTTAATTCATGGAACGGCATTCAGATTATGATTATTAGCACAGATAAAGGATTCTGGTGATAACTCGGTATTTGCCTGTTTTAGCAGGCCTGCCTTGGTTGCTTTTCACTGAATGGCACTCTATAATCCTGCTTTTTTGCACTGACAAATTTCACTCTTGCCATCCTGGCATACGGACAGGACTAGATTGCAGAACTGCATTGCACTTCTGCAAGGTGTTTGTATCTGGTCTCATTTCAGCTTAAGCAATGCATTTATTTCAATTTATCTGAAGTCGCTTGGGGACACATTTAAGGTAAATTAAGTTTAGACATGCAACCAAGAATACAGATGTATGTGATGAAAACTCATGAGCAGTAACAGCTGTACTCAGGATCTTAGATTAAAGCTGTTTATCTGAAAGGGAGGCAAAAATCTCATTCCACATTTGTGGTGGACTAAGAGCATAGATTCGATTGAGGAAAATGAGCTGATGAGCCATGCTTTTAACACTACTAACAGTCAAGAGCACGTTAAAGTGCTCTTAAGACATAAGCCCTTAGCACCAAATTAACTAAGGAAGACTGTGACAAGACAAGACCTTATGTTAACAGTCATATACCACCAAAACCAAACAGCTGAACTATTCAAGATGCCATCACCTGAAATTTGTTTGCACAAACAATTTGGCTCACAGTTACGAACAATGGATGCTTCTGTGAAGGCAGGATCAGTTCATTAACACAGTATGGATTGAATTATTCATAGAAGATAAATTATTTAGCACCTGTGCTTTAAAGTACTGCATGCCATTTTGAGCACTTATTACAAAAAGGACATTAATATATTAGAAAGAATCTAAGGTAGGCAAGCAAAACAATGGAAGGGTTGTAAAGATAAACCCCAGAGGAGAGGGAATGAGAATGGTTCATTTATACCTGGAAAGAAAGGTGAGAGTACACTTTTTAGGAATAATCCCTTCTGGTAAGGGGTTATTTACAATGGTAGGCGAGAGAACTAAAAGGAATAATAGCTTGAATCTAAAAGTGGTCTGTATTAAAGCTGATCAAAGACTTGGAAGGAACCTAAATGGGTTTAAAAAAATTACTGATAATATAAGCCTACAGTTAACAGAAACAGAAGCAGTAATAAAACTGTTAATGAGTTAGAAATACAGAGACTTGAGGAGATAGGCATTTCATATATTCTACAGAGAAATGCAAGCTACAAAGCCTAGGTTACAATTAAAAAAAAAAAAGGGGGGGGGGAGAAGAATAACCTTAGTAATCATCTGCCACAAGGCACTGGGGAGAAGAATCTAAGTGACAAAAGTCTAAAAGGATCAGATCAGACAGTCTGAATCAGTGTCACACTCAGTAAAAGAAGACATGTGAAAGGAGGGGGACGCTGGCCACAAAAGGCATTAGAGGGATTCATTCTATACAAAGACTTGTCTGTAAAACATATAGAAGAGGCTGTCAGGCAGCTATAGGATCTCATACAGAGGTTTAAAACATAGTATCAGAAAATATACTGGGGCATAAAATTACTAATACAGCTCAGTCAGGAATGGGCAGGGAGGGGAGCAAACCACCAGGCTACTGATTCACTTCATCCGTAGGAAATCTTTTGTTCTATGTGCTTTCCCAGTAGGTCTAGGATCTAGTGAGAGGTGACTATATCCTCCTCTCTGTTACAAACTGTACCCTGGATTACTTGACTATAGGTATTAATTTCATCAAAAGGTTTGGAATGCAAATTAAACTGTATTTATAAAAGAGATCTGAATTCTTCAGATGTCTTTTTAATGAAAGTTCAATACCTCTACTAATGCTCTAACATTAACACTAAAATATCTCTTTCAACAGCGTTACCTTACCCCATCCTTACCATTTCACAATAAATTTTTGTTTGGGTTGCCCAGCATGCTTTTCTTTCCTCTTTCAGGTAGAAATTGTGCTACTACGAGTTTGTATCATTCTAATATTAACATAGTCCAATTAAAAAGCAACAACTTCTGTTGTCTATACAAAGAACAGGACTTGAATCTTGTTCTTCGCACTGAACTGTATTTACATACAGTAAACTGTATTTACAGACAGGAGAAAGTCTGCCCCACCACCACAGAGTAGTTTGCATTCTGAGTAGCATAAAGAATGAATGAGTTATTTAATCATGTAATGCACCCAAAATTTGATAGACCAGATCAAGAAATGCAATATTATACAGTAAGCCTGTTCAGTTGGGTGTTTTGTTACAAAGTAGATAGTGCTGAAAAATCATTAGAAACACTTAGCTAATTCTCAGTTTGGCTCAAATTTTCCAGCTGGGGAAAGGTCTTACCCTATTAAAAAGGCCCTGGCTACGTATTAGTGCACTGGAGATGTGAAATGAAATTCCCTGCTGCTCCCAGAGTGTCACAACAAAGTATGCCACTACTTAAGAATGGTCCTGGTACATCAGATTGCCAGAGAGAAATACAAAAGACATTTCTGAAGTATTCCAAACCATTCCATATCAGCCGATTAAGCAACAGGGAAACTTTCTAAAGAAGACTTGAGTTTGCATTCAGTGAAATCGATACCAATCATTTCACTGACACCCAAAATTTCACAATTCCATTGTTGAATTCTATGTTTGGACTGTTGAGCTGAAGTCTTTAAGCCAAATGTCTGCTGTGGTATATATGAATTGCCAGCCACCCAGTTCTTGGAAAACAGGAGAATACAGCAGCAGGTTGCAGAGTAAGCACTCTGACACTGGCAGGGGAAGGAAAAAGACTTTCCAATTGGTTTGGGTCTGGAAAAAACATCCCAGAGGCTGCAGTCAAGCCATGGACTGTAATTCATAGACATTTTGCAAAGGCATAAACACAATTTGGTCAACTGATAAAGCCACAAACATGCCCACTCTGAATTAGTTCCAGATTACTTCAATACAAGAGTTACAGATTTTCTTTGGTGCAAGGTGGGAACCTCATCAACTGCTAATTCTGCAGGCTGTACTTTTGTCCCAGAAAGAGTATGTAGAGCCATATCAAAGGGAAGTGCAAACTGACAGTGACTGTGAGAAGGCAAGTACCAACATTTTTACGCATCACCCTCTGGCAGTAACAGTGCCTTTCCACCTTCTCATGCTTCATCATCTAGAGGTGAAAAGTACTTAATGGGCTAAGTCCATAGTGCATATGCAGAGGCATTGCCTCAATGACCTGAAGTTTTACCTATCATGAGTCATTTATTATTTTAACACATTTTTCTACTGTAAAAACATTTCTGAAAATTTACTCTCCCTATCATCAGAATGATCAATTCAGCATCATGGTGTACAGGAATTTCATACATGTTTCTGGTTTTCACTGCATTTGAAAAAAGTTAAATGCAAAGAAGTAACATTAACAGCTGCAGCCTTTACCTACATCTTGAGAGTTTTTAAAGGCTTATTATCTTGATTTCTTTTCTGATAAAAGAAAAAAAAGTATTGAGTCATTGTTCATTAATAGGAAGAAAGGAACTCTGCAGATCTTTAAAGAGAATTCTACCAAACCACAAAGTCTTACTGTTATTAAAAATCTCACATTAAACCTGCTCTACTGACAAATATCATCTGACAAGCAACAAGTTCAGCTCATTTAAAGACTGTCATTGCCTAGAGCTTGCTGTCAACCCTGACTCAAGCACCACAGTAATCCTTCCATTTGTTACAGACTGATCATAGCCTAACTTACCTAAAATAAAAAAAAAAAAAATCAGAAAATTACATTTCGATTTCATACATTTTCAAAGTAACAGTACATTTTCAAAGTAACAGGTAAAACCAGAATGATATATTTTCCCGTTTTTATTGCTTTCAATCAATGAGACTGCACATCCAAGATGTGACGATTGCATAACACCTTTCTACACACATCGTAATTCCTTGCAGCAATGCCTCTTACTTCCAGTACAGCAATAGTGTAACCAATTTCATGCCAGCATCGGAAGAATCAGTATGCATGAAGCGTTGGTTTCCTACTGAAAAATTAATTAGTGCTATTTGTATGCATCACTCAACTTTTTGTAACAGTGAACAAGAACTGCATAGCGATTTCCTAAATTTTGCTCTAACTTTTTGCGCTGTTTTAAAATTCAATAAGCACAAATCACAGCTGCTTTATACAGCTAAACAACAAATTGCTTTGCTATGACTCCTACATCTATTTACTTAATGGAGACCTTATAATGGAAAGCCCTTTGAATACCAATGCTTGTTTCCATAGAGGCTCCATCCTAATTATAAAGGTTGTGAAAGAAGTATTAGAATAGAAAAATATAAATTACACTGTATCCTAAATTCCTCTACATTTTTCATGTATTTTTGTTTCAAGTAGGGATATGGCTTAACACCTCACACAAAACACTGAACACCATGTTGAGATGTTGAAACAACTGATGTCCATGTCTCTAAAAAGGATTTGGATCCAGGATCATCCGGCACAAAGAGAAGAATACTGCTGACACTGACTGATGAAACTCTGCACAAAGCAGCAAAATTTTTTTAATACCTGCAAAATAAAAACCAATTCCTCCCTCATTTAGCATTACTAACATTCACAGCATTGGAAGTAGTGCAATAAGCCAAAATAAGCAGCCTTACCAAGTTTCTCAGCAAACAGACAAAACTCCCCGCGGTGAGAGGAATTTCAATGATGAAATTTAAATATAGTACCTAGAAGTATTATGTATGACTGATTGTTATGTTAACATAACTATAAGACATGAGTTATTTATTTAAGCCTTTAGTAATCCTGTATCATATCACTGATGGCCTTATCCCATTTGAGATCAATCCCAAATGCTTAAACCTTTCAGATGGGCTAATGTTGCCTCTCAGTCTTCATTACACTGGGAATGAAGGTCAAACTAAATGATTAATGGAGCATTTCATTAGTTTTTTCATCACAAACTGTGAATAGGACTTTCCATTTGACTGCCCAATTTCAGCCCATTTGGAAAAAGGAGACGATATTGGCTAGATCGGATGGGACAGACAGTGAGTAGCGATTCGCACGCATGTGTTTGTGGTGAGAGAAATTTAGTGAACCAAGACAAAGCCACTGACCAGAAGAGTAACAACAACCATCCTTCTACCACCCACTACCTGAAGGCCAAAGTGGCAGAATTTCTGCGAGGAAAAGTAATGCATGGCTCATCAAGGATTTCCAGTATTCAGTTTTTTCAAATATGCCATCATAAGAAAATGCTGCTCACATCCACAAACAAAGCAGGTTTAACTCTCTAGATACAGGCTACTGAAGATTTCTAAAGCAGTCTCTAGTCTGAAATATATCCATGCAAGCAACACAAAAATTAAAACCCCTGCCATTAGCAAGTCCTTACATTTGTGAAATTCTGAATAAACCAGCTGAAAATTTTGTCCATGAAAGCAACCGGCAAAGCAAGTACAGCTGAAGTTAAATGTTTGCTTAACTCTATATTGGTAATATGTAAATGGCTGAGATCATAATAGTATTTTGTAACAAAACAATTCATTGCCTAATAATATCACATCTCTTTTCTGACTCTCAAGTTCAGCAAAGCTTCTGGAAACTAAAAATTAAGAGTTAAGGCAAACCTCTGAAAAGTTAAATTCTGCTTCTGTTAGAGCAGAATACTAGGAATAAATCTGCCACCAGTATTTCAGAAATCACCAGGTACTTTATCTTATTAAATCAAACTCCAAAATTAAAAATAAGTTAGGACTAATCTGTGGTCCCATATGATTGTGGTGGTATCTGTAATTCCCAAGAAATTAATATTGAGATAGATACTGGGCTAATTCAAGAGGGTTTAAGTTTTGGGTGTCCCCCGTCCCACAATGCTAAAGAATTTAATATTAACATTGGGAAGCAGAGAAAACTATGTGCTACATCCTACATGTAAAGCTACAAGTGTTATTTATCAGCAAAAATTAATGAACAGCTCTTCTGGGAAGAGGTTTCAAATCTCAACTCAGATTTAAATGGCACTTCCTGCTGACAGGCAAAACAAGTATTTCAAATTCTTATTAGGTAGTGTTTGTATCTCATGAGAGGAGACCCTATAAGATCATCAAGGGCTCAGATGACATAGATAAACACGTGACCACGTGTCAACACCCTCTTCCTTTTTTGTACGGATTTTAAATCATGCTGACCACCATAAAACACACTGCTATGCGCTGTTTGCTTTCAGTATAGCCATTTGGTACTGGCTGGCACTGTATGTTGGGTATTAGATGGTTCAGGCTTGGCCGCTTTGTGTCTGTAAACCACTTTTAAAATTCCCAGAACAGAGGAAAAAGCAAGCTGACCACACAGCACAGCACTGTCTTGCATCTTGCAAGTAAACCTCCCACACTGCCCGTATTACCTCGTGATTCCTCACTTGTCACCTATCCAGACCCAGCCAAACACCAGAAGCTCTCAGACAGTTCCAACTTCTCTCTTTCATCTGCAAAATGTCCCTTTACCTCCATGGGACATTTCATCATCCCAGAGTGGTGAGGATTTCACCACTCTTTTCAGATTTTAGGACCTGAGACCAGAAGTCAGTCTTTATACAATTCTGAAATGCTCTACTTAGCTGTGTCACGGGGTAAAGCAGGGTGCTCTGCAGTGAGAATCACTGTCACAAGACCCTGAAAGCATTACATTTTCCCTTCTTCCTTCATGCCAAGTAAAGATCTGAAACACGAGAAGAAAGCAAATTGATCCTCGACTAAGCTGGCAGCAAACTGAGTGGCTAAACAACAGCGTGACCACCAGTGTGCCATATCTCCCTTCATGCTGGTTACACACTTCCACTCTATTTTCCCTTGCTTCCACTGGGTACTGGTCAACTGCAAAACTGCAGATCTGTTGTTTTGAGGACTTATACCCCAAACTCCTCCCCATCCAATGCCAGTCATTCCAAGTGTCAGCACTAAAACCTGGGGGAACATCTGGAACAGCCTCATAGACAGTAACACCTAATGAGTATGTCTAGCACTGTAACAGCTTTGGTTGGATTCATTTTCAAAGTGACTTTTATCAGCAAAGACTAGGGACTGCTAATTAAGAAATATTAATTCAGGCTTATTATTTTGTTCACAAAAAGGTCTAAGCAAATTCAACTGTATTCAGCTGAACCGTAAAGCGTGTTTAAAAACTATACAGAGGACAAAAACAAAGTAATAATTTAATAGCAACTAAAACAAGGGAATACTTACTCCTCCTGCAATATGAACTAGCAGAGCTTCATTACAATTTTGAAAAAGGCTCAGATGAAACACTGGTACCTGATCAAGAATGTGTCTGCTGATGAATACCGAAAAACTTCTAAAGAGATCAAAAGAAGGCATATGAAACCCAAGCAAATAGCTACAAAAGAGAGTCCCAAATCAGAGGGGATCCTATACCACTTTCCTGTCAAAAACACCAGAGGAGCTCTAGTAACGAGAATATCAAAATTGCCAAAGCAGTATTTCATTTTTTTCTGTCAACCAATATATTAAAACACCACTCTAGCAAACTACACGTCAATCTTGATTAATACCTAAATTCATTAGCGCTAATACCGTCCTCAACATCCTATGTTATCCATCGTTTCAGCTGCCTTTGACAAACTGCAATGCTATCCTAACTTCTCTCAATAAAGTACTGCTTGCTGATGCTTTGGGAAGCAGACCAGCAGGCTGCCCGCAGCCCTCCTTCCCTGCCACAGGCCCCTGCTCCCCGCTTTGTACCAAAACCCCTGGGGAGAGAAGCGAGATACAGCAAGAAACAGCTGCAAAAAAAAAAAAAAAAAATCCAGCTGTGAACTGCACCCCTTCCCAAATCCATTGTCAGCCAGCCCCACGCTCCACCCTGCACCAACACCAGCACCCACAGAGGGGACGACGCGGGTACGAGTGGCCTGTATCTGGGGAAGGAGAGGGAAACGAGCTGCCCCCTTCTGCACCAGAGGAATTTCTGTTTTAATTAAAACGCCCGTGCAACCCCAGCCCTAAGAGACCAGCACCAAGCACAGAGGATGTAATGAGGACTGAGAAACCAAATACGGCACCTAAAGCGCACCCCAGCTTTGCACTTGCAATCCACTTGCAAATAATTTGAAGCCGTTCATAGTAGTGCTTTTTCTCTCTTTCAAAAAACATCCAGCCATGCAAAGGCAGCGCTGCTGCATGGAACGTGTCCATGCAGATGCTCCATTGTCTTGTAGAAGGGAACCTGCGTAACATATTCCGTTTGGAGACAACTCATTGCACATTCATCTAATCCACATGACTACCCTTTCATATGCCGCTCACCCAGACATAGACGCGTGTAATAAAGCAAAACGTCCACATTCATTGCACAAGCAAGATTATATTCAGACTTCTTTTTCAGAAAGATTAATTTTAACGAACTTACAAATAAAACCAATGAGGGCCAGACAAATTGAAGAGATTAAAGCGTAAGACCAAGATGGCCTAGAGAAATTGTGCTGTGAATAATTAATCACAAATCAAAAGTCTTCTGAAGCCAATTATTTTCCCAGGATTCTCTCAGTTGTGAATACCCACTACTGAATGACCTATGTTTTTCCCATTTACGTATCTCTGAAGCACATTACAGGTACCTATCTCCTAGTTCAGGACAAAGACCCTTGTGGTAGCAGGGCTGGGGGTGGGCAGTGGGGTGGAGTTTGTTGATGATTGATAAATCTTACAATTAACTCCTTTGGAAAGATTTTCAGCCATGAAAAATCTGTGAGTTTTCAAAAGTCTACAGAGCACAATAAATCTTGTGATATCCCATCAGTTCTCAATGACAGGATGGGCAGAGGCTGAACAAAATAATTTTTATCCAAGTAGAACAATGCTGGAGGGCTCCTAATTTCAGCAGTACAGAGGGGTATTACACACAGTCATGCAAGTGCATGGGTTTCTAATGCAAACATGCACAACTGTACTCAGGTTCTCAAAGGCAATTTGGGAACACTGACCTTTTTTGCACTGCTCACTTTTTTCTTTTTTTTTTTTTTTTTTTTTTTTTTAAAAAAACACATTTTTTTTAACAAATTTTTTTTTTTTTAAACAACACACATTTGCTTAAGCAATTACTATCTTCTGTCTTCTGTGTACTAAGCATTTGGGCCAGCCTGCTTTTTTATCTCTCCAGTACATCTTCAAAAACAAGGTCTCAGCAGAATCTTCTCTCTTTTAATTGCCTAGTTTGATGCTTTAGTCTTTTCAAAGTGCTCCCCATGTTCTTTAAATATTTAAAGAAGATACAAACCCCTTCATGTTTTGAAAAGGCCAGACTGTCATCCGAAATTCTTCATTCCAGTTTGAAGATCCATTGAACTTGGAGCAGAAAGTCCAGGAAACCGTCCTGATCTCTCATGAAGTTGCTCCCCTGCCTCCCTCCTCCACCGACAGTGAGACTTCCCTCCCCTCCTTGCCATGCCCCTTACACACGAGAAGATTTCTTAAGCAAATGATTCCTCTGCAGATTTCTCATTGCTCACATCCCTCCTAAAGATCCAGAACTGCCATCTACACACTGAAAAAAAAAAAAAAAATCTTTCTTTTCTAGTAGGGGCCTTTTTGTCCAACATACTGTGCTCGTACATGGTAATCTGTTTAACAGATTGCTTTCTCCAGTGGTGTTTTCAGCCTCTAAGTTCTCCAAAGGAGCGTATCTACTGTATGAACAAAGCACACAGCCCAGCGAAACAACACAGGCTAAATACTGAAGCTCAGAAAGATGCATATATCATTAAGGTGGAGGAGGATTACTCCTGAAAGGCTTTACAGAGTCAGGGTAAGGATGCAGGTGAGGTTATTTGATGCTGAAAGAGAACAAAGGAATTCAAATTAGAAAAGACAGGGGGAAAAGACATAGAAAAAGACACATAGACATACAGAAAAGATATATTTGGGAAGGAAATGTGAAGGCTGAGCAGGCAGGGAGATGAGAATAGGAAATGGAAATAGTAATCTTAGCAAACCACTGCTCAGAAGAAAAAGTTCATAATGCAAGAGCCTGTCCAAACACTTTCAACGGTCAGTACAAATTGGCTCATTATGTTTTAGCTATAGGATGAAGCTCACATCCTATCTGTACAGGTTATCTCATGACTGTTTCCCGAGTTGGAAACATGAGGTGAAATCAAACGTTGTTGCACAACATGCGAACAAACCCAACTCACTGCATCACTGAACCTACATAGAAAAAGTCTGCTGCTAAACGCACGATTAGGAAAGGATGCATATGAAATAGGCTTGCTTAACGTTTAAAATATTGATATAGGATCTACTGTTGTTTTCTTTATTTTTCTGTAATTAAAGTACCTCACTTCTGAGTGATCAATGACTCAGATCCACTCTTGGTTTATGAAGAAGCTTACGGCAGCAGCAAGTAAGCTTTAGATAAATGCATAAAGTGGAGCTGCCTTACAGATATAGGGCACACATGGGGAAATCTGATGACTTCCCAGCATGGCAACACTTCTCTCTCATCAATTCACAAAGTTACTATTATCGAATAAAAAAATCATGGGCTTCACAGGTTTCTTTGTTTGCTTTCCTTAACTGTAATGAAAACACACTTTGCCTGATAGGTTTTCCACACAGTGGAAAATTTTCACTTTTACTTGTAGTATCACTTCTGAAGGTTTATTTCATTGTCAAAGCTGCTTTTTTCCAAGTGTTTACTGAGGAAAAAGAAAACAATTCTCACCTTCCAGCCTCCTACAAGGTTCCTCTGTGAAAACCTTTCACAGCCTGCAAGCCCAGCTTGCACCTGCTCCCCTTAACAGCAGATCTCCGGAGGCAGCTCAGGAGGGAAGGCAGAGGGCAGACACAGAAAACAAGGTAGAAAGAAAAAGGAAAACCAGGAGGAAAAGAGAGGGTTAAAAAAAACCTGAAGACCTGGCTCCATACACGGCCAATTGAGACCATCAGCCCAATGGGAAGCAGGTTCAGGAGGGTACCACACCACTTCTGGGCACCGGCTGAGTGAGGGAACGCCAAAAGCCAAAGGTGTCCCTGCTGTCCCCCCAGAACATCACCTGACCAGCATCCCTACCGACAGCAGCCTTGACAAGCAGCTCTTCGGTAAGTATAAATAGAATGAAGTGTGGGGACAAAATAGTAGTACAAAATAGTATAGGGGACAAAAAAAAAAAGTAAAGGAGGACAAAAGAATGAAAGGGAACACGCTGGATTTACTAAGTGGTATTTTTTAAAAGAACATATTGTGTGTACAACCTGGCAGCCCTTGGCCAAAGGAATTATACACACCAGAAAAAAAGTAAAACCCACTACAGAGAGAGAGAGAAAATTCATCACGAGCTGTACAAGTCCTCACAGGTGCTGGAAAGGGATTCTTTTTGCAATGACCAGACCATGACTTACCTCTCCCCCACCCCTTTTTCACCCCTCTCCCTTAGCATTTCCTGTGAAACTCTTGAGTCTGGTTAGCATTGCTCATCCCTGCGCACTGAGTGACATGAACTGTCCAGGAATCAAGGTACCCTGTGTATCTTCTAGTGCGCTGCTGACTATGAATAGACCAGACTGCCAAGAGTTTCTCCTACAATTGCATTATTTAGCACTGACAGCAGCTGAGAAGCTGCAAACACTTTCAGAAGGTTTCGGACCTTCTATTCCCAAGCCCCATGGTGACCGGTCTGGGGGATGGAGGCTGTCCTCTAAGGACGGACAGCTACACACTGGTTTTCAGCAAGCACCTCCTCCGGAGATGTTGTTCGAGACAAAAGTAGTTTGAATTAATAACAGAGACAGGTGGAGAAATCCTGAGGGAGAAATCTCTCAGAGTGAAGGTTTTGCTTGAGTTAAACTTAGATGAAATGAAAAAGTGACGGATATGCTTATAGTTACTTATTGTTGTGATTAATACTGAAGTATGATGTCATATTGTCTTTTGCCTCCTTTGTGTGCTCAGAAACCATAAACTGAAATAGAAACAAATAAAATGTCCTGCGTATCTCAGATAAACAGAATTTTAAAATACTTGACAGTGCTATGTGGTATTGGCAGTATTGACAAAAAGAATGAGATATTTACCAAAAATATCCCTTTAATGAAGTGTTTTGATTAAAACAGACCTCCTCTCATGGGAAAGAAGCTATCAAGACATGACGCCGTTTTCAAGAAAATGGATTAAAATGAGAAATATGAAAAGTCATCAGACATAATAAGGGAATCCATTAATACAGTCACAGAGATCCTGTCCTTCAGAGGCATTGCCAAAATAGGAGTACCCCACCTGGGGATGCAGAAGAAGCCAGAAGCAGAGAGGAGTGACTCAGAAGGCTGACCAAACCCTGCAAGGGGTCTTGGCAACAACATTTTGAAGATCTCCAAATACACTTGTCAGCATTACTCTTTTTGTCAGTCATTAATGAGTGACTCAACTGGAGAAAAAATTAAAAAAGAGTGCAGATGGGCAATGCTCAGTATTTGAATAATGGATCATTTCCATTAAGTTGTAAAAAGAATGTAAAATTGTATGGTGATCTGTTAAATCTGATTTAGTGACGGATAACTAAAATGATGAATATGGATGATATATTTGTAATGAGTGTTACATTTAACGAGCATGAACATTGGTGAGTGTGAACATTAGTGAATGAATAGCAATGCTTATGAAGTTTTGGATCTGACAAACCTAACTAGAGCTGGTGTAAGCATATGTACTATTAGTTTCTCGACATTAAACAGGACCTTATTGGAGCACATAATTGTTGACCGATAAAGAGATCTTAAGTCATGTAAGCAGTATGTTTCCTCTTGTTTGGTGAATATATTTTAGTGCCCATGTTGCACTGCATGGAAATATTTCTCCCTAGCTAAACAATACTGATCTCTTTCCTGTCATTTACTACACTGGCAATGAAAAGAAGAATGACAAACACGGGGATTGCTCAAATGTTAGTATAAGCCAATTAACAGGTACAAAAGGAAAGCTCAGGAGAGGCAATGAAGTTGAGATTCTGAGTTTCATTAGAGGGCAACCAGATCTCAGGCTGTCCACACTCCAAGTAAACAAGTCCTGGAAGAGAGACCTCCCCACACCAACCCAGCCACCTTTCCAGCTGCCAAGCTCGCCTACAGCTGTTGATTATCGCATCCCACCACCTCCACAATCTTCCAAGCCGCTCATATCTAAATTCAAGCATGTTATTTTTCATCTGTTCAAGCACAGTGCAATAAAGATCCTTCTGAGCAGAGCTCCACCTGTTATCTACCCAATTCTGTAGCAACCACAAAATTCACTTTTATCACCTATTAACTGCTTCACTTTCAGGAATCACTCTTTCTAGAAAAGCCTAGAATTGAGCCTGTTCAACACTGTCCCCTTTCCTTTTTGCTCCCTTTTGCAGTCTTACATAGCTCCTGAAGTACTGCCAGCAGGTGAAATACAACATCATCCTCCTCAAAGCACCAATGATCCCTTTTAAAGCTGTATCAATTCAATAGCCTGCTTTCTAGACAGCTTGATGGCAATAAATTGCAAAGAACTTCTCAAACTTACAGTTATTATTTCACTTCACTCTTCACCAGTCCTTTACTCTCTGTTATTCTCACTACTTTTTTGGTATCATGATGGTTCCACACTACGAGATGGAGACATGAAAGCAATGATACAGTTACACAATGGAGAATCCTTCGAGAGAGAGAGAGAGAGAGAGGAAGAGATCTTTAGGTTAATGTTGGAAAAATACTCTCTCTTTGTAGACAGAGTACACCAGAAACAAGGTATGACAGGAGCCACAGATCAAACACCACATTTCTTGGCTTTCAGTAACAGGATCTCACCACTTGACCTTGCGCTATACCTTTACATTGCAGCTGACACGTTCTGGGCTACTTCTCTGGTTTGCTGCTATGGAGCTTTTTTAGACCATCCTTCCTCTCAACTTTTCCCATATATTTTCATTTTAAGTCCCTTTTTTCCCCCATCAGCTCCTTAAGTCTGCCTAAAGGAAGCTAGTTAAAAAAAGCCGCAAGACTTGGCTAAATACCACAACAGCTCCAACTTTGCTTAGTTCCCCAATTTTAGTAATTCAGCCACAGAGCCCGCTATGCAATCATAACTATGATGAAGCTCTTTGTTTCACATATCAGTGAATACTCTTTTCAAGAAGGTGATTTTCATTTTCTATAGCGCAACTGAGGTTTGTTTCTTTTTCGTTTTCCCACCCTAGGAAGAACAATCTGCCCTGAACCTCACTGGTAAGCAATTAAAATCTGGAAGCTTGCCAGCCTCTGTGGTACTGTGAATTCATTTCCCAAGTAGACATGTAATTCTTGGAGCTGAAGTCGAGACAATAAAATGTGTAAAACCTGACTATAATATGACTCCTCACTAAACGACAAAGCCCCTTTCATATAAAGAAATTGGAGCAAACCAGTCGATAATGAGAAAGTGCAGGCACTAATTATTTTATTACAAATCTGGAAGTGATGCATAATTTAATTTTCAGAAATTAAATGTTCTACTGATAGAATAATCATTTTTTCAGGCCTGACGTCATTAGAACTCCAGTTGTCTTTAATATCTCTCAATAACATACTTATTCTCACCATTAAAGCCAAGCAATATTCCAAATGTCTGGACTTCAAAAGCTCATACTCAGTTTGCAACTATCAGTTTGATACTCTCCAGATACTGCAGAAAAGGGGGAAAAAAAAGCAGATGAGGGGAAAGAACATTGTAAAAGTAATGTTTTAAAGGTAGCATAGCCCAGCAAATGCAATTAGTGAATCTTTGCTGCGTATATTGAATGAAATGCAAAAAAATGGCAATAGACTTGTTAGAGGGTTCACAGGAAGGTCACTGCCGCAGATGTCGGTGCGCCAGACCAGCCACGTTTCACTGGAAGGCTAACCGACTCCCAGCAACTTATCCCTGTGGACTGGCCGTGGATTTGGGAAAGCTTCAGGTTTCGGGCTGGGAACTGAAGGAAAAAAGGGAGGGAGCAGGAGAGAGAGAGAACGAGACCCACCAGCCAAACCGTATTACGTTTCCCACTGCACAGGCAGCTCAGGCCTTGAAAGAAGGTAATCCTAACAAATCCACATTATAAAACTTTTTTCACCTAATTCATACAATCATTTTATTGTTTGTGTCTGTGTACCTATCCATCGCAAAGATTTAAACTGTGGTGTGCCTTACATATATTGGAAGACTAACAAAGCTGCTACAGCATGCGGCTTGTTGGAACCAAAGGCAACGGATTTGTTCCAATGTCCTAAACTGTTTTAACATAAATTAAGTTATTTCACCTGAAATCCTATATGGTGTTCTATGCTATATAGTCATGATTATGACATTACAGTTAAAGGTCAGTCAAGGTTTCTTTTATAGCCTTTGATAAGGGAAGGATTTATTTTCTTAAACACTTTCCATGCCAAAATGTAGCACTGTGTGATTTGGGTTCTACACTAAACACAACATTGTTTCTGAAATGGGGTGTTGATCCATTAAGGAACAGAAGAAAACTTAAGATTGGAAACAACCCTGACATACTTAGATGGCAGTGCACAAAAGTAAAAATATTAAAAATAGTCCCTTATTAAATGCTCAGTAATTTTATTAACTTAATCCAAAAATGTCTAATAAGAAATTAATAACATTCATTCACCAGTGTCTGCATGCTAATTAAGAAACACTTCTGATTTAACCAATGTATTCATTTAGGCCAAGGTTCAGCAAAACATTAAAGTACACATTTAAAAACCATTTCTAGCTGCAAAATTAGTCTGCTTTATGCTTAATCCAAAGTGCTAAATCCATTTATTAAAGAGCTGAAGGGGTTTTGGGGAGGGGGTATATGATTAATTATAGACTGATACCCGTACTCCCTCAAAGAGAGTAACTTAAAAGACTGAAAGATTATTTTATGATGACAAAATTAAAGGAAACATGATAATTGTGCTGTATAACAAAAGCACAGGCTACGGAGGGCTGAGCTGACACTTTTTTCATGCAGCACTATGGGAAAGGTATACTGAACAAAACAAAGAACGTATCATATGAAACCTGATCAAGCAAAACAATCTTTCTCAACCAGTCCCTGGATTTCCCTGTCATATAATAAAGACATCAAGCAGAGAAAGACTAAGAATGATATTTAGGTCATGATATTTAGAGAAATAACAATTTCTAGAGTAGCTGGCAAGTGTTCCAGCACATTTCGGAAACCTTATAGAACCCAGTTCTTCAGGGTCTCAACCAGTTCAGATACCAAAGAAACCTCTTACCACGTTCTGCACTTTTTCTTAAGCGTTTGGTACTCAGATGTTCTACACTGGACTAGCTGGGTCATTGGTCACCCAGTAATCATGAGCTGCTTGAAGAGCAACATATAGATTTTCTTATATCAGTAAGAAAAAGTAATTTGGTTACTTGAAAGTGTAACTACCCTGTTGCAAAATTCTCCCTTTCTCTTTCTCTTCTTATGCTTGTTTGCAATCTTGTATATGTTGCACTTAAATACTTGGCTTTTCTTCCAAGGTATACCACTAAAAGGGAAAATTTTTGTCGTTATTTTGTTCTTTTGACCATAGAAGACTAGCCGCTATTCAGGAACAGGCCACAAACACACATCAGTCTCCAAATGAGCTGCTTATAAAGATCAGTGATCATTAGATCAGGTATATTCAACTTAACATTTGGATTTTGTCATGACGACAGTAGGCCTTGCAACTACCATTAATCATTTCTCCTGAAGTAGATCTGCCAGCTTCACTCATAATATATATTCAGTCTATAACATGTTTCATGCAGCACTGCAGGCTGAATGCTGATTTTGAAAATCTCAATACCAACAACGCATTTCTCATAACCTAAAGTCAGTACAGAATCAGTTATAGTGTGTTTCACAGAGAGATTCTTTTCAGTCAGCTGCCCAACCCGGCAGGAAGAGGCCAAAGCCATCACTGAGTATATTTTTATTTTTATATTTCTTTTATATTTATTTTTAAAACTCAGTATTTTTCCTTTCGTAAAACATCACAGTGGTGCGAAGTAATGGCATTTTTCCAAAATCACTAACAGCAGAAACAAGATTAGTGTTAGCAGAGGTCCAAGGACCCGAGGAGCAGAGCACCCTCCTCGGCTATTTTCTCCACAGGGGCTATAAAATGGTCTTCGTTTCCCGCTGTATCACTACAGCAATGCAACGCAACGGATCTGCGCAAGGTTTACGGTAGAAACCAATACAGCACCAGGTACCTTCTCCTCAATAGTAAAGGCAGAAAACGGTAAGAGCAGTTGGTTGCATCTTTCTTGTCTTTCAAAATGCAAAAGCCATTGATGTTATTTCAGAACGTGGACAGGATTGGAAGCATCTCTCTTTGCTGAGTAGAAATTGATAATAAAATGCCCCGCACCAGATGAAGAAAGACAACTTCATTTAGACACATAATCTCTTTATGATAGTTGTTTTCTTTTTAATACAGCATTGCTTTTTTGTGATATGAAGCTTAATCTCTAAGTTCTTATACTTCTTGAGAAACTGATATAAAAAAATGAAACTAAGCTATACACTTGATTTACAGCAGCATCTTAATTATTAAAACCATAATGCTAATTTGACCTTTCACATTTTTATAGCTCCAAATACAGAAAACTCCTCACATACAGAAAAGAAAAAAAAAGCTACAGTAGCATAATTTAGTTATGGAAACAAAGCATTTTTATATTCAAGGACTAAGCTTGACTCAATTAAAAGTATCTGTTCTCATATGGCTGATATCTGTTCAAATATACTTTATTCTACGCAGGCTAATGATTTGTATCTCCTCAGAGGTGCAAAAAAATTGCATTGTTCTATATTTCCATATCACTTATGTCAGTCCTGGTTGGTAGTGCTTGATACCATTGCAGCTGAACATTTAAATGCTAATCTACATTTCAAATGCTACAAAAGCACTGCACATACTTTTATTTTTTGTTACACCATAGTGAAAAAACAATACAGAAGATAACAATTTGTATATAGCCCTATTAGCAAATTTTACTTCTACTCTTAAAAAAGAACCAAAAAAAAACCCCCAAAAATGAGAGTCCAAGAAAATTAGTACATACTTCCATAAGCACTCCCTCATAAAACCTCCTCATCTATCCTATTCCCCCTGTTCATATAAAGGAATTCCTGATCAGTGAAAAACATTTGCCTGTGTTTTTGAAGATTTATTTAATTTCTCAGAGATCAGGACCCATAGGTTGTATTTTCACTTTGCCCCTGGCTTATTCTGTAACCCAGGGCAAATGACTCAATGTCTCTGTCTTCTTTTATACAGAAACTGGGGCTATGAATATTTCCTTTAAGAGGGCAATTGCAAGGATTATTAATGTTTTGTGAAATGCTTTAAGCTCTTCCAATTAAAAACATTGAATAGTAACCAGGGCATTGTATTATAGTGTAACAATTGCACACTAGTACTGTAAATGGAAATTATTATTATTTTGAAAACTAACAAGCATAATATCACAAAGATTTAAATTACATCTTTAAAGGAACTTTCTGAATAGCTTTATTTAAGAAACTAGGCAACTATCTTTTATGATCACTTGGCTTCTTAGGTTGGTTTAAGTCTAAATTGTCTCAAACAATTAGCCAGTAATTGACTGTTCTCAAACCAAGATCAAATCACAGAATCAGAACAAGTAACGTCCCAGCCCCCCACCACTGCCACCCAAAATCAAAGCTCTGTATTAGGAAAACACAAATGCAAAGCACGCTTTTATCTTTTTTTGGATATTTTTTGGTATCAATTTTGCTCATTAAGCAAATTATTAAGGAGATGAGAAGGGGGCTGCCCTTAGCGAACTATAAAAAACCACCACGTTTTGGTAAGTTTGTAAAGTCGAAGCAAAATTCCCAGGAAACCTGTCATCCCAGAGTCACAGTCTTCAGACTCAATGTTTTCCTGTCCTACAGAGGTTGTTCAAAGCTCTTTGGCCAGTCCCTGCTTTAGGGTCCACAGAAACAGAGATGTTTCAGAGCCCACCTTCTCCCTGGTTCTTCAAGGACCGGCCTCACAGGGATGGGGTCCTGCTACTACATGTCCACTCAGAAGAACATTTCTGAGAAATGTGCTTGGGTCTGCCTTCAGCAGAAGGCATGGTCAGAGAACTGGTCCCATGGTGGGTAGATTGCCCCTGTACTCACGCAAACAACCAAGCAGCGGTCTTAATTTCAGTTTCTGTTTTTTCCTGGTCTGAGGAAAACACCCTCTAGATGTGTACCAAAAAAATATGACTAGGAGTAAGTACATCACAAAAGCAGCAAGGTTCGTGACTCACAGAGAAATAATAAGCATATATACTTGAGCCAGATTTCACTGGGAACATTGACATATGAGGGTAAAAAGAATTATGCTAGTCAACACAAAAATGAATATTTTCTCATTGCTGAACCTAATCAAACACCCCACTATCCTTCCAAGGGAAGGATTTTTCAATATTAGGTTTCTCTCGTTTTTTATTTAGGCTTTTCAAATTTTTCAAATTCTGTATAACGGCAGAAGGGACAATTGTTTTATTTTGTTTTTCATGTCTCTGTATAATGACTAAGCCATTTTGGCTTGAGTCTAAAAACAAAAACAGACAGACACCCACACACACACCAACAAAACCCTGGCTCTTGGCCAGAGACCAAGCATGGACAATTACAGCCTTTGTAAAGCAAATCTTGGAAAGGAGGAATCAGAACATAAATGCGTTGCAACCACTACTAGAAATGTCTTCTCTGCTCTCTGCAAAACTAATTTACATCTTCCACCAAAGGATTTATTAGGTAGTGCAGTCACACTGATATATTATCTTCACTTGCAGTAATGTATGGAAAATTAAGAACTTCCGAAGGTGCTTTAACCAATACATTGCACAACTCAAAAGCCAATAAACCAACTGCAAAATAACTGATAAGGAAGCCATATTAAACTATCTCTGTATCTGCAGTGATACATTGACACCCAGTAATTGATACAGTCCCATGATAAATCAATTCATAAGCGCTAGAAACATAAACCATATAGTGCTGGTGAGATGTCACTAGAGTCCTTGCAGGTGATGGAACATATTTCACCTCAGGAGAACTTTATTACCCATCTCTACTGACATACAATGGCCATTATGGTTTCCAGAGTCTGACCTCAACCATGTGCACCAGCACATATGTAAATAAGACACGCGGGTTTCATTCTCTACATTGCAGAGCTTCAGAGAAATCCAATGTATAATACTGGAATAAAAACAGTCAGCAATTTGATAATTCATAGCCTAATATGCTCTTTAGTATCTGGATTAAATTCTGCCTTGACCTATCACTACACTCTGATGTCTAGTTAACAAAACCACTTATCAAATTTTGCCTAAAAGCCACGCATACAGATAGAAACGTAATTCATGAAACTACGTGTAATTCACCAACCTTTTAAACTACTTTACAAGTCTCCTCTAATCTACCACGTCTATAAAAACTTTTTGCCTTATCTTTTCTCATTGAGAACAGGGAATGAGGAGAATAATTTGTGTTTTTTCATATTACTGATAAGGAGGACACTCCACTGTCTTGACTTCAAATCCAAACAAGGAAACACTTGTTCACACTGGAAAAAAACACCCTTAAAACTTTTTTTGATTATCAGTTGGAAAGACTCAAGAATTAATAGAATGATGGAAAAAAACTATTAGAGCAGTTTCCTGCTGGGGCTTAGTCACCTACAGCAGCTGCAGTCGCTCCCTGTCACAGTGTGTGTGTGTTTCCAAGGTTTTAATTCTTAGCAGACACCAGCATCTGTACGCCCTGTTGGTGAGAGTTCAGGCCACTCACACTTGAATGAATTAGGCATTCTCCTCTTTAAACATCATATCTACAAAATAAAACCTGCCAGATTCATTTAATACTATGTGCATTGTGAGAATGATTAAACGCATCAAAAGTAAGTATTCACTGGTTGATAGCTTCTTTCTTTTTCCCCAAATATCTTCTATTTACTCTACAGCTCCCGAAACTGCAAGTCCTGTTGGATAATGGTTTATCCATCTACATCACCAGAGATTATAGTAGCCAGCATAAAAACTATTATGTAATTCAGCAATCACTATTAAAATCTGCAGCAAGCCATGCTATTTCTAGATTACCAGGTTAAACTTTACTTTGCTGTAACTTATAGCCTAATTTACTAAAGATTTGTAAAGCATTTATGAAGTTACAAAGTTTTCCCTGCAGAGCTCTCAACCTGCCAAGATTGAAATCAGGAGCAAAGATTTTTAAAAAAACAAACAAACAGTTGTTTGTTGTTTAGCAGACATAAAAGTCAATTTACTCCAGCTCTTCATTTCTTAGCAAAACAGTATTTACACTACTTTGAAGATACAAAACAACTTTTAAAATGAAGTATCCAGTAAATATTTTCTTTGCATATTGAACTTGACCCAGAGAAGACTGCAAATATATTATCAAAATCTGAGTTTTGTCCAGGCGCATAAAAAATTCTTTGATTATCTAATGAGAGATTAAAACTGCATGCACTTCGCATTGAACAGACACTAAGAAGGCCAGATGAAATAATGGACTTAGGGAGGTGAAGTAAAAATATAGAAGATGAGACAGTATTGTAGGAGGGAAGGAAAAGGAGAAGAAGAGATGCCATCAAAAAAATCATGACTAGTTATTGTAATAAATTGCTGTTACAGCACATTGGTTCGTTATTACCTATACTTCTGGCCCCAGGAATCAATAAGCACAGCATAGTAGGAGAGATTATAAATTGACGCACCAGCCTTTTCACTCTGAAGGACAACAATGTAAACATTTCTCAGTTTTGTTCATGGAGAACTTGAAAACAGAGGCTGTTCAGTTCACTGTAGTTCAGTCCCGAGCTGGCACAGAGAAACTGGTACAGCAGCAGCTTTGCACTAATCCTGACTACACTGCTTCCTGCATTTAAACTCAGTGTTACCACTTATCTTAAAAAACATGACAGGACAGGGCAGGATAGAATGCATCATCCATCCAGTATAAGGCAAGGAGAAACAATACAATTTTGACTCATTTACCACAACAGTACATTTATTTTTTAGCATAGTAGTTTTTCAGTTAATTTACACCACGATGGAGGATAAATATCCATTTAGAAATAGCCAGACATGCGAGTGATCTTTCATTCTGATGTAATGTTCTATATTGACCCAGTCTTCTAAAAAACGTTACCATCATAAAAAGAATCACCCCGTGAAGCAGAAGGTGGAAGCAGCAGCGGCTGTAAGGAGATAACATCCTTTCCATATTCAGATCAGAGAAAATGGATTCCTAGAGGAACTTTACAGTACAATAGAGATTTTTCTTCTTATTACGTTTCAATAGTTAATTTCAGAAGCATTTGCTCAGCATCACCCACGTGCAAGTAGCCACTTATGCCAGTTAATGGAAATAATTTTCTCTGTGCGTTGCAAGGCACACACCCATTTTAGTGTGTGCTTTAGACCAGAAGAAAACATGATGAAAACCAGCCCCTTGCACTGTACTTCAACTTGGAAATAAATGCCATAAATCACTATTTCTCTGACACGCTACAAAACAAAAATATAGCTTGGTTCTTTCAACAGTTTCTAGAAGAGCTGGAATCAGCAAACTGACTTTGGCACGCCAGGTCGGGTAAGCAGGCAAATACGGACAGTGCAAGCTGCTGGAACCAAAGGGCTTTTTACATTCTAAGGAGGAGAGCAAAGCCCAAAAGAAAAGGGGTTTAACACCTCATAAGGAAATTTAGAGCCTATTTAACCACCATTCCGTAGGAGTCAAGCTCTTTGCAAGTACAGACATGATGTAAAGAACTTCTACTTACTTCTGCTTAAAAAAAATGCACAATGAAGCATTGTTTAAGGAAGAATCCCAATGTATTTCAGATGTATTTTCCTTAAATGCCAGAGAGCTATTCAGCTGTGTACTGAATTTCACCACTAGGTAAATTTAAGCTGGCTCCCAAGCAGTATCTCATGATCTCACTGTGCTATAAGCTTTATTCACTGTCCAGTTCATGAATAAAATATTATGATATGATGCGGACCTAGTAGTGCAGTATCTTTAACCATTAAAAAACTTCGAACTCGCCTCTACAAAGAAATACCATTACCTCTGCTTCCACAAAGTGGAAAAACAGTCTTGTCCAAAATCTACGCAAGTCATTAGTGGAGCCGGGATTGAAGTACTTGGGGGACACACTGCACAAGCCAAATATTTGTCTTTAAAGAAAAGATAAATCCTCTTGAAAAATGTGATTTGGAAGATGAGGCTTCACAGAGGTAGCATAGCAAAATTTGTATGCATAGAACAGGGATAATAACAACATTGGTTATAGAAAAAGGCCAACAGCTTTCCAAAAGATGTGCTCATAGCAGAGGCAGGTGATTCCTACGCCTGTGAGTAATCCTGTAGGTGCACAGGGCAGACTTTGACCTTACTGGTTCTTTTATAGGCTGTCTTCCTCTGCACTGCATCAGTAAAGGAGGATTCACAAACGGCTGGAGTAATCCTGATGCAACCTCTGGTTCAGCAAGTCTAAAATGTTGATTGTTGGCGGAGGCAGCAGGTGTGTCTGAATGTATAACCTATGTTTGTTTTCATACTGTTTCCTAAGCACCCGCTGCCCGTCACTGTTAGTGAGAGGACACCAGACTACAAAAAACCTTGTGCTGAACATTTTCCAGTTTTTACAAGGATTTAGGTTTCTTAAATCACTGACGATTGTGCTGCCTTAGTCTGATAAAAACGAACTTCCTATGAAAGCAGGAACAATGCAAAGACTGTAATTCTCTTGCACACTGTTGGCACAAAAACGCACCCATCTCAATTTCTGCTATATAAACCCATTTAGGCATCAAGACCATTTAGGGACAGTATCATGAGGATAACAATTCCGTTATAAGGAACAAGAGAATGATCCAGAAAAACTGCTGAGAATAACTTATGAAACCTTTTCATATCAAAATTGACAGGGCTGTAATCACATCTGCAGTTATTCAGTATTACCTTCTGCAAGAGTAACACTAGATATATAGCTAACAAACTCTGAGAAAGACAGATCTCCTGATTACGCAGTTTCTTTTCCCTGCAAAAAGGTTATCTTGAGATGTAACAGAGATTGCTGGAGCACTGAAAATATTTGCTGCACTGATATAATTATCTGCATCAAGACTGTGGCATATCATCAAGACAGTCTTAACTGTTATGATGCTCAGTGCTATGTGTTTGTACAAAGACGCTAAGTAATAGGCCAAAACCTCCATGCAAAAGCAATTCTTCAAGACTGACATCTGACTCCCAGTCAACTTAACACCTGGCTGAATTTTCTAACCAATGGTGTTAACATTCTGCCTTCCCACAAACATGCAGCACAGGAGAGCCAGCAGCTTTACGTGGGTACCACTGAAACAAAACCTTCTGTACACAGCTATGAAACCTAACAGCATGTGTGCACAACTCAGACGATCCTGTGCTCTCACGTGCCCGGCTCCAATCACGGGCAATATCACCCTGGAATTTGGGGACATACAAAACATCATTTGTGTCTTGGCTATACATTAAAATCCAAAGTTTTCCATTAAATGCTTGGCTTACTTCAATAACAGTTTGGTTAGACTTCATTCAGTAAAAAGGAATTATTCACCAGCATTCCATGCAGGTTGTGGAATACACTGGAGGGTATTTTTAGGTCTTGTATAGACCATTTACAATGACTAGGACACTTACTGAAAGAATAATGTTGATCCCTTCATCAACTGAATTAAACATCAACTAATTTTGCCACCTAAAGTATTCAAAACCAGATAACCAGACCTCAAAGAAATCAAAATAAATGGGAACTACCATTGAGGGCCCATGTTTAAACACGAGTGCATGCACTTCAGAATTCTGCCCAGAACTCAGATGCACAAATTTCTGCTTATTCTGCATCCAGTTCAATTTTATTACAGAAAATACGTGTGCATTCACTAGATCTTTCATATCTTTCCAACCCACAAACCAAAGATCAAAAAAACTAACAGATGAGTCTCAGCTACGTAGGGAACTTGCATGTAGGGTGTTGGCATGGCACAAATAGAAAACTAGCGGAACTGGTGAGTTTGCTCAAAGTGAGCGCATTTTTACATAGTGACATTTTTTCAAAGCTAGCTGTGTATAGCACATTGACCATTTTTTGCCATTACAAGCAGGCATCATACGAAGGGGAGGAGGCAAAGAGCAGAGAAAAACAGAAGCAGGTCACAGGTCATTGTTAGAGCAGGTTTTATTCCCAGCTTTGAGCGAAAGTGAGTATCACCACCGATTTTAAAAGATTAGTTGAATCAGAGGGAGGCCTCAAAAGACAGTCATTTTGCAGATACATACCTTCTATTTATAAGATATCAAAGGACAAAGCCCAACTTTTGTCTTTCTATTTTCACCTTTACTTTTATTTCCTTTCTAACCAAAAGCTCTCAGGGACAATACTGGAACATCAGAAAGATTTACTCATAATAAAAATCTACATCTATATCCATATATGGATATAGATAATGATAATGGGCAAGGGTATGATACTATCTGCATCCTTTAAGGCCTGAATTCCAAGAACTTGAATTTCTTTTTATTAATGGAATAGGGAGGAAGAAGAGAAGGCAGTATCAGAAAACTAACAGGAAAGAAAGTAAACTTATTTACACAAACATGTGTAAATAATACGATACAATAATGCCCAAACAAGGCAAAAATCACTGAGCTATGGAAAACATACTTCTAACAAGGATTTGTTTAGGGCAGAAGTACACACGTAGACCATTTCCCTTTTTCACCATTGCTGCTGCCTTACACAGAGCTTTCAAAAAAAAGGAAGCTTTCTGACTTATGTTCCCTGTTTTCCTTGTCTCATTAGTGTAAAGCCAGCTGAAGTTCCCACAGAGATTACATAATTTGGATGTTTTATGTGGACAACGGTTTCTGCACCAGGAGCTAAACATGGAGCAGCTCACTTCTCTGAGCTGCAAACGCTCTGAACTCAGATCAGGGGCTCCTGCCCGCACCATCTGTAAAGCAGGCATCTCTGACAAATGAACCAAAGTAAGAAACTCTAACAAGACTGAATTTTTAACCAGAAAAAGCCAGATTTTTCCAGGAAATCACAGATAGGCAGGAGCCCAACCTGCACACTAGGAAACGACAACATTTTAGGAGAAGGTCTGTGTGCCCAAGCACCCCTATTATCAGCACACCCTGCAACCCTGCTCCCTGCCCCCTACTGCTCCTTTTCCAGGGGGAACCTGCAAAAGGTGTTTTCTTTTGCTTGCTCAGTCTCCACATCTAGTTGAAGTGAATCACAACAGATTTTATTGGTTTCACCAGCAGAAAACTTATAAAGGCAGGGAAAGTAACTGACAGCTTGCCCAAAACTAATTTTGGGATTGTGACTGCCCTGCCCCGGGGTGGGAAATTTGTGGTCTCGGTGTAGGGTTTCTGTTACACCCTGGCACCACGCACCCGCTGCGGGTACCACGTAGATCTGTGGTGCCTCTAGAGCCCATCTGCAGCCCCCTGTCATACAGCCTCCCAGGGGCTCTCACGTACCCCAGTACCGGCTTTCACCCCACTCCCTGACTCTCTCACATAACACCAACTCTCCAAGGTTACCCTGAACATCGCTTCCAATTTTCACGTTAAAATAATCAGTAATTACCAATGCATTCCAAACATTAAATATAATTTCCTATCTTAAATACTCCTATCAGTTAGGTTTTTAGTTGTAAGAAAGGAATGCTATTTTAAAGGCCCTAAGTCTGCAGAATGTAACTGTGAAGACTGTAAAAATTTCACAGACTGAGTAGATTTCTTTTGCCTATGAATGAAATTTTATATTGCCCTCAAAGCCTACAATAAATGTATGATGTATCTAACAATCTTAACTTTTTACAGCACAATCGATTTTATTATATGATAAGTAGTCAATGCTACAAAGTGACGCATTATCTTACGGCAGATACAACTTAGGTCAAATTAGAGTTGGCTATTCAAATTCCAGCTTCTTGATGTATGTGTATGTTCTTTTTCACCCCTACTGAACAGAAGTCACAAGTGTGTGACTTGCTTATTTAACAGTATCATGAGTGCACAGAAGTGAAAAAACCTAAAGAAAAAAAACCCCACGCAACCAAAGAAACACATTATGAAATAAATAGAGTAGGAGAAAAGTCTCCTCAAGCTGTTCTTGCAGAACAAACAAACTACCCTGGCCTTCACAGGCAGGAGATATAAATATCTTGAGCTAGAACATTCAGACTTGAAGAGCTTATAAGAGCCTTGAACCAGAACTATTCAGTTTGCAGCAATTTAAGCTAAGTCATCCTGAACTGAACTTGTAACTTCCATGACATGATACATTCAGTTGACAATATATACCTCATGGCACACAGAAGCATAATGAGACAAACTCTTTGAAGAGATCACAGTCTGTCTGTATTAAATCTAATCCTATTTCATACTTGTAATGTAGCTATAAAATATAGTAATGCTCCTTTTAGAAGATCCAAGGCAGTTGGGTAGAATTGGGTATTCTTTCTTTAATTTGAAAAATACTTCTCTCTCTTTTTTTAAATTAACGTTAGTCAAAGCAGCACAATATCGCTCCTGGTTTCCCAATAGCCAGGCATATCCAAAGCTGCCAGGAGGATCACAAAGGCATTTTCAGATGGAAAGCAGCTGTACTGCACAAGCTTCTTTGCCATTCAATGCAGCACCTGAGTAACAGCACTAGCCCTGTGCTATTTGTAAAGGAGTGGAGAAATCAAAGATTTTTAGAAAGATGTCCCATACACCCCTCAAAGATCTCTCTTTTATACCTGATCTATAAAGTACATCTGCTAAAGAAGCCAAAGTGAGATAATAGCAACACTGTTTAGGGGTAGAATTGAACTGCTGCTCAAGTCAGCAAGTGTCCCCTGCTGCCCACCCCAGCCCTGCACAGGGGGAATAACCTCGCTGCATGAAAGCGCCACGTACTGGGGGGAAAATGCCTCAACTCAAAGAGAAGAGTCTAGCATTTACTGCAATGTAGGGGAAAATCTTGTAGTGCACTGAAAAATAAAATTTTAAAGTGAACTAAATATTAAATGATTGGGTCTGCATTTAGTCCCATATTTATTTTTATACTACGTTTTATTAACTTGGGTGGCTTTGAAGATTAAAACAGCAACACGGAGAAAGTTTTGTACTGAAAACACACAAGGAAATTATACATCCTATAATAAAAGGCTATAGGGAAAGCAGAAAATTTGACAGAGGGGGAAGAAATACTGGAAGGTTTAAACACCTGAGGAAGTCATCTGAGTTTCGAAATCAAGCATATTATTTAGTTAATTATTTCACTGCCTAATCCTGGCAATGAAATAATTAATTAAACTTGAAAGAGCTGGTATTCACACTGGCATCATTTAATTTTTTCCAAGTTTGGCTTCTCAGTGAAATAAATGTTTACACCCCTTAAAGACTATTCTTACAGTCAGGCTTTAAAATCAGACAAGCAAGGAGTTGTTGGTTTATACTTCTAACAATCAGAATAAATTACTGAAGAAAGAGAAGCTTGATTGGGTTTGGGGGGGTTTTGTTGTTGTTTTGGTTTGGGGTTTTTTTGTTTGTCATTGGCAATGGTGTTTTGTTTGTTTGTTTTATTTAAATAAAAGCGTAGCTACAGGAATCAACTGCAGCATATTATGTGTTGCACAAAGAGTTGTAAGAAGTGACTGAATTGTCCATACGTGCACATATACTTCGACTCCAAAGCATTTACAGGTCAAAACAACCTTGTCATTCCTGAGGAGGAAGTGGGAGGCAACGGCAAAAGCTGCTCCCGAACTCCGACACCGGAAGGAGGAGATAAAAACGAGATAAAACCGATGAGATTTAGAGTCACACAGCTGATGCCTTGCAGCTCCTTTCCATTTCACTCCTGTGTCTCAGGCACTGAATTTTACCACTGGCTTTGAATCTCAGCCTTCAAATATATGCATTGAGGCAAGAAATGAAACAGCACAGGAGATTTTCTGTGCTTGGGGCTGCAAGAAGAACAAAGACCACTGGTGAGTACACCTTACATTCAAGCTGCCAGGACTCTAGTTTTAATTTTTTTCTTCTACCTTACCTGTATAGCAACAACACTGCAAAGTGAGCCCCTTGGGCAAATCACAAACTCCCTCTTAATGAAATGAGAAACATATATAAAGCTATTTTGCCTATATCTGTAGGTTTCCACACCACTGATGCAGGCATTGTTTCCCAAAACTGTTTTTTATTGAGTTCATTAGAATAAATAGGTTTTCCATTTTTTCCTCACCTCTTTGGTGCCCACAAGCACTTCAGTGAATTCTTAGCTGGATTTTATCTATCAGTTTATCAATTTGCTATTAGAGACACAAGCATTGAAGATGTGGTTGAAGTCCAAGGTTATTTAGTCTCCACACAATCAGTGACAGCTAGAAAACAAAGTCTGTCTGTCAGCAGCCAGCAACTCAGGGAAGTGAAGTGATTAAAGTGATTAAAAAAGGTCAAACAAACCATAAAGAACATTTGTAATTGTATTCATAGTAAAGTCATCTTTACCACAGCACTCATCAGTGCATCCTTGACCGCTCTATCTGCAGGATTACAAACAAGCAAGGGAAGAAAGCACAGGACTTGGATCCAAAATCTGAAAAGGTGGATGAGATGCATAGAAAATATTGCAATAAGCGTTCAGATTTTGAAGTAGGCAACTACACTCAGGACATCAAGTCTACACTGTCTTAAGTATCTCTTAATTTGCAGATGTATATTTCAAACTCTGTGTTGTATCCCCAAACATTCTCTTGGGGCTAAGAGCAACACACAGCTGTGTGAGTCCTTTCTACATGACAGAGGTATTAAGAATACGTACTTACAACTCAGATAATGGAAGCAATCCAGTTAGAGTTACAGGAAGATTTGTGAGACCAAGCTGCGGTGTGCACATGGGCTTCCTTAGTTCAGATGTGCCTTCCACCCTCAACTATTAGCCCCTCTTCTTCTGCTGCTCTCCGCTTCTTAAAAAAAATCCAACAGACATCCTTTCTACAAGGAGCAGATTTCCTAATTGGACCCACAAGACCTGCTCACACACAGCCCTTTCTCACCACGGCAGCATCCTGACCCTACCTGGGGACACTGAACAACAGAGGAGATGGAAAGAAGAGTGATCAGAGCCCCATCATGAACAGATCTTGTTGCAGCGTGTCCATGCCATCTGTTCTGGGTTCACAGTGGACATCAACCACTTCAGGGTATTTGCTTTCCCTCTGTAGTATTTCCTAAAGGTAAATCTAAACCCACGGGACTAGATTACTCTTTGCGGCCAAAGAGACTAACCACTGCTGAGGGCAGGAGTGGGTGCCAGAGCAGCACACTGAAGATGCCAGAGGGAGCCAATACAGCTTAGTTAGACCCAAACCCGCACCCTCCTCAAACACCAGGAGAGCAGGAAGTGGTATTAATACCACTGCAGCTGGAACACAGAAGGGACAGCAAGCAGGAGATCTAGCACGTTGCATTACCAGCTCACACACGAGAGGGCCTGAATGAATGGTTTTCCCTGTAATATCTTGTAAATACCACTGAGTATCATTAAAAGGATGCCATATTTGCAGATACCAGCTGCTGGAATTCACTGATGGCACGGAGCCTCCGCACTGGCACCGCAGCACAGCTCTCCGTGGGCTCTGCACCAGCTGATTTGCTCAGCCCCACCAAGAAAAGTAAATTCTAGCAAAGACAAATACTTGCCTTTATCAGTTGACAAAAATCACCATGTTAAAACCCCCAAAATTCCAGGTTCATCACCCAAGATCAATTTCAGATATCCAAATGTGAAACAATTTCTAAAAAAAAAAAAACCTAACATCAGACGGTAATACTCATGATCGTGATTTCACTGCACTTACCTTGTGCAAAACACTACCATACAGAAAAACAAATTCTATCTAAAACCATGAGCACATATTTTACCAGAAATCTGAAAACTCTGTAGGATCATTTTTCCAAAATTTAAAGCAACTGCTGGCATAAAAACTAAAAAACAACAAAATAAATTTAAGTTGTATATTTTAACAAGATATGAGTGTCTTTACAAGTATCCTTCTAAACCCCCAAGAGGTCATTATTACCCAGATGCACACTAAAAAGGCCAAGAAGATATCTTGCTTGAAATGAGACATGGAATTAGCAACAAAAACAGAAAAGGAACTAGAATGTATAAAACACACATAGGAAAAAAGAGAGTGTGTGGATGTATAAGGCTGAAGAAAAGTAAGTGAATGACAGTGCATAAATGATAATAGTGGGAAGAAAAGATACAGGAAGATCCACAAGAGGCGAGGATCCATAAAGGATGATGTAAAGTACACAGAGATGCTCAAACGTGTTTTTTTTCTGTTCTGTATTCAGAATGAGGGAGGAGGATGCATTCATCTCATGCAAAGCTGTGGATGGAATAGAAAGTATGCCATATGTGATAAAGAAGGATGTCAGGCAACATCTCCTAAAATTAAACAATGTTCAAATCAGCAGCCTGGATAATACATACCCCTGAGTGTTAAAAGGATATGCTGAGAAGCCTCCCTGAATTGCTAATATTAATTTTTAAACAAACCTTTGAAAACTGGGGAAATTCCAACGAAATAAAGGACTGCCAAAGGAGATCCAATATTTAAATAAAGATAAGAGATGGGCCTCAGACCTCTAGCATAGTTATTTAGCATTCAGTAATAGGAGTGATTAATTTGGAATTTCATCAACAAAGAATTAGAGGCTAAAAATCTAATTAATGTCAATCACTTTAATGGAAGGTTGGTCTTGCAAAACAAACCCATTGTCTTTTTGTGAAGAGATAACAGGTCTGGTTGACAAAGACAATTGTATGCTATAGTGCTCTTGATTTCTCCATGGCATTTGACTTAGTACAACATGACATCTCAATTAAAAAAATGATGATGTGGAATTAACAGAGTATACTTCAGTTGGATTCAATTGCAGTATACTCACAGGTCTCAACATGTTCCTGATACCAACAACTCCTCATTTAGTGGAGCCACAAGGGGTTCATTCTTCATCTGAAGTTATTTTTATCAAAAATATAAGATCTCCTGTGGTAACAGCAGCAGGTGAGACAGCATCTCAAAGGTTAGGGGAGATGTGATGCCTGAGAAGCTGAGTTGCTGAGGAGAATCTAGCAAAATTCATTTAATAGAACTAAATGCACAGCAACACGAGGGGAATTAAGAATGGAGATTTTTATGTGCCTAATGGGAACTTCAGGATTGTACTTGAGTTGCCCAATTAAAGAATTTAGTTTAGATGCTTGTCTAAGTTTTTAAAATAAAAGCCTATGTTTCCTACAGCATTATGAAAAAAAGAAATAGATACTTCCAGAGCTGGATGCCTGAAGGCTATTAGTTTGTTACTGCCATGGCAGCCACCCACTTTGGGAACATGGAGAACCTTGGTGGAGGTGAGTGGAAAACAGAGAAGCCGGAAGAAAGAGAAGGATGAGAAAGTCAGGATAAACTCTTGAAAGACCTTTATGAAAAGCATCTATGATGTTTGGGGGGAGGGGGGGTGATGGAGGGATGGAAATCAAATAAAAGTTAGGCGAATAGAAGTAATCTCACTTTTTTCTTCATATTATTTGTGAGACCTTTGACAGAATACCAGCACAGTGTCCGCAATTTCAGAAACATGTGGAAATACTGGAAAACATTCAAAGGAGGGCCACAAAAATGACTCAAGCCCAGAAAACATGATTTATGATGTGAGACTTAAGAAGCACAACATATTCAGATCATCAAAGAGAATGTTATAGGCTGACTTCATCACCATGCACAGGTATTTTCACACATAAAAGCTATCTGATAACAGGATGGAAATAGTTAATCATGCAGACAATGACATAACTAACTTACAGTCACTGGATCTCATTAGCAAGTTAAACCTTGAAAGAAGATTTTGATTACTTTCACAGCTGGGAAAATCAAATTGAAATATTTTACCAGGGGACTCTCTATTGCTTGAAGTCTTTAGAAGAGGATTATGCTATCCTTCTAGAATATATTTCTCCTCTTCTTTTTCATTTTTTCCTGCAGATTCTTGGAGAAATTCTCTGCCGTTAACATGCTTTGTTGGACTGGACAGGAAATATGATGTTTTGACTTTCAGGGACAGAAAGACTATAAAGGTAAACAGACTCCAAAACCTCTGTCTGCTCATCTCACTCCCTTCACAGGAAAACAGTTTCTTGCCTTTCTCCCGTAAGAGTCAGAATGACTTCTGTTCTCCATTAAGAAAATCATTTTACTGACATCTCACATTTTAGAGCTTTCAAAATCACCCACTGAGGTCTGAAACAACACCTTCTCCCTCCCATGCAGCTATCTAGACTTCCTCCAAAGGCAGAAAAGGAAAGAATGCTATTTAGCTGCTTCTGCAGCATCAGATTAAGCACAAGCAAAAGATAAAACTAGAAAAATGTGCTATGAACTTTTTCTTTTCTAATGGACTTGTGTAATCATACCTAATAAATTCCTTGTCATTCCAAGAGTATCAAGTAATGGAGTTTTCATGATATCTCTTGCAGTCTGGCACAAAGAATTTAGTCTCTGGAAGAAAAAAATTCTTTACTCTTAACAAAGGAGTACGTGGGCATAGCAAAAAAAATGATCTATTTCTATGATTTCCTCTAAACAAAATTAGAACTAAATCATCCAGTGGTTCCTTTGGGCCTGAAACCCTGTGAAGACAGCTTGTATCTTCATAGCAAATCTAGCGCTTCCATGGGTTTTGTACCAAGTTTCAGCATGTCAAAATATAACGTGAAAGACAGGTAACATTTTCTGAGAGGCCCTGGTAGAGACTGTAACAATTATAAACAGAGAATAGTGCCCTAAAAGATAGGATTGCACAAAAGTGAGCACTTTGCATGGGATTTGAAAAATCTGTGTACCACTCAAGCTGTCAGTGACAGGAGCTGTGTCCACAGCCCAGGGAATCACTTTCCCCGAGCCATGATTGACCTCGACGCCTTGTGTTTCCCAAATGCACAAGAGTGGCCATTGAGATGCCCTGTAGATGTAGAGAAAGCTCCCTGGATAGCCTCTGAAAGCACCAGGTATGAACTTCATAGCAGAGCCAAACCCAGGATTTATGCCTGAACTAGAAGATTATACATCTACTCTATCTCCCAGAATATCAGGCAAAAAACAGACTGCATTTTATTCTCATCTGATCAGTCTTCATTATTCAGGGCTCAGCACAATCCTGTGACACATCTCTTAACTTAGCACACTGTTTTTGCAGGCTATTTAGCAACCTTTTGTGTCTTGAAAAGCGGTAAAAAAACAGACAAACCAACCAACCAAAAAACCTCAATGAAAACTCCAAGCAAAGAAAACATTAGTCATCACATACAAAGAAATCTTTCAAAAGAAACAACAAAGAAAACGCGTGCCTTGTTTCTAAGAATAATAAACCATCATTACTAGCAAAGACTAGCATATACAACAGGTAGTTAATGCCTTCATTTGGTAGCTTCCAGAACCATCTGCCTACTCAACAGGATGCTGATGCTCCGAGTTACAGGAAGACAGTCTTCATTGCATTCGCACTCAAAAATTACACAGCATCTGTTATTGAAGGGCTCCATTATGGCTGGATTTCCACAAATTGTAGTCGTAGTCCCTGTCATCTCCCCGCAGTATCATATCACCCACCTGGCACCTTCTAATATTTTCACTGCGCCACCACGATGTGCCTAACACACTCTGAACTCTGAAGTTACCCCAGTGTTTCACTGGGACAAAGTCAAACACTGCCAAAGTTTCAAAGAAATGAGCTTGCCTATTGCTAAGTACTCACTTCTGACAACCAGATCACCTAACCTTGAACTCCCCTTGAAAAAACAGACATCACAAGGCATAAGGATCCCCAAGAATCTGTCTGGGCTGCAAGGCCCTGCTCCAGGTGTCCCCAAGGATTGCTGTGTCTCAAGGGAAATACTCCCAGCTCTTTAAATTTGCCAAAATCGTTGCACTAAAGTTTGCATAGTGTGCATGTGGGTTTCTTCATATACACCGGAAAAAGTCTTTTTTTTCTTTTTCCTCTCAACTAAATTGTTTCCTTAGGTTCAAAACCCACCAGAATTATTTTATCACAGTTATAAAATACGACACAGCTGCCATGGCCATTCTTTTCTCTGTAAATGTTTGCATACTCCCCACACACTGTTTCTTCCAGTCAGTAAAATGTTTGTATGCCAGGAAAAGACACTTGACTTCCTTATCTGTTTTGTCACCAAGACACCAAAAAGCATAAGGTTTCTTGCAGAACCCACTGTGCCTTGATTTAGTCCTATTTTAGGAAAAAAAAAAAAAATGGGGTGGAGAAAGGCAGGGAAGGAGCATGAACTCAGGCTGCAAAACCCTCCAAAAGCAAATAAAGCCGTCTGTGTTGTTACTGGGAAGCATCTATATAGCTGCCGGCCAAATGTTGGTGCAAGAAGAGATTATTTTTAATAACAGAACTGTTTCTAAGAGAATGCATATTCCCATGATCAAATCTAATGCAACACCATCAGGATTTGGCTCTAGACAGCATCCATGACACTTTATAGTACTTATCAGCACCACAGTTAAGTGTTGCTGACAGGGTCTGTGGAAAGTGAGCTGGGCAGTCAAGTTACACTGGAAACTTCTTGGCTCCCAGGGTCTGCTTCTGCCAGCATTTACGTCCATCTCCAGGTCACCACGACGTCATCTGCAATGGCTCTAATGCTCTCTCCTGCCACAAGCTGACAGCCTTCTCTTACTGGGGGAGGGTGAGGGGAGGAGGGCAAAGCAAAGCAAGCAGCTAAATCCCATGGACACTTTAAAAACAATAAAATTTGCCACACAAACCATACATCCTTACACTTAGCAGCAACACATGGTGGGAATTTGCAGCTCCCATATGCTGCAGATTTTTTAAGTCCTATTTAACTTTAAAAAACAACAAGAAAAAACACCCCAGAACATCCAGATGTCTTTGGAAAGTCCAAGATTGTTTCCCATTTCACTGCATATATTATTTCATCTTCCTGATGTTTATGATACATTTTATATTACCTTTTTAGATCAGCAGTTTTTTCTAGCTTAGATCAGTGAGCCACAGGACTGTGGGCTCAGAGCCTTTAACACCTCTGCAAGTTTTCCAGTTTGGCTTTCTCCCATGATTGGCCACCATCCAAAAACCCAGCTTCTAGCTCAGGGCTGCCCTCCCACCCCTGGTTTCAATTCCTCAGTTCTGATTCTGTCCCATGTCAGGCCAAGCGAGAGCAGGGGAAAAAAGAAAAAAAGTCAAGGTTTAAGTTAAATATTCAAATGGGATTCTGTGGTTTCTTTAAAGTTTAATTTAATTTTGCAATTTTCCTAAAGGAAGTATATTAATTTCAGACTATTCTAGCAGGACAGATAATTCACTCCAACACCTATGAGAGAACAAAGGATTAAGTCTCAGGAATGAATTCAGAGAGCACCAGAGTCACTACATTAAAGGTGAACTCTTACTTTCACAGGACGAACGTGCCACCAGTTCCAACACAATGGTCTGGATTACTAATCCCCACAGGACATGACTGAAAACATCCCGCTTCCTCAGCTGGCATTAGGGTCAGCTCTGTCACACCTGCAGAGTGGCTCAGAGGAGGAGGCTCCCGATAAAAACATCCTGCTTTTCTAAACAGCACTGACCCTTCCACCTTCAAGTCCTACAGAGTGAGACATGTGAGAGGGCCAGAC
Source organism: Chionis minor (assembly GCA_013398295.1). NCBI lineage: Eukaryota > Metazoa > Chordata > Aves > Charadriiformes > Chionidae > Chionis > Chionis minor. The sequence goes on along the minus strand of VZSF01002718.1, from coordinate 1,310,123 downwards.
TTCTCCATAACCAAATATGTATTTTTTGCCAGTGACATAAGTAAGATAATATAACTCTTCCGGTTTTACTGCGTGCCCGACTCCAACCCATGCATTAGAGAGTCATTCTGTCAGAATAGAGAGAAACAAATGTATTAGCAATCGTTAATGATTACTGCAATCTACTTGTCTGTTTCCTACTACTATGAGATCAAACAGAAACCTCAGCCTGGATACATTACAGTCTCATTAAGCCTTAAAGCCAGAATGGAACAAACCATTGCTCACAAATTCATTTACTCCTGAAATTCAAAGCAGTCCATCAGCACAGGATGGGAAGGACAAGCAAATAACAGGCTTTCGTAGTTAGTAAATTACCGACAAATGGGTTTACAGGGCAGAACAACTCAGTTTTTAAAATCTAGACTCAACTAAAGCAACTCATGCTAAATACTAGAAAAAGAGGGTTCATTTTTTCCTTTTATGGCATGGAACATACATTTGCTAATGTATACAAATAAACTAAAATGTGTTATTATAACATTAGAATAAATACAGCAACTGTCTCCCCAAGTCCTCTCCTGCATACAAACCAAACGAACACGAAGATGGCATTTCGGAAAGAATGCAGACTGAGCAAGTAATTGCACATACTCATTTACTGCACAACAGAAGAGGATTTAGAAAGATATATTCAATTACATATATTTGGCTTTTGTTAAGCAGATTGTATAAAATCTAATATTAAGTTCATTAGTATACGAATGCATAGATAGTCTTGCAAGCTCAGACCAGTCTTGGGAGGAGAGCTGCTTAGCACCCAAGACAAATATCAAAACCTAGCTAATATTTCCGCAACAAACATTACTTCTTAAATCAAAACAGCCAAAAGATACAAACAATTAGAAAGTGCTACTGGTGAATTAAAGGTGCGCCATTCCACCACTTGCAGTTCAGCATTTGGAAGTAAGAATATTTGAGTACCACTGCCTAAGATCAGTAACAAAGAGTAATAAGTTAAAATCTTCTTCAGAGGTTTCATTTTTAATAAATAAGATACAATGTATTAATACATGATATTCTAATATACAATGGAGTACAAACATGGTAATTTGTCTTTAAAAAGTAACCAGTCTTAAACTTCATTTTTGTTCTACGAAGAGAAAAAACATACCTATATGTAGTGTATACGTATAAAGTCTATTTTAAAATAACATTAGCTGGTAAAGAATATGCATTAAAAATGACATATTCTATTGTGATCTGCATTTTTTAAACATCTGGAATAATCTGTCTTTATAAATACAGACTTGAACATCTAACATACTGTATATGGGAATGCATCTAAAATACGGTCCTTAACATCCTTGCCAAGTTCTGGATTTGGGATTGCAAGCCTTATGTATTGCAAGCCAACTCAACTCATCAGCCCTTGCAGACAACTGCAGTGTCCTGAACCTAGAACATCACACCTGCCAGGTGAATGAAGGAAAAACATTATTTCACCCCAGATCCACTTGAGCAAAACCCTACCCATGTGATACTTAACAAAGTTTACAGGGAATCCAACAGCATGAATCCAATTGCTCGCTCCTAATCTAGGGATTATTGCATGTTTAAAAATACATGCGTTTGTGTATTCAAAACTGTATTCTAAAAGCGCAGCTTTTACCTCTGGCCCTCAGTAATTTCAGATGTTAAACAGCTTCGGTTGTATTGTTACAGGTTAGCATAGATATTGCTTTTCCAACTTTAAAGCAGTTTGAGAAGGGACAATTTAAACTCACTGTGGTTATTTGCTTTGCTCTTAAGTGCCCTGTATTGATTACCCAAAAAACCCTCATGCTTTTATATTTGTTTGTTTTGGGTTTTTTTCATTCTGATGCAACACATGGATCTTGAATCATTTTTCATGATTCATGAATCATTAGTAATTTGCTTCCTCTAGTGTGAACCAAACAATAACTCAAGGGGAACGCCACATGCCCACGCAGAACATAAAAAGCTAGACTTCTCGCATGGTGGAAGAACCCTTACACCAATACTGTACTTCTGCAGAAATGCTGAGTGACACAATCCATACGTAGCCCTCACTGTTTGAAGCTCGCCAGTCCTGACTGTCTCCATCCGTGTGACAGCCCCGTACCAGCACACATTCATTACAAGGCCAGAACTATTTGGGGTCAGGAGGGGGGGTGGTGGCAGGTGAAGTGACTTGGAGCACGAGTTGTAGCTGGATTCCAAACATCTTCTTACTGTCCTGTTGTGTAAGAACCCATCCGAATAGGAAATACCTACACCATAATTCAACTTACCTTGGCTGCACCAGGTGTGGGGCATTGTGGAGAGAGAAGGGAATCCTGTCCTGGGAAGAGGCAAGACATAAGTCTAGCTGTGGGAATTATCTTCTGCTTCATACTGTGAAATCTTATGACAAATCTGAGTATCATCCTGAGACTTAAGATTTTTTTTTCCTTTAAATGGCCTCTTTCCTTTCAGGATACATAATCACCCAAAAAATCCCAGTTTCCCCACTCTCCCCTCCCCACTTTTTAAAGCATTATGAAAGAAAATTTCTGTTGTTTGTGAATGCAGAAAAAACCTTCAAAATACAGGTCCTAAAAGCAAAAATGCCAGAAGACAAGCAAAGAGGATTCAAAATTGATTAACTCAAGCTTGTTTTTGACTTCTGAATGCATCAGATTGACAACACTGCTGAAAGTTCTGTATGACTCCAGAGATTTAGGTCATGTTGCGTCCTTGTACACAAACCTAATTAATTTTAAAAGATAGATTTCACTACTAAGTCAGGAAAGGTTTCAGCAGTCACTTATTTCTAATGCCACTTGAATTATTATCCTTCAGTCTTGAAATATGTTTCTCAATCTAATTCACATGTCAACTCAAACAACTGTTTTTTCTAAATAGTCCAGACTTGCATGAACGAAAGTGATGAGAATCCTGTATTGCACATAATAAAGCCATTTTGCATATTTATGATGTTAAAGTTACATCAGTAAAAGTGGAATCTGAGGTTTCATTGAAAACTAATGCAATATGCACTGCCCTACCTCAAGGAAAATTTGCATTATGACCTGACGTTGCTTGGTGTCTACCTGCTGTTCTGGTATCTCATGAGGGCATGGGAAGCACTCATCAAGATTTGCTGTTTAATGAGCACAGAACACAGGTTCCCAGTGATGATTAATATCCAAATTTTCATTACATTCAAGTGCATTGTTAGATTCAGGGATTTGTTCTGATCCTCTAGAGAGAGGAGATCCAAAAGCAAAGTCTGAATCTAGATTTGCTCCATTTCCTTCCTTAAATCCCACCTCTGGGAAATACTACCAAGCAAAGTACAAACGGACTGCAAGCTACCAGAAAAGTCATTGCAAAGGAAGTAGTGCCTATATTAAGACACATGCTCCAACTGTAAATTAATCAGATCAACACACATATATTGAGGTAACCAAGATGCTCGTGCAATATTATAATAAAACATAACAAATGAAAAATTAACTCAATACTGGAACTGTAGATTACAATATCTGTTCTTTGTGTCTAAATAGGCATTTTAAAAGTTCTTTAAAGGAATAAGAGGAAAGAAAAGGAGAATATTGCAAATGTAGACTTGAAATGAAAAATCCATAGAGAATTACACATGGACACACACAAAAAAATTGTGCAGGCCTTGCACATGCCTTCTTTAGTTTTAAAGGCTGTTTAGTTAATAGCAAGAGATTTTATATTTTCCAGGGAGGCTTTAAAAGTAATTATTGTCCATATGTTCTTTGTCCATAAGTCTTAAGCGGCAGCCAGCAGAATTTCATTTTCTTCCCTTATTTCAGCAATAAATTTCCTTAAATAAACTCTCTTGCACCCTGACAGCAAAAGCAGTATTCATAAACGCAAAAAAAGAAAAAAAGAAAAATCATTTCCCCAGTTGACTCATTTCCACTCAATAAGCCTAAGGAATAGAGGAACTGCTGAAGAGCAAGGCAAAACCCCAGAATTTTTAAAGGTTCTCAAATCTGACAGTAGAGGAGATAGATGTCTGGACTCAAGCTTACATTCTGAACGTGCCCTCGGTCCTTAAACATTACCTCTTTAAGGACTCAATATCAGGTCCATGATTTTTAGCAGTAGGAAAGGATGTTCAACAAACTACAACTGGATCCAGGGTCAAATGTTTTATTTTGGATCGATTACCGCTTAGAAAGAACAAGTGTAATGCAAACTTTTAGTTCATCTAAAAAACATGTTCAAGAAACTACACACTTTCTAGTTCCTTTATTCATTTTTAAATTGTGCAAAAGTAAAATGCCGATGGATATTTATATTTCTGTGATATGTTTCCTCAAAGATCAATTAAACAGGCTTTTCACCTCTTACTGTAACAACTTCCCACGGAACAAGAATTTTACACCTGGTTCTATAAAAGACAAAGCCAGAATACATCAAGTTCTGAATACACAGCAAGTTAACCTATGGTGCATGAAGATTCACCACTTCCTAAAGCAAAATAGCATTTTCGTTTCCATCCAGCACCGTATATCCAAGTAAAGGGTGGGAAATATTCATTGTGCTTGTGACTTGCAATGCTGAGGTCCTGGGTTAGCTGCGAGGGGCAGAGCTGTGTACCTAGGTAACTGCATAGCTTGGGACAACAGGCACCGTTGGAAAAAACAGCACTGAACAAAAGAGATAGAAACAGTCTCCCCTGCTGTAACAGGAAAAAGGAAACAGATGACCCCCTGGGGTTTCTCTCAGTGTGGGAACATCCTGCAGCTTTAAAACATTTATTTGAAAAATTAGTATTACTTTGCAGATTAGACTCAAATGAAAGTTAGTGAATGGCAACATGCCAGAGCACTCAGCTGAGCACTCCTGTCAACATGGAGATCCCTCCAATATCCAAGAAAAATCTTCAGCTATATTAAGAAGCAGAAGACTAACAGCTTGCACCCTCCTCCCTGCGCTGAGATCTCACTTTTGTATCCTGGAAATTCTCACTATGTATAGAAACATCGATATCCCCTTACACCACTCCCAGACAAATCCTTAGATAACAGAAATTAAAGTAAAACTCATCAGAGCTGATGGAGGCAAACTCACATTTTAACAGACATAGCTCATCATCTATCCCTAGCTGCATATAATATTGTCTTATTTGAGTTGGTGGGCAAATGCTGGTAGAGCAGATGGGCTTATTAATACTTGCAAGTGTTATCTGTGTGCAAAAGCCCACAAACGAAAGTGAAAAACAAATTATTATTCCTAGATGCTGTCAGTGGTTATTTCCATCCAGGTATTCCTAAACCACAAGCATCAATTTTCAACAATGTGTAGCCATTAAACCATCTAATTTGGCACTAATGCAACATAAGCCTAAATGTCTTCTCACAGACTGTGGGTAACATTAAATATTCCAGCAAGGCCAAGGAAAACAATATGAATGGCTTGAAGAATTTAATTAGACTCACAAAAACTACCAACACAATTAGTACTAATTGACAGCCTTGTTGGCAATCACACACTAGATGTTATTGGTTCAATGGGCAACAGCAACAGAGGCTGCACCCTCCCTCTGCTAGAGGTGGTTCTTCCAAACAGCATTGAGCTCAGGAACAGTTCCTACCATCACCTTCACTGAACCGGTTCTGCAGATAAAAGGTGGCCTTTACTTCCCAGCACTAAATTCTCTCATATTTCAAAACCACTAGGTATTTCTTAAGTATTTCTCCTTCAGATACCATAAGGTATTTCCGAAACAGGGCAAGAGGGAGTTCTCAGCTATTATCTATCTTCAAAATAGCATTAAGGGATAAATATATATTATAAATAATAAATCCTGTCTCATGAGTATGCAAGCCTGATTTCCACTTCCATATTATTTCCCTTATCACTTCATATATGCACTTCTATTGCTTATATGGACAGACTAAAACCAGTCTGACTTCACCTGACATGCATTAGACAAATATTGCCATTTTCCCTTCCAAAAAAAACCTCTTCCCAAAATCCAGTTTCATTCAAAGTCAAATGTCTGGTGCCAAGTCCTGCAATTCTTGTTTGGAGCAGTGTTGTAAGCAAGAAAGGTGGAAGGATGCAAACATCCAAGGGTTCTTACTTATATGAGTACACCTCAGTGGCTTGATCCCTCTCATAAGCCCTTTATAAGGTACCTTTATGACAAGGAAAAGAAACAGTAATGAAATAAGAAAATGCTAAAACTTATGCATATGTATAAGCTAAATACCCAGCCCCATAGATAAGTCAGCAATAATCCCTCACCTCAGTTTGCACAGCTGCTGATGGTGAAATTGCCCAATGCAAAGATCTCAGGAGGCTGCACTACATAGTCTCCAAAACTCATTTCCAGCCAACACGCCTGTGATTCTATGATCTTGTTTCTGCAGCTCACTTACCCCTTCCCATGAGCTTTAAACTGCAGTTAATGAAGTCTCAGAAACTAGACCACACACAAACCAACCTGTTTCCACTTCCTGAAAGGGAAGTTGCTTTCATCTGATCTCAAGAGACTTTTTGCACAACCTCTGCGTCATGCCATCTCTCCTTAAACCACCATCACTGGGCCAGGGGCAGTTTGGAGATGTCCTTGGAGATGCCTTTAGCCCAGCTGCATCCCCCTGACACCTGCTGCCTCCATTGCACTCTGTAGCATGTGGACATAGAAGTCTCTCTCATCTTGTAGGAGGTCCAGGTCCCCAAGATCCCCAGGCTAAAGATATAATAACAATAATTTGCAACATACTTCTTCTCAGGAAAGACAGTAATAAGAAGATAAACTCCAGCACTGTACCCTCAGTTCTGGCACTGAATGGAGGAAGAAATTCAGCAGCTTAAGGACACGTGGGAAAGCTCCTTTCCTTCCCTGTCACTCCTCTATTTCTACCAGCCCCACAACTCAGCCATCTAACACATCCTCTGGTGACTTCTCATTCTCAGAGCTGAGGTTTCATTCCAGTCATCATTTCCAAGGGTGAGAATCCCACCTCTGTCCTGCTTAGCCAAGACACCACGAGAAATCATGCAAGTGGGCAACTGTACCTTCAATCCTGATTTGGGGTTGATCCTCCCCTTCAAGAGAGTTCATAAAAAGCACCTGGATTATGAAATGTGATTGATGTAAGAAATACAGTTCTTCTTTAGTGTATGAAATATACTTAGCCTTTTAGGCATCACCAGAACTCTATATCCTCACTTGAAATAAAACTAAGAAAAAGGAAAAAACTCTTCAGTGCTATTACCCCTGTAGGAAGGACCTGCTAGAGAGATATGGGTCATTTGTTCAAATAATCTATGGCTTGAAGAATGGCTTAAGAGTTCAGAAGCCTGAGGGCTATCACAGGAATGAATTTTACTTTCCAGGAAAGACATCAAACCCAGACATTTCTGTGGCCGACAAAACAGCATATCCTTTCAGATCCCTTTGAGTATATTTTCTCCTCTTTGGATCTGAAATGTTGGAGCAATAAAACAAGCTCTCATTTTTTAATTAAGTTTCCTGTAGGCAAGGTTGAAGAAGAAATATCAGTGAGGGCCTCTGAAGTGGGAACTAGCACAAAGCCCCACTAATAGGTCCATTGACCCAACACTCACAGGATTTATTGTTGCTAAACTATTTTCCACCATTCCAAGCAGCAACAAATAACAGGTTTTGAAGTTCTTAGTAGTGGTTTGTTATCAGGGAATACATAATCAACTACTATATGAAAAGGTTGACTGTTACTACTCTTCGAAGTGCATTTATGTATTCTACTCTCTTGCTTGCAGTACCAGAGTATATACTGCATATTCTAATAGGACAAAATGGAAATGTTGGACAACTGCTGCTGGTTATTCACACTCTATTTGGGATGAATTTTTTAAGATGGAAATGGTCTCTTAAACAAAGGTGTGCTTACTAAGAGAAAATATTTTTCATTAAGGCAAAACTACGTCCCCTCACGGCAGAGAAACTCAAATGGGGTAAAAGGATGGATATCAGACAACCACCTGTAGGAAACTTCATGAGAAGCACAATTCCTTTTGATACTTAATATATATTCTTGCCAGTCACAGTTTACAAACTGGCAAAGATTGGACAGAGAAACTTACCTAAGGATAAGCAGCTCTTAAGGAACGAATATCCTATCAGGTTTACACCAATCCCTTCCCATAACCTGGTGCTTTTAGATGAACTACTCCTAGGTAATATACTGAAAACTAAGCATCAGTGGTTTCAAGTCCAAACACTTAACATTTCCTTACTGCATGAAGTTTTTGTATTCTAGTTACACCAAACTATTAACGTTGCAATTACGTAATACTAACCACATTGTCTGCCACTCTGGAAGAGGAAGAACATAAAGCAAAGCACAAGGTTTATTTGCAATTTATATGTACCACAATAACTTTTTAATTTGCTCCTTACTTACCAGTTTGGCCTATACCTCAAACATTTTCCAAAATACTAAAACACTCATACTGTTTTGATTTTTTTTTTTTAATTTAGTCCTATGGCAATTTAAAAAAAAAAAAATCATTAATTCTGTCCTGACTTGTGTAGTTAATATATGTTGCCTGCACTTCAATCCCGCTGGACTTTAACTTTTCAAATCAATGGATTCAGTAAAGATGAAGCCACGCTATTTTTCCATCAAAAGTCACTATGATATCCAGATGCAAAACCATGACCCTAAACAGAGACATAGAAGATGATGACAGTAATTGCTCTTGTATCACTGTGGTTTTCCTTTCACTGAAATGTGCAGCTGAGAAATTTACCTTCTCCCTGCCTCTGTATGTAGTTACACATGCACACTTATACAAAAAACCACAAATTTGAATAAAGGGATAGAGTGATATCAAGGTAATCGCATTCCTTGGAAATAAGGAAAGGACAGTGCTTATAGAAGCTTTATGGTTTTTTGCTTTGAATATAGATTAAAACAACAATAGGGAAACTACATCCATATAACGTTATGCTGAAGATCCAAATGCTAAATTTCAGGAACATACTTGCAATATACACATATAAATTTAAAAATATGTAAATATGCACCTTTTAATGATTGAACTCCAAAGTTACAGATCATGACTTCATTAATACACTAATTTAGTGAAGGCAACCTGCCAAGAAAACTTGCCAGCTGGCAGAGCTCACCTCTACCCTATTTAAGGTTTCTAGTTTGCTCCGGGAAAGCCTTGAATGTGCCCCTCCATTATTCGGGCACAGAAGACATCCCTTTGCCCTGAAGGTTATCAGCATGCCACTCAGACTATTTTATGTTCTAAAGTCTGAAAAGGAAAATACACTTCCTAAGTTCCTCCTCTAAGCACATTTCAAATGATGGAGTGTAGCAACAGTAAGTGAATAGTTCAGTGACAACCAGTTTAAAAATTAGAGCTTACTCTACTCTGTACAGAACAGAAAATATTTAATAGGAGTACCTAGGTAATACATTTTTTCAGGTGGGCTGAACATTTTCATTAGCAATTAAGTAATTTTGCACCCTAAGGATAACAATGAAATTATCAAACGCATTGTCAGAAACTAAACACACAAGTCTGTAAAATAAACAATGTATATAATTGCTTTACACTTGGTTGAATTTTAAAACAAACCATAATACCTCCTCCAAGCAAAGAAGCCTATTTTACCATATTTTCAGTAGTATAGATATACTGATATGCCTATATCAGTCAAGTTATATTCCACAGTTATATCTTATGCAATTTATCAAACAATATGTAATTATATCCCTGGCATGAAACTATAAGAGATTATTTAAATCATCCAAGTAAAGGCTGTAATTTTTAATATCTTGTTGATTAAATTCCATTTTTCAGTAAGGGTTAAAGTGGTTAAACTTAAAGTTATGGTTTCTACTTTCCTACTCATATTTTCCAGTATATTAGTTCCCTTTCTTGTGAAACCAGTTCAGATGCTTCTGTTGCCAATTTGCTCAACCAGCAGATGGAGATGGCACACTAAGCTGTTTCTTTCCATATGAAAAGGATGTCTCCCTACCCAGAAGCCAGGAATTTCTTGGGGAGGACTGCAGTGTCCGTTTCTTTTGGATACTGCTTCTTGGAAGGAAAAATCTAGGAACCCACTGAAGCACAGCAAGTAATGGCAGCAACATCCCTGATGCATCAAAAAGACTACAATCGTCATTACCTTCATCTACCTAGAATGCCTCTGAGTATACAGTCATCAAATCTTTTCCTACTCTGGAAACGTCCTGCATGGACTGGGCAATGGGAGCGAACCAGACATAAGCATCATCTGAAAAGTATTCAGGAGAGATTAATTTGATCTGCTATTGTTTTTCTCTCTCTGTGACTGAGTCATCATCCTATTGTATCCCTCCTCCCACCTTCATTGTTTCTTGCTCGACAAGGCACCAAGTTGAACTTCGTCAATCCCACTTACCCAGAATTGTTCATGTCGTATTTTTGCTTCCTCCTTTCCCCTAAATGTATCTTAGATCATGATCTCTGTATCCAAAACAAGAGAACTGTAGAGTTGGTACCTACTGACTCCTCCTTTCCCAGTGGGACTCTTATGATCCAGATCCATCCCACTTAACATTCACCTTGCAGAAATCAGTGGACAGAGAAAGGCAACTGCCATGGTCAGGTCATCACTCCTACCCTCCCAATCATCCTCTGGAGGCCTTTACTCCTCTCTATTAGCTACACATATAATCTCAGGCAACTACCTACCTAATTTAGGCATTTAAATTAATAGGAATGTCTGGGGCTCACAGTCACTTGATGCATTTAGAGGAGAGCTAATCCTTTAAAAAAAAAAAAAAAGACCTACGTGGAGAGGAGAAAAGGGAAATGGAGTTCGTTACAATTCTGCTTATTAAAGCTTAAGCATCTTTATTTTCCTTGCTTTCATCTTTGTTTCTAGTAGTACTGCTAAATATTTTAGGTAGTTTCTGCTGGGCAAAACAAATGAATTCAAGCCCCTACTAGTAAGTTCCCCAACTCCAAATTACTCTTTGACTACACAAAAAGTAGCAAAAAGGGCAATTTAAAATTTATAACTTCCTTAATATTGTGTACAGTCTCACAAAAATACACAGACAAACCTAAAAAGCAGTTAAGTAACTGTGGTCCGTTTGCCATACACAGCAAAGGCACTTCCAGAGAACGATTATTTCTGTTTAGCTCCAGCTGTCTATAGTTCGTAGGGCTTTTCTGACACAGGCAAAGAGGAATTCAGCCAGAAATCTGAAACCTGTTACATTTAGGAACACATTTATGTGTAGTGACTAGGTGACTGATGACTTCATAGGAAGCTTCCAAACCTATTTAAATTTTTGGGAAAACAGCTGGGAGATTATTTTTACTTCCTGTGTAATCTGTATACCCAGAAAAAAGAAGAAAAGAAAAAAAGAAAAGAAAAAAAAGAGAGAGACAGAAACAGACACTCCCCCAAGACATCCTACACATTTCATAGCCTCCCAGAGTACCACATACATAAAATCTTGCATGCTATTGTACTAAGTGCTATATGATGTTTTCCTGCAGCTTTAAGGAAATGCATTCAAGAACAAATTTTTGAAATGAAGAAGATGAATGGCAACAGCAGCTTCGTGTGGCTGAGATGCTATGAAAGTTGACTGTGTCCATGTAATCTCAGGGCAGGATTCCTCCTCCCCCTCCACGGGATGCCAGCAGTCCCTGGCTGCCAATATACTGTCAGGCAGAACAGTGAGTGCTACAAGAAGGAATAGGGAAACAGTTAAAAATGCCTGTTCAAACCTTATTTGCCTTCATTCCCCCCAAGACATACAAACAGAGTCAGCGTTTGCTAGAATACAAGGACAATCATTACAATTTCCTCAGAGGCTGGCACAGTTCAGTTCTTCCAGCCTTCCTTGTCCCCACTTTGCTGGCATGCTGCTTCTTCCTTCCAATGTTAAAGCTGATGGAACAGCCAGCATAGGAAATGGACAAGTTGCCTCCTCCAGTGCAAGACCACTGGAAATTTCTCATACGTATTGTCTAATTTTCTTCTCCAAGCTTCTGGATGATACAGAAGCCACAAATTAATGACAAATAGAAGGATACAGCCCCCATAACACAATAGAAAAAGCACTGAGAAAAATATTCCTATGTCTACATGTTTTTCACATGTGCCAAAACCAGGAAGGAGAAGAAATTCTATTTTAAATTGCTGCTCCTTCCTCTTCTTTGGAAAATGAAAGCATCTCAGTGTCCCCCAATCGAACCAATGACAAAAGTACATTAACAAATGCAGTTGGATCCCAACTTGTAAAGCTACATTCAATTTCTTTGCCAATGAGAAGGAAAAAAACCCACCCCATGCTACAAACAGAGATGGAAATTAGGAATTTACACTGGGAATTTAACATAAGCCTTTTTTCAACCCTTGCCCCTTTACATTTTAACAAGGTTGCTGTTTCCCAGTTTTACATACATCTATGTCACAGCTGTCAGTGTTTAGATTCACTTAGTTTTAATCTGGAAAGAAGCACTAGAGCCTCTGGTCTGACCTGCTGCATGAAACTGGCCAGAGCAGTTCGCTCAAGTACAGCTACACAAGAGGGTGGTAACTTTTGTCTGACCAACACGCCGTCTTTCTAAAAGCCACCCAGTCTTGACTACAGGAATCTATCACTTCCTCTGGTTGATTTGTTTCAGCATATAATTATGCTTCCAATTAAAAATGTGTGCCTGATTTCTAATTTGAATTTGTCTTGCTTCAGTTCCCAGCCATTGCTTCTATTCATGCCTTTTTTTTTTTTTTCTTGGTAGAGTGCAGAGCTCTCCAGTACTTGGTATTTCCTCTGTTTTGGAAGAAATTCCTTGTACTTTCAATGCTATACATGTCTGAATAGAGAAACACACACATACAAGCACACAGAGTATCACATCACCATTATCTGTGATCAGCACTTCTACAAAGTCTGAAAAAATGTGCGTGTAGCAGTTGACTATGTCCAGGATAACAGGGTTAAGTCCTCTCCTTTTATAAAGGCTGGCTTGCTAATAATGAAAGATAATGATTTTATTTAGCATCTTATCAAAGAGATAGCACTGGCATCAATTTTCGTTACTCAAAGGGGCAGTATCAGTTACTCAGTGGCCACATCTCCTCCCTACTGCACTTAACGTAGCTCCAGGTTTGCTAGAGCAGTCGGGAAGCCTGGCCTAGTTCTGCGCGCTTGGTGATGGGATCCAGCAAGATCCCAGCTTGAAGTGAATACTGCTCCACTGCTGCATGACAGAACAGATTTCCACCTCATGGCAGACGAGTTTGTTTTCTGTATATACCTGGTACACCCTGATACCCCATCCTAAACCGCTGACACAAGCAGTAAAAGCCAATTAAAAAGCACTCCTTGATGCTTAGACTTTCTTTTGGTCCTGATGATGATGAACAGTTCAAAAGCCCAAATGAAGGACAATCAGTCCTTGCTTACAAAGCACTTCACATTCCCAAATAGGCTCTTCATGCAACCATGTACCCCTAAACACACACAGTTGAATTGACATGCACAAACTAACGAATGTATAAGCCTTAACACAGGAATACAGGATTTAGCTGGCATGCAGCATTTTGTATTTATTACAAATATATTTTGTTTATTAGTATTTTCTGCAGAGAAAAAGTATGAAAGGGTCTCTGAGGAATTCCTCCCATCTCTTCTTTTTTTACCTTTTTTTTTCCCCCTCCTACTATCCTCTCCTCTGCCTCAGACACAGAATACACCTGATAAAAGATATGCAGGGACGAGGGGACAAGGCTTCCTCCTTCTCTTTTCCTGACAGGTCAGACACACGGTCTTGTTCTTGTAATGGGCTCTGTAGCAAGAAACTGACCTTCTGCTGTACAGGAAGGTCATGGACAGAATTTTACTACTGAAAACAAAAAAAAAAAAAAAACAAAAAAAAAACACCCACCCAAAAAAAGCCCTTTTCTTAAAAATATATGAAATCATCTTTGGAAATGCATGGAAACCTTAATAAATTTCTAGAGAAGTTGATCCATGATTACTCTTTTAGAAACAATTAAGAATTGTATTTATTCTTAGAAATGTTGATGTCCTGTTATTAACATTTCTGCTTATATTTTAAAACACACTGAAAAAATAGGTGGGAGAAGATGGGGAGAGATCTCTTCTCGGGTGAAAGAACATAAGAGATGTCTCCCTATAATGGGGAAGGCAGAAGCAAGAGGCACAGACGGCAAGAAAAGGACTACCAAACATCACTGCGCCAGTCACAGACAGGCAGCAGCTATTACAGGCACAAGTGCTAGTGAGATAAACTACAATCCAGATGACTAAGCTGTTTCTAGCCGTAAAAATTAACAAATAATGTTCTGGAGGTAATGTCTATGAGGCATTATACAGCAGTTTTATTTTAAATGATGCAAATCAGTCCCTACGCACAGAGCCTTAATTGAAAAGCCAACAGAAAGTGTTGGCTGCTAGATGGAAGGAGTGTGGGAAGCTGCTGCAGACACGCAAAGTCTGTTTTATTCATGTGCGCTATCTTTGTTTTTACTCACCAGAAAAGTCAGAGCCTCTGAATTCTGGTTAGTTTCAACTTGGTTTTATATCAAATATGTATAACTAAAAGAAGAAAAACTAAAGAAAAAAAAAAGAAAAAAGCAAAAGGCCAGATGACAAATGTACACAAAACACATGGCCAAGGATTTTACAAAGGCTTCCTCATTCTTAGTAAGAATTTTCCCAGGGAAGCCACTGGAGTAAGGGAGAAAGGCAGGAATGCTTTTGAGTTAAGGACCCTCTTCCCTAAAAAGAAACGTAGCGCTGCTTCATTTTTGACATCTCCAATATGTGAACTCACAGTCAGAGGAAAAAGAAAATAGAAGAACCCAAAAAACTGATAGTAAAAAAAAAAAAATTTATATATGTGATATTATTTAGCATCTTTCTGCTTAGTAGATTTGAAACCAATAACGTTGATATCCACATCTGGAAAAAGCAAATTAACAAAAGACATATAGGAAAAGAATGCTGAAGGGCCCAGAAGGATACGCAGTTTGGGACAATGCATCTTTTTGAGAAGGGAGTCAAACACTGTATTCTTAAGCAAAGAACAGGAGAGGTGTTGGCAAATCTGAAACACTAGATGATTAAAAGCAGTGAGATAAAAGAAAGTCCCATTTAAGCAA
>VZSF01002718.1:1268067-1294937 GCA_013398295.1 Chionis minor | reverse complement strand
TAAAGTAAGTAAATATCCCTCTATATAAACGTTAGATATCTGAAAAGTGAGTGGATAGCTTAAATATAGCAAGAGGGAGGATACAGAAAAAACAGAGTAGCTAGCAAGGCTATTATCCATCAGGAAATGCTTAAATCCAATAAATAAGATAACTGTATGAAGTAACATGCAATCCCTGTGGGCTGGAAGCTGCGTCCCACACAGGGCTGGGTGTGCGGCGTGCAGTATTTACCACAGCACCACCGGGCTGGCCTGGATGGGAGCAGCAACTCCCAATTTGCTTCATGAACTCAACAACTGCCAGATCAGGAAACATAGCAGTAATGGGAGATTTCAATGACCCCACATAGATCGCTTAAATGTTATATTGGGGCACGATGCCAGGAGCAAGTTTTCAGACCCTGCTTCATGAGCAGCTAACCAGGAAACTCCGAGGGGAAGCGACTCCTCACCGGGTCTCTGCAGGGCTGTCAGTGAGTCACTCTGCAACCGTGATCAGCACGGACGTAGATTGAACATCTGTGCATAAGCAAGGAAGCCAAAATATCCACAATGGGAGCTGGTTCAACAGGATTCTTGCACAAAAAGGAGGAAGCTCAGTTAAAAAAAGAAAGCTAAAAGAAGCAATGATACAGGTAAAATATTGGAAATGTCTTTTTAAAGGCATGAGGTTGAATTTCAGTGGAAGTGCATACCACCTAAAGGGGACCAAAGAAAAGAAAAACATGATTAAAAAGAAGTATTACTTGAAAGAAGAAAGAATTTTTGTCCAGCTGAAGACAACAAGGAGGAAAAAAAAAATCCTCAGAAAAATAACACTATAATGCAATAGGCCAAAATAAAAACCTTTGAAAGACAACTTGAAAATGTTTACACGGTAATAATAAACCTTCTGTTGACCTACCAAATGGTGTGAAGCCTGACACAGCAATCTGTGGCACCAACACATAAGCAAGGTGAGAAAAGAGCATCCAGAGACAAGGCCACAGCAGAGAAAGCAAACTAATGCTTTCCATCTTTGTTCATCTTGGAGCTGCTCTGAAAGGTTCCCATGTCAGAGCTCTTCTTTGCTGTCGCTGTATTAAGATATGCCTCATATTAAAGTGTCAGTGAAAGACATTTTACACAAATCAACACTACTCATCTGCCCAAACCAGATGGTATTCATCCAAATGTTCCAAGGGAACTCAAGGATGAAATCACTAAGCCATTAATTGCAGAGAGTGTCTTCTCATTTAAAATAATGTTTATATTAGAGAAATGGACATTGCAAATATGGATTCCATTTTTTTAAAGGTGTCCAAGAGCAATTTAGAGAGGTACTTGAGTGCAGTAAAGTTTGATGTCAGCACTAGGCAAATTAGTAAAAACTATTCCAAATTTGTAATTTGTCACACAGCAAAATAAGAGGTACTGAGTGAGAGTTCACATGGTTTTGGAGAGTGAATGCGTGACTCGTTAACATCCTCATTTTTTAACAGCATCAATGAATACATAAACAGGAAAATTAAATCAAATAGCCTACTCTAAAGATCTTTCAGAAAGACCCCCAACAAAATGTGCTCAAGAAACTATATTGCTAGAGGACAAGAGAATAGGTCTTCACCTGGACGAATAATTATTCGAAAAAACTGTAAACGTAAGGTTTGATTCATTTTTACTATTGAGAAAAGTCATCAAAGGAGTCCCAGAAGGTACTTTGGTCAGTCCTATTTAACATATTCATAATTACAGAAACAGGGGCAGACAGTGACAGAAGTTTGCTGATAAACCTACACCATTCAAAGGAGTAAAACAAAGATGAGTAAATATCAAATAAGGTAGTAAATATGAAAAGTTGTAGATGAACCTCATGATACTGAGTGGCTGGTCATTAAAATGGCAAAAGAAATTCATAGCAGATAGATTTAAAGGGATGTTTTAACCATACATACAAAACAAAGGCTTTTGCACAAGCTACTACTATTCCATAAAGGTACGAGTGGTATGATACAGAGTACCATGAAAACATCAATCTGCCATTTGAAAGTGATTTAAAAAACAAGTAAGTTCAGATTTTTTAGGAAGGTAACAGAAAACAAAACAGAAAATGCCATTATAGCACTGTACAAGCCCCTTCATTGTGCCCTCACCTTTAACACTCTGTTCAGTACTGCTCTACTTACCTCATACAGGACACAAGGGAAGCACAAGAAACACACATAAGACAGACAAAGGAAAGCAAAGGAATAAAATCACTTCTCTTCAAGGACCAAAAACTGTAGCGTCTATAAAACCAAAAGCTTAAATGATAAAGTGGAGGAGTTGTTTCATCATAACGCACAGTTGCGGTAAAAAAATGTGAAATGTGTCCAAATTTAAAAAAGGAACCCTGAATAGGGGAAAAAATCTATTCTTTGAAGGGATACTAAACAAAGGGACTGCACCTCAGGCTCAGGACCTGCCCGAGTCAAAGATTGTTAAGAGTCTGGGAGAGTGTTCATGGAAGATGGAATGTCCCTCCTATCTTCAAGAAAGTCAGGAAGGAGGATCTGGGGAACTACAGGCAGATCCACCTCATCTTCATCCCTGGGAAGGATGGAGAAAATAATCCTGAAACCTATTTCTACATATAGGAACAAGAAGGTTTGGGAGTAGTCAGCATGGATTTATGAAGGGGAAAATTATGCTTAGCCAAACTATAACCTTCTTGGTAGCTCACAGGATGAAGGGAGAGCTACAGATATTGTTTACTTTGACTGTAGCAAGGCTTTTGACACCATCTCCCATAACATTCTAATTGACGAACTGATGAAGTATGGGCTAGATAAGTAGATAGTGAAGCAGGCTGAAATCCTAGGCTCAGCAGGTTGCGATCAGCAGCGTGACGTCCAGCGGGAGGGGAGGCTGCTGTAATGCACCCCATGGGTTGACACCAGGGCCAGTACTGCTTAACATATTCATTAATGATGTGGGTGATGGCACAGTCTGTAATCTGAGCAAGTTTGCACATGAGGCAAAACTGGGAGGAGTGACTGATATATCAGATGGCTGTGGTGCTATCCAGAGGGTTTTCCACAGGCTGGCAGAGGCTGACAGGAATCTAACTCAACACAGGTGGACAACATGTTGAATGTGAGCCAACAATGTGCCCTTGCAACAAAGAAGGGCAACAGCCTCCTAGGCAGCATTAGGAAGAGTGTGGCCGTCAGGACAAGGGAGGTGATCCTTCCCACTCAGCACTGGTGAGTCAGTCTGGAGCGCTGGGTCCAGGTCTGGTCTCCCCAGTATGAGAGACACAGACATACTGAAGCAAGTCAGCTAAGGGCCTTGAGGGTGGTTAAGGGACTGGAGCATCTGACACATGAGGAGAGCATGAGAGAGCTGGGAGTGTTTATCCAGGTGAAGAAAAGACTCAGGGGAACCTTATTAAGGTGTATAAATACCTGATGGGGTCGATGGTAAAGAAAACAGAGCCAGACTCTTCTCTGTAATGCTCAGTGACAGGACAAGAGGCAATCGATACATATTGAAAAACAGGAAATTCCATTTAAACATCAGAAAAAGACCTTTTAATGTGAACAGGGTCAAACAGAGGTAACTTGCACCGTTTACCCAGAGAGGTTTTGGAGTCTTCATCCTTGGAGATATTCAAAACCCAACTAAGCAACCTGCTATAGTCAATGACACTTTGAGCAGGAGGCTTGGACTAGACCATCTCAAGAGGTTCCTTGCACACCCAGGCATTAAACTCCACTGCAGGAGTGTGGTGTCCTACAGTTCATAAGTATTTGGAACAAGCTACTGGCAGAAATGAAGGACTGTCCAGCTCAGTACTCTGTTGTGACCTACTTTGGTCGTGCTCATTTTCTAGATGATAATCTTCAGTAAACTATTTTAATATTAAATGTTGTGAAATATATAATTTTAAGCTGGAATTGGTTTATGTTGATGAAGAGCACTCAATTTGATTAATATTTTCCAAAGCTTTCTAGGTTAAAAACAAGAAGAAAAAAAAATAACAATACACACAGCACACCTTTCTTCTTGCACAGAAGAATCAACCGTAGAGCAAATCACAAATTAAAGCATAAAACCAATGTTTGCTTTCTTTCACCTCATCTGATTAGAGCCATTAAATTTGCATCATCTTTAGCTATGCAATTATTATCACAGAAAGCTTAGCCTGTTAAATTCAATTCTCACATTGCAAAAGCTTTCCAGGGAGTGATTCTCCTTTTAATATAACTTCCACAGGATTTAAATGGAGGTTATGTTATCAGAAGAATCTATTTCTCCTCCTTATCTTCCTCCTAAAGCAGAAGGTGCTCAGAACTGATTCACAAGGACACAATGGCTCCTTATCCTAACTCAAAGAATACAGGGCTGAAAGTGATGAATGTGTAGCCAAGAAGGACTCTAATATTGCTTCACACTACATCACTCTGACTCTCACCATACTCAATGAGTTTGTTCTCACTTTCCCTCA
This sequence comes from Chionis minor, assembly GCA_013398295.1. NCBI lineage: Eukaryota > Metazoa > Chordata > Aves > Charadriiformes > Chionidae > Chionis > Chionis minor. Next base: position 1,290,469 of record VZSF01002718.1, on the reverse strand, counting down.
CTCCTCAACTGACAGATAAAAGGGGGAGAAAAAAAGAACAGCAAGAAAGGGGAAAATATAAAAAAAGGTTTTCCTAAAACAATAATCTCCTAAAAAGCTTTCTCTGCACATACAAGGTGTTTTGGAGGGTATTTATAGTAGGGGTTTTCAGAACCACATCCTACAATAGCAAATTCATCTTGATTTATTCTTTCTCCTTCCTGACCTTTTATTTTAAATTATAATACTTTTCAATCTAAATGTAACGGTGCAATTCAGAACAAAACTTGAATAATTTTTCAAATTAGAGAAGGCTGCTTACCTGGCACAGCTGATACTCAAACTGACCATTCAAATTACTGAAAACATACAGTCTCCACTCAGAGAAATGCCCCAGATCCAAGCTGCCTAACATCCTTTCAGAACATCTCTATTTAAACCTAAACAAAAATCTGCATTTACTAATTTATAGTCTTTCCGAACCATGTACATCATCTGTTCTCCCTCCAAGTACCAGCCCCTTCTCCTAACAAGTACGTGGGGAATTAGAGTATTTCAAATTGTTAAATGCTACCAGTTGGGCATTTTGTCTCTTTCTTGGGATTGTTTCTATAAGCATGAGCGACACAAAAGACAGGGGAAATTCACTCATTTAATGTTTCCAACGTGCATTTGCTGATAACCTTTCAATTTAAAATATCTTGTTTCTTTTTAATTAACGCTCTCTTGGGAAAACATTCCCATGTGAAGTGACAGAATATGTAGATGAGAAGCAAACATAACAGGAATAATATGCTTGCCTCTGCTCTCAGAAGGAAATTCCAAAGCCTGAGAGTGCAGAGGCACCTGAAGGCCCACAGAAATGGTCTGTAAATGCTGCACTTTGCTTATACACCTTAGTTACCCAGGCTGCCAGTGAGCATCACCTATGCTTGAGTCTGGATTCCTTCCAGTCTCTCTGTTGCACAGAGGTGATGACACTTTCTTACCTCACATGGTCTCTAAAACGATCAACTAATGAGGTTTCAGAGTTTCAAAACCTAGTGTTTATGAAACTAAACAGACAAGAAGATAAAACCAATCATCGTGCTAGCGCCCAAAGCTCTGATCAGAATCATCCACATCCAAGGAGAAGAGCATATTTCACAGCTACATTTCTATCAGTTCCCCAGTCCTGCTGCTGCAGCTGTCTATAGAAACATAAATCAGCATCGATTCTGGTGGGGCTTCTGATCTTATTAACAACTTTGCTGTGAGCAATCAGACCAAGATTACCAACTCTTCCACAGCATGATTGGTGCTATGTACTGTTAATTTTTAAGTGGGATGAAATCTATAAACAAAGTTAGTGTTGTTTAAAAAGCACTTCTGTCACGTCAAGATGTTAGAAAGCTTTTTGTGAAAGATGATAATGATTTCTTCCACATATTTATTTTCTTACTTACCTCTTACTACTCTTTGGCCTTCCTTTCCCTATCCCACCCCTGAAAAAACAACTGGAGAAAGAACATCCAACAGGGTGGTTACTGCCTCCCTTTCTTTTTTAAGGAAAACTATTTGAAAATAGTTGAGAGAGAAGTTTGTTTGGCTAAGGAGCAAGGAGTCAGAAAGTTATTTTTGGTCAAAACAGATAAGACGGGGGATATCAGAAAGAGAAAACAAATGAATAGACATGGTTGTCATTTCCCTGCAGCCTGCTGCCTACAGCTGGGGTCACCTAAGGTTGAGCAGAGCAAACATCAAGCCCACTTGTAAACTTCAACCATTAGATTAAAGAGCCCTTTACTTCCCTTTGATAAGCTGAAAGAATGAATTCTGTGCATCTCTCACAGCAGGCCATTTTCTTCAGCTTTGAAATGCTCCTGTGACTCTCTTCCCCTTTATTTCGTGCGTCTGAATGCATGGACAGGAGGCCCTGATGTATTTCAGCATCACCCTTGCAGCAGCGTGCACACAAAGCAAGATACTGCTCTTCTCCCTACTCATGAGGCGATTTACATGGAAGTTGATTACCCAAGACACAACCATGGAGATCACCTCCCTGATCCCCTCAGCCTTTTTACCACTGCAATTTTCAATCATAGGCCAACGTATTTTGTACATCATATCCCCCGTTTCTTGTTTCACATAAATAACAGTCCATTAAGCTGAACTTAAAGCTCTTCTGTCCGTCCAGTTTTCATGATTCTGTCAATTCTTTTTTGTCACTAACTGTAACAGCGATAATTTGTATTTACTGCCAAATAAGTGGTTAAAAGGCTGATCATTGCTATACTCCAGGCAGTTGAAATTACTCAATGTTAATTACTTTTAAAAGATCTGTGACTTAACCAGTTTTTAATATATTTAACCAGTGCCTTAATGACACTGCATAGTGCTTTCCCCCACTCTCCCTCAAATAGAGAATGAGTATCAGGAAATTTCAACTTAAAAAGATAGCAAACTCCCAGAATATGATACAGAAAAGAACCAGCGAAGCAGAATATATCAGCTCAAGAACTCCCAGACTCATTTCTAAAGAAAAAAGCTTAAGCAGGATTTTGGTAAACATGCAGAAAAACAAAGTGGAAGTCAACAAAACCAGTTCAACTTTTAAATTTCTTTTTGGTGATACTTCTTGTTCTACACACAAACAAAACAGTTGTCATCTTTACCAAATCCTGAGAATTCTAGGTACTCAGTAACCAAAACACAAAACTTGGTCAATAGTACATTTTCTTTGTTTATCAAGTGGAATTTTTTCATGGACACTTCACCATGTAATTTCAAAGACAATAAAAATTTTGGGTAACTCCCATTCTGAGTACTCAGAGGGAAGAACTTGGTAACTAGAAGATATTGAACACCCACCCTTAGGTGGCTTATCAGTAATTACTTATCATTTATGGAATTATTGCGTTAATTTATTTAGCACATGAACAAATACAACCACCAACTTAAGGCATATTTGCATTGAAGGGAGCACTGACAACAGCTTTGGTAAGCCTCCAGGCAAGTCACATGCTGATTTTAAAATAAAATATGAGAGCACCAGATGCCACACCAAGTGTCAACCCTACCACTGACCAAATTCTGAGCAGTGGCCCCAGACAGCTGGAGGCAATCAGATCTCTTATGCTTACATTTGAATATTCATATCTTTAAGCAGAGGTGGGACTGATCCATTTGCTTGTTTTCAATAGAAAGCTAAGCCAGGTGTTGTAAGCAAACTGTAACAGGTAGAAACTCTTGCCTTTCTGCAACCTGCTGCCATTCAGCTGCCTCGGCGGGACTGAGTTAAGCCTGGCTGGGGGAGAAGGACTCGGTTCAACACTGCGGCTCTTGCCATTTGCTGTCAAACACAGAAGGAAAGCAGGAGCCAAGAACCTACTCCAGAGCCACTCAGCCCCCAGTGTGTCTCCTCGAAACCTTCTGCCCGTTACACTACGTGACAAAATGAGTGATAAGGTATGAGGCTTAACAAAGATCCTTGCTTGTAACAGAGCAAAGAATAGGTCAGGAAGCTGAGAACAAATGGATGAGGAGACTTAGTTCTAACGCATCAATTCTCTCCACTTTAATGTCCAAACCAACAGTCATCATCAGACGCATAGAGGAAGCCCTAGGCCTTCAAGCCTACGGTTTTTACTCAGAATAATCTAACCTGTATACAATCAACATTGCCTTCCTCCCACCCTCCCATCAGACAAGACAATTCCTGCTGTTGAGCTCAAGTTTAACCCCTTTTCTGCTGCAGGGCTTCATCTGTGGAATAGATACTCCAGTGATCAAAGGAATGTCTTCTCCAAGGTTACCATGCAGAGGGAAAAAAAAGAATGGGAGCAGATGATTACTACTTCCATAATAAATGAGACCGCACTCCACAAATGTTTGCTCTGAAAAATCCACAATTGGTACAAACTGCAGTTGAAGTCTATTGTTAGTTGTAGGACCTGACTTGTAACATGTGCAAACCATTACAGCCCCACCGCTTCCAAAAGCACTCGCACTCTTTACACTAATTATGCCTATTTATTGCTTTGTCCCCCAGTAGGGTACATGCATTTTTGCCCTAAAATATGGTTTGTTTTCAAGGGGAGAAGATGGGGAGCCACACAGGTTAGCTTGTCCCCAAGGGTGACACCACACAGTTCGGTTCCTCTGGAGTGACTTTTCTCGTAGTGAAAACACTCTGTGACTCGCTGACAGGGAAATCCAGCTCATCATGAGCGCGGCAGCAACAGAGCTGCTCCTTCTCATGGGAATTTTACAGAGACAGTACAAAGGAAAATTAAATACTGACTATGTGGCACCCTGTGGAGCAAAACAAAAACTGGAAGAGTCCCTGTCTGGTCTAGGCTCTGCCTCAGTGTCATCCCAACACTTGCTTTGTAACATGGAACACAGTAACTCACTTTTCTTCACCACCTGCGAGAGAGCAGACTAGAGCCTCTTCAAAAACACCATTCCCTATTAGCCCGTCAAACTGAACATACAGATTTAAAACAGCATGGAGACGTAAAAGAGAAAAGCTTTGACACTTCCTTAATTTCTCTTAAGAATATGGTAAAATAACACATTCCAGGGAACAACCTTCAAGGGAACAAGTGCTATTTGACTCCCTTTTGTTTTCCATCCCCAGCCCTAATTGCTCTTGTGGCAAAGACTGTTTCACAAACTTGCTGCATGAATTGAGGCAAATCCATTAGCTTCTCATAGATTTTGGAGTGGCTACCCTATATTGTGATTTCCGGAGCTAAAGTCGAACTTCGTCCCAATTTCTTCACGTAGTTTCCAGTTAGCTTGCTCACACTCCGCAAAAGAATGGGGAATCCCATCCGCTTTGATGGGAAGATACCAAGAGTCAAGAAATCCACCAAACTAATGTTGTGCCTCTTACAATTTCTCCTCGGTTCATAATCACTTTTTAATGCAATCAGCAGTTTTTACTCCAGCAATTTCAGGTGTCGACATCTGACCTTTGAAATGCTGTCAGTCAAGAATATACAGGTACAAAAGTGTAGGTCAAGCTAAAGATGACCCAAAATTGTCCAAAACTTCATAAATCTGACAGCAGTAAAAAATGCTGTATGCAGTCCACTCTTTGAATAAGACTTTAGCTTTACGTACATCCCCAGGATTAGTACATGAATTCTTGCCCTAAAAGATTCTGGTTTGCACATTTTAATATTCTGACTTAAAAGAATTCTCTTCAAGTGAAGGATAAAAAAAGAAAAAACCCACACCATGTAATTCTCCTTCCTTTCTTGGCAAAATTAATCTTCCTAATATTTGTGGCTACAATTATGATTACCTGTGGTAGACAAATCTTCAAAAGAAAAAAAAACAAACAAACCTGTCATTCAGTCTTCTAATTATTTAGAAGAGCCCATGTTACAACCAATTACAGCACATCCTGCCTAATTACCTGGGAGTTGCTCCACAACAAACTACAATTCTATGACTAGAAACAATAGGCTTGGCTTTGGTTCATGGATTACAGCAGCTGCAGCCAAGAGATGTCATAAATAATGTACCAGCAACTAAATCAAAACCCATCAAGAATTCATACTGCCTAACAAAAGTGAGGACAAAAAGTTAATGTTGGCATCCCCCCTGTTCTTACACTGAGAGGTTCAATTCCAACAAGATCAATATTGTCTTTTTCAAGAGGTAATGAAGTGACTTGGGTGCCTAAGTAACTTCTAAAGAACTGAATTTCCACTGTTACTGACTTTGGCACTTGGGGATTTTCACATTTATTTTTATATTCAGATCCGTAAGGTAGCTATTCTAAACCATTCACCCAAGCACAGCCTATTTTATGTGGGGAGAGGAGCAGAGAGGGACCTGCAGAGGACAGATCATCCCACTTCTGCAAATGGGACAAAATAATTTTGTGTCGCTTCATAGAGGAGAGACCAGCAAGCTGGAGTGAGTCCAGTGGAGGGTCACTACGATGATGAGGGAACTGGAGCACACAATGTACAAGGAACAGCTGAGGGAGCTGCGTTAGGTTAGTCTGGGAAGCAAGGCTAGTGGGGAATCTGGTTTCAGTCTTCCAGTACCTAAGAAGGTTATAAATAAGACAGCACCAGGGTACACAGTGACAAGGTGATAAATGGCAGGCACAAGCTGCAAGATGGGAAATTCCAGCTGACATAACACCTCACAATGAGAGCAGCTAAGCATGGGTGAAGGTTGCCCAGAGAAGCTGTGGGATCTCCATCCCGGTATTTTTTCAGAACTGGACAGGACGAAGCCAAGAGCAAAATAATTAACATCCGCAGTGAGCCCTGCTGTGAGCAGAGATTGTACTTGATGACCACCAGAGCTCACTTGCAACCAAAATTATTCTCTGAATGTATGCAATACAGAAGAAACCTCCTGGTAAAGCAGGCTTGTAAGTGGTCAACTGGGAATCAGAAAATTATGCCCTATTCCCAGCCCTACCTAACATGCTAAAGAAAAAAAGAAATAATAATGTTTATTTTAATAATATCAATGTTTATCCTCCCAAGATCAAATTTTTATAAAAACTGCAACCATTTGGAAGTACAAAGACCAAGATGTCCAGTTAACATGGAAATCAAGAGATAAATATTTACTCATATTTACTTACTGAAGTACTTTACAAATGTTAACATGCCTTTTAAGAAGGTACATCCAATTAACAGTGTGAATATTTTTGCAAATAATTCTGCAATTCATATACCAGTGAACATTCAGAGAAGTTGTACCTGAAGTATATTTAAGCAAGGAGTCAAGGTCTCCTCTACCTGTGACCTATTAAGGTAACACTGCAATAGGTACAAATTCAGGGTGCTTTATACAGCATACTTGTAACATACTTTTCTGATCTTTAAATAATTAACTTACTTTCACTCTTTAATTTTATTTTAATGTGCTTCTTGGACGCTTTCTACTCTGGAAAAGCAGCAGATTCATATGTTCACCTGAGGCCATATGGAAAGCCAGGCTTCTGCACTTTTCCAAAAAGCACTACCCTCTCACGGTGCAAGAGAATAATATTTTACCAGTGCATCCTCCCACTTGCACAGAGCAGTCTGAACTAAGCTGAAAACTGCACCAAAATAGCACTGCGAGTTTAAGTATTACACACTTGAAAATCATCACACATACAAAACTCCATTATATATATATTTTGCTTCCAATTAATTTTAAATGAGGCTAAAAAGTAAAATTACTATTTTTCAAATTTTACATGTCAGGCTGAAGAAAAAGCAAATTAAAAATTACTGAAACCTGAGAGACCAGTATTTAGCACAGACACCGCCTAGGGGTAGGGTAAAGGAAGAGAAATCTCAAACTCAAGCCAGCATACATCAGACCAGCATAACTTTATTTTTAAATCACGTTTTTCCATATACACTCTATCCCAAAGAGACATTACAAAATTAGAGGAGTGGACAGCATATGGTAAGAATTAAGATAAAACAGTGATAAGTCTCCAAATTCTTGGAAGAGAGTAAAATTTAAAATCATTTTCTCTCCCATGTGTTAACATTTTAAATTGAAGCCTTCACAACAGCCAGTGATCCTAAGGATGGATCAGCCTTACAGAAAACTAACTGAATCATACAGAAAGCACGACCATACATCCTCTTCCTGCCAGAAAGGAAAGCTTGAAAGACTGGATTATCAAAAGGTTGAACGATGTAGATGCTTTTGAGCTGAACTGTTAGTCTTTGATATTAAGAAAGCAGACTTTACTGCGTGCCTGCTGTACTTGTTTCCCTGGCTTCTGCCCAGAGGTGGCTGTATTTCACTGATACTGCAGTGTCTTTTTATCAAGAGGCATAATTGGAACCGCATGCACCTCTTCAAGAAAAACAATATCCATTTGACAAAGAAAGTACATAGCAGATTTTTAAAAAGTGAACTAACACAGATAGGTGCTTTTCAACAAGTAGGCAATAACAGGTATTTCACCTGCCCTCAGATTGAAATTACAATTTCAGATCCTACCATAGAAAATTGGGATCGAATGTGCTCACAGGTCATGGAAATATCTACTGTCTGTCAAAGCAACTATGGGGGGGGAAAGCCCTGCCATAAGAAGGACATCAGCTCCGAAACACCTCCAAAAGCTCAGAGCTAACACCTTAGACAAAAATGCAAAAACTTTTGGTAGGCACTTAACACCTCATCCAAAAAGCAGCTTCTCCAGTCTGGACTGGAGAAGTTCAACCAGGAAGAGAGAGAAAGCCAGTCCTATGAAAGAGGGAGAGTAATAGCTAGCAAGAAAATGCCACTAGAAGAGAAAACTGGTGAGAAAGTGAAATATCTATTTTGAAGGTTAGCTCAAGGCTATTTGTTGAAGCAAAACAAGTTGCTATCCCTGCTCCATACGCAAGAGCAGGAAATGATGCTGAAAGGGGGGGAGCAGAATTAGGAAGGAACCAAACCAAGTATCATATGAAAACAAAAGAAAATTAACCAAAACAAAAGCAAGCAAAAAAAAAAAAACCCCAGAAAGTAGCTGGAACAGAGCTTCAATTGACTAATTATCAGTCATCTGTTCAATGCAAGGTTGCAGGGAAAAAAAGGAAAAACTCAACTAAACCTTCCATATTTCACAACACCAAAAATAATCAAGACATTTAAATCTTACTATAAAATAGGTATAATTTTTGTAAACTACCCACACCCCTAAATTCTTCAGCACACAGGATTATATTTACACTTTAAAAACTGGCCTGTATGGAGTTTTCAGTTGTCCCAATCCTCACCAAATTAAAGCAGAGGAAGCTATCTAACAACACAAAGTTTCGAATAAATAAGTTATGTGGGAAATAGCGCCTTTGTTATTTTTACACTGAAAAATATATTCCATACTGGAGGGATAATAAGAGTATAAAACATTAACACTACATTTTTCTATACCATTCTGCATAATTAACTATGCAGCTGCTCATTCATTCAGCCCCAACAACCAAATTAATTTGTAGTCAGTTCGCAGGGGACGCACTAGAGCACATTCTATAGAAGCAAGCAAAGCTGCTCGCAAGCCACGTACCCCATCAGTGACACAACGTGCCCAACACTAAAAGAAGGAACAAGGGGCTGCAAACCTGCATTTTCAAAACAGCAGCTGAGAAAAGGCACTTCATCATTAGCTGCCTTGTAGTGAAACTATGGTTAAGTATTTTCAGATATGTCTCACGGTACGTTAGTGCTCTCTGATGGTCTCCTGTCCTTCCCAGGCTCAAGCCAAAAAACTTTAAGGGGACAAACATTAAACATCCCTAAGTGTAACAGCTCCTCCGCATTATTTGTATTAATGCAGCATTACAGCCCCAGCATTGTCAGTGGTCCCACTGCACTTGGTGCAATCAGTTCTCCAAATTACTTATATTCCAAAGAAATAAATCAGGCAAAGACCAAGCAGGGAAAAAGCCCAGGAACAGTAGGTTCTTCAAACAAGGTCACACAGTAGGCTGAAGGTAGAACCAGCAGCATTGCTAGTTGCCGAGTGCAGTGTCCTATCTACTTTACCATATGCTCCCCTAAGCCATGACTTCACCCTTTTCAGGTTTTAAAAATATATCCTGTTCAGGTTTTGATACCTCATTCATCATCATAAAAATGTGATGAGCAATGAAACTAGCTGCTTTGATTATGGTTTCTTATTTATTCCATTTTGCAGCACGGCAAAGGAAACATTGCTTAATATATATACAGTGTCATTCCACCCACCCTAGGTTATGGGCCCCGCGCCTCCCTGCTGTGCTGGGCTGCTGACAGTGGGAGTTAATGGATGACAATGCAGCAAAGTACTTCTGATTAGCTACAAACTGATGGCTCAACTATTTTTATACGAATTTAGTACAGAGGAATCATGCCACCATAAAAGCTCTGAGATTGCAATTCTCAGTTTGATCGTATAGGAGCAGATCGGGGGCAGTGCCAAGGCAAGCTTCGTTCTTTTCTGCTGGGAGGGAGAGCAAAGACAACACACACACAAAATGACAAACCCCACTGACAACTAATGTGTAGAAGGACATGGTTTCTCTATGCCTCGTCTTAAATCCATCTGCTGAGGCTAGCAAGAAAGATGATAATTTCACTGAGGGAGGCTTATGCAATACGATACCATGACAGATCTGAGGAAACGCCAGTGAAGTGGCTTTCCTAAATTTCCTACTGCTACCAACCTGGATGGATTTTGTGTAGGAAAGATTGCTTATTCTATTACCGTTAGTCCCAGCCAAAAGGAATCTACTTAAAACAAGACTCTGTGGTACAATTGCCACGCAGCCTGCGCCTATACAAAATGTTTATGATACCAGTTCCAGTTAAAGCAATCAGAAATTCTGACTTAGGTTCAAGTTACTCAAGCAGAAGGACAGGAGTCTTAAACCATTTAAAATAAACAGTTATTCTTTCTTAATAAATTGACTCATTTATAAAGAGCTACATCTCACAATGATTTAATTCCTTTTCCACAAGGAGGATTAAAGGAAAAAAAAACCACAATGAAACAAAACACAGAACTCAACCTGTAAAGTAGCAAAACTCCCATGCTCCAAGGTATATTTAACACGCTCAGCAGCCAAGCTGCAACCAGCTCCAATGAAATACAAGGGTACTGCTAGCAAAAGCTTTTTCCTAACTATATAAATAACAGTTTTCCAACCATATCTTAATCGATCTGTTATATATTCTTCGTGTATTCACAAAATAGTGTAGAAACACGTAAACATTTGAAATCATCATCACCACTCTGACTTGTTGAAGACTGGGAAGAATAGTTATGACACAGCGCTCTCATCTGTGAGCAACAGATATTCAGTAAAGAATAGACAGACTGCGATAAACTTCTTTGGTAGCTTTTACTTGCCTGTGGGATTTTGTATTTTTTTTCCAGTTCAGACCTTCATACATACTCAACATAAAAATATTTTTGACATGGCTATTATGGTAACAGACATAAAAGGACCTCCTTAAGCCAAGTCCCATGCCCCGGAGAGCAATTTAAAAGGCATCTCCTTCAGAGGGGTCTACAGGTGATGACTCAGAGACTGGTTCCCAACATCTACGACCAAAATTCTTTCTTTTATTGAGTAGCCAAAAACTACAGCCAAAACATGGAACAAGATGAGTGCAGTACCAAGGTAACAGCAAGGTTATTGCTAATATGAAGGGTCTTGGTCTTAGGAAAGACTATGGTGGGTCATGTGGAGTCATGTGTCCATTAGAGCACATGCTACAGAACCCCACTGCAACATCGGCACCCTTTAGGTCCCTAAATCAATACCACTGCCCGTCAAAAACATCAATAATAATCTCTTCAATATCTTGCACATTCCAAGGTTTGTCAAGAAATGTTCCTTTCATTTCCTTTGTCTTTTACATATTTTTCTTGCCTGACACCCATAATAAAACCTTGCTGATAAGCTGAAATCCAATACATTCACTTTCTAACTATGAATTTACAGCTCATTTTAAATGCCCAAAATAAATGTAAAATAGAGATTTTACTGCACATTTCAACTCATAATGATGCACTGTGGAGTATTAGCAAGACCGAAATTGCAGCAAAGATAATGAAAGTCTTTGTAATGCTATTAGATGAATATGGAAGAGAGCACATAAATCTGCTGTTCAATAAGAGAAATAAAATTCTAATTGTAGGACTGCCTTTCCAAAGGCACTGCCCAAAACCTTTTCAGAGTGGAACAGGTGTAAATAAGGATATAATAGGAAGACAAAAGAGCTGCACAGGTATAATTGAGGGCAGTCTATTTTGATTGCAGAACCTGCATTACTCAGGATGACGCATTAGCCAGAGAAAGCACAGCTAGATGTTAGATCCCAAGCTGAGTTCGCTGGGCTAATAATTAGAAAACCATTTCTTTTTTTTGTTTTTACTTGAAAAGAGAGCAAATCACAGACTCAATAACTCCATCCCTTGGGGCCATTTCTACAAAGTCACTTTTCAAAGCAGAACCACAATATAAGACCATCTGGAAGCGCAAGTTGCTGCAGAATACAGTCTCTCACTTATTAAGCAGCACTTTACACCAAGAAAGAATTTTAGTGGGGCACCAGATTCTATACTGGGGGTTGTTTTTTTTGCTTTTTAAATTAATGTCACTAAGCAGGTGACATGAGTTTCACCTGTAAGTCCAAAGAGTTTGGAAACAAATGGCCATACAGGTTTTCTCGTGCTCTGTGAGGCACACAGAGTGCAGAAATTTTACTTTGCCAAGTGGTATGTTGTTTGCTGTGTCTACCTTAAAAGAATCTCCTGCTCTTTATAGTCTGGATTTTAACATTAATGTAGGCATGCACCTTTGTGGAAATGCCCAAAGCACCATGCGGTCACTGTGCCTTGATTGCTACTGACCACCATTGGGCTTGTACAACCCAGTCTTGCCTGGAATACGTGGCTTTTTGTGGGTGCAGACTGAAACAGCTGTGCCACCAAAGAGGATTTTCCCGATTCCTTGAGGTTTGCAAAACCTCATGCTGTCCGTGAGGCTCACCCAATTGGTTTCACCTCCAGCTGCCCAGCCACTGATCAGGACTCACAACCTCCTCACACTGCGCTGTGACTGTGTCCCCTCCTCAGGCTGCATTTGGAGTAAGAAGTGCCAGGAGGTTCAGCTAGGGTATCCAACCATATTTAAGTGCTTGGAGAAGTCGCTTTCTCCATTTAGTAACTTACTATTGACAATATGGGGCAAAATATCCCAACACCTCTGAAAATAGGGCTACTCGGGGTTCAGCATGCAATGCTGAGAGGAGTTAACAGTGCAGTTAACATCAAATAATGCCGTTTGTTTTGCTGTGGTGAAGCAATAACAACATGGTGATGCCATTGGGAACAATGGCAATTACACAGCAAGTCACATTAGCACTACCGTATCATTACAGCTTGATAATACGCAATCAAAACTTTATTAGCAATCAGCAGCAGTATCTATTATTCATTGCTTAGATCAAGTTAAGAAGGGGAAGGCTGCATGCATACCAGAAACGGGACTCTGAGCCAGTCTAAGAACAGGCTTAGAAGCCAACTCCATAGCCATAGAGTGCTGAGTTACTGCATAACCCTCAGCAATCAGTTACCATCTCAGGTGCCTCGAGTATAAAAAGGAAATAGTAATAGAAATAATATATATCTATTTCCAAGAGACATTATTAGGATTAACTAACTCAAGTGTGCAGGTAAGTATTAATGTTAATTTCTTAGTTGCTACCAATTCAAAGTTAAAATATGTGATTGTAAGATTCAGGTACACACATCTAAAGCTGCAGGCATCCAACCTATGCAAGCAGGCACCTGAGGTTGTAAAATATGCACACCTATATATTTATGCACAAACTGGTCCATAAAGCATATGAAAAAACATACTCAAGTATGTATTATCCTAAATGGTCTGTTTGATTCAGGTCAGAGAATCACAGAATGGTTTAGATTGGAAGGGACCTTAAAGATCATCTTCTTCCAACCCCCCCTGCCATGGGCAAGGACACCTCCCACTAGACCAGGTTGCTCAAAGCCTCATCCAACCTGGCCTTGAACAATTCCATGGATGGGGCATCCACAACTTCCCTGGGCAACCTGTTTCAGGTCCTTCATACAATAAACGTGCTGGATAAAGATGTGCGTAGACTCTGATAGATACAGCACTAGTATGCAAAGTATCTTCAATACACGCACAATTTGTGAAGATAATTTCAGTACCTGAATTTTCAGTTTTAGTCACAGTATTGGTCTTTTCATCATGCTAATGAGGCCTAACATGACAACCAACCTGTATTCCCAATACATACTGCAGTTTAGAAACTCTAAAAATAAACCTGAAAACAATCCTGTGTTCCTTCTCAAGAAGTTATTTTAATTTATATTCAAGAGGCAACTGATGTCACCTCTGTTTATTTCCCTACATTATTTTGAGTCAAATAACAACACAATTTACCCCAACTTTAACAATTACTTAATAAGCAAATTACCAAATTATCAGAAATAGCTGACTAGAGAAGCACACCCTGGTGTTTTCTAACTACATGCTTCCACCAAGATTTATGCCTCCACCTCTTCAGTCTAATCAGACATGGCTGCTACTAGTAAAAACGTGTTACAATTTTCATTATCCAGCACCATTTTCCCCGTTTATTCAACAATTAAAAGATTCCAAGGTAATTAAAATTTAGGTCTCCCAATCCTGTAACCTGACCTGTGTGGGCAAACATAAATTCCCTACACAAATTAACAGTGCTCTGCAGAGACACAGAAATTCATCACCTAGATCCACTTCCAAAAATCTATCTTCTCTGCATAAAAATCCCCCAGGCATGTACCTCTGACTGGTGTTTTTCCCCACCATTTGCATTACTCTTTAAAAGTCTGACTGCAACTCCAAGGTCACTAAGAACAAATAAGTGTGACTGGACCACCCTTCCCTTCTCTTTCCCTGTTCCACTAAGCAAGGAGAAAAGCCTGTTTACTTTGAGCGATGTGAGAAAAAGAGAGATGAAGAGGAAATATGTCTTAGAGGAAGAAAAGAAAGATGCAGTTTCAAGAAACAAAAGAACCGATAAATGCCATGCTAGGATAATGTTTACTGATTAGCAAGATGAAAGTGAGAGGTTAACAACATTAAAGAATTAACCTGGTGGGGATTGTTCAGATTATAAAACAAGTTTATTTTCACTTAGAGAATATGAAGTGTCTGGTATGATTCAGCCGGGCAAGAAAGGAAGAAGAAAAACACTGGACTGATTCAGGAAATAACTAGACAGGATCCATTCCCACTAGGGCACAGAAACCTCACAAAGACTAGTGGCTTTTGGCCTGCCAACAAAAAACCCTGTAACATTTTTCACACCTGTTTTACAGTGTATTTGTTCTGATGCAAATGAGAGGAATGCAAAAGAGAATTAAAGAAAAAAAAGTTTTAAAATATATACATTCTGGGCAGGCTGCCAGCTTGAGTACAACACCCCTGCTCTGTCAGCAAACATGGAGCCTCACCAATGTACACCCAACCATTTGACACACAGAAAAAACTCAAGAGTTCCTTGACTTCATGGACAGTATTTATTTTTATTTTACTTAGTACAAATAATGAGCTACATCTCAGAGAGAGACTCACTATTTTATATTTTTGCACCAGTTGGCATCATTTGTGCTTTTCCAGATCCAGGCACTTTGTAACTCCGCCAGTCTGACGAGCGCACATGTCACTCTTCCGCCACCGTGGGCAGAGGTGGAGGAAAGAGGTGAGCCCAGAGCAGAACGTATCTAGGGATGGATCAGCTACCACTCCCAGCCCAAGTGCTAATCTTAAGCACTTGCTTCCTTTCAGCTTCTCCATCTTAGTTTTATAAACAGCCAAAGCATCTGGTACATCTATTACTTGTAAGTATAAGGGCCTGATTTCCCTATGATGCACACTAGCATTAATTTTATTTGAATGCAGTTCACACCAGTTCTTCTTTACACCAGCTGTCAGCAAGGTCTGAATGACCTTGTTTGAAGTGTTTATGTTCTCAAAAGAAAGCAACATTATCTGAAGCCTGTTTTATGTTTCTTTTGAAAGAGCTGAGAGTTTATTTTGAAGAGTCCGACGGAACAAGTTTTAAAGACTTCTATGATAGATTACACTGAAGCGTGGATAGCAAAACTTGAAACACATTTCACATGTTGTATAGGCCAAGGGCATATAACAGGAAAGCAATGTGTGCTTACGCAATTATGGGAGTATCCAAATTGCCATTTGGTTGTCTTCTTTGCACAAGATGTTGGACAAAAATTAAAACAGAAACAAACGTGCAATTCATTTTGCATCTTGTAAGTTTAAAGGATAATTACAAAGGAACCACCACAGCCCTAAAAAGGCCAATCCTGAGCCAATACTACGCAGTCACCGATTGGTATTACTCTCTTTCTTGAACACCCCCAATACTATGCAGTCACTGATTGATCTTACTCTCTTTCTTGAACACCCCCTTTTTATGACTAGAAGTTTCTTTTTCACTTGAAAATACCTTTGTGCTGCATGGACCATTGCCCCAGCCAGACTGTACTACTCAGCTACTAGTATGTCAACAAGGTGTTGCAAAGATGCACTGTCACTAGGAGAAATCCCACAAAGTTCAAACAAAGCGGCCTCCTTCAAAACCAGTAACAAGGCTGGTGTGCAGCATGTCACAGCCTTTTTCCACTCCCTACTCCCTTGCCCATTGCTTTTCTTGGATTGTTCCTGTAAAGCTCCTTACACACACAGATGAAGGTTGAGTCCCCACACAAGCTCTTGGGAGAATATGAAGTTAACAAGTACCTAAGCCACAAAGTACTAGATAACCCATTTGTTTCTAGACCTGAAGCTTACGGGCTACATAAGAATTTCACGTGAGATTCCTCAAATAAATCTCCTGTCATTTATAAAAACTATCTAGATAACCCAGCAGAATTTTTTAAGAATATTTTCAATGTTACAGATAGCCCAGAAAAACTACCATAGCAAACATCGGAGCACTACTGTATTTACTGATAACAGTGAAATAATTTCACTTTTGAAGGGTATGTAATTGGTCTACCAATGTGGTGGAAGATTTACACAGATCCACAGAAAATTAGAGCACAAAAAGGTCACTTAGCAAAACAAAATTAACACAGGAGAAGATAACCAGTACGACTAGTATAACATAAGCTTACCCTAGCCCTGTTTTTGTGCTGCTATCCACCTGAGTGTCCAATTTGTGCACACGCAGGCAACAAGCATATTGATATCTTAATTCACAGATGTTGAGGAAATGAGAATCAATTTAGAAATTTATTTGGATTACTACATATTGCAGTTGTCATAAGACACAAAATAACCTGCCCTGCTATTATACTTCATCCAATTGCAACTGCTTCCAAATCAGGATTATTTACCAACTTCAGTACAGTACTCAAGAGCAGTAAGAACTCCCAAGAGACAGATCCCAACACAAAAAGTATTTCAAAGTCTTTATGTAACTTTGATGCAAAATTTCTATGAAAAGGAAAAGAATGGCATCTTTCAGAGTGGCATCAGGAAGGTCATTGTTTGTCTCTATTGTTAAAACTCATTTCAAACTCTTTCTTACTGATCTGCAGGAACTGCATTTAAGGAAGAGAAGGACTAAGAGCTGATGACAAACTGGATAATTCTGCTATATTAGCATCAATCAGCTACCAAGTCAACTCAGCAGCAGTTTGGAAAGGGAAAAGAAATGGATCTATTCTGAGAACTAGGGGGAGCTTGTAGGAAAAGCAGAGAACTTACCTCCACAAAGAGCTCTCCAGCACTTTCCCCATGTCAGTATGGTAATACTTGGTAAGGATCAGGATCACCTATAAAGAAAATTAGAATAAATATATTTATATGTGTAAACTGATAAAAGAACCAGAAGTAGGTCATGGGCAGCATTATTCTTGTGAACACAAGAGCGAGGCTCCTGAAAATCTGAACTGTATTTCACAGTTTTGCTTTTAGGCTGGTTTTTTTCCTTTCCCTTTCTGAGGAATGTGATTTCAGCACTCAACATTTTGTGCAAACCAGGTGACTTGGTGAAAGATAGCCTGTTTCACATGAGCAGTGGAGTTGAAATAGTCAAATAAATCCCACCACCACATGACAGCCCCCAAGCAATTTGTATGATTTTCTCAGCAGGAAGAACCAATGTGATTACTACTTTAAATTTAGAAGACAACTCTCTTGGACATCTGCAGACACCTTTCTTCTTCTTCTTTTTTTTTTTTTTTTTTTAGTGAAAAATGTTAAATAATGGTTATTAGCTTTGATTATCCAGATAAAAAATTCAGGCAGAAAATGAGCTCTGGTCTTCTCTACAAGATCAGAAACGCAACTTTCACGTCTGTCATTTTTTGTTCCTAGAAGTATCACCTTTTTTTTTCCTTTAAGAACCAGCTTCGTGATCTGTAAATTACTCATCTTCATCACCAACAGCCAACAAAATACACAAACAAATTTCATCCACAAAACATCTTCAACCTATGAGAAGAGTCAGCAAGAAACACTTTCCATTCACTCAACATCTGACAAATCCACTGATCAAACAACATAAAACACTGAGTCCATGACCGGTATATCAATCTGAATGCTATGTTTTATATTTAGATCATTTAAAACAGATTTCCTCCACTTGCTGCCAGTCCATATTAGTGGTTCTTATACCCACAGTCCCATAGCAACCCCGCAGAGAATAGGAAGAACCTCTAGTTCCTTGCGCAGCTGTTCACCTTCTTTAATGCGGGGTCAACAATCTCCAACAGTTTTGAGCATTCTGTTATTTAGCTGGCACTTCCCCTCCTCCTGACCACCAGACGAAAACTCCACCAAAGAGCAACTGTAGGCATTCACTTTGATTATTCAGATAATTAATAGGCTGATGATACATTTATGCCATGCTGTCTACGCTGTAGCTTGTGAGAGAACAGAATTCCAGACCATGGGTGTTATGTACACGGCACTTTGGAAATAACACAACATTTTGCAGAACTGAGCTATAATACCAGTCTCACTCAGGGTTATCTAAGCCTAATAAATTCACAGCACGTATTCCTGGATGTATATTGATATAAGTAAAAGCAGAACCAATCCATAATTCACAAATAGTATTATTCTCTCCTATTCTCAAAAGAGTCACAATCTACCAGAACACTTTGTTGGAATTTGGCAATTTATAAAAATAAAGGCTTGGTTTAAAATAAAGCAAGCAAGCAAGAAAAAAATCTTTTACTTTTAAATAGGTTACTACAAGGCTTACAAAGCCAAGAGAAAGAACCATTTCCCAAAGGAGAGAGTATCTACTGGTGAGATTCCTGGCTACAGCCCAAGCACGCTCCATCAGGTCAGCTATTTATTCTATTGTCAGTGTCTTAACTACAGCTTTCTGCTGGTGCTTGCAATTAAGAAGAAAAAGAAAGAAACTTCACTACTGGGAGCATCTATGGGCTCCAATTATTAGGGAAAAAGTTTCAGACTGTGGTTTTCTGAACAACTGAAATTCCTCGTAGGCCACAAAAACTGACCTGGGAGGTTTTTTTAAGAGATGCAAGAATGCCTATTTGGTGCATGGAAATAAAAAAGAAAATATTGAAAGATGTAAGAGATTACACTTCGTTTCTTTACATTCATGCAGAACCAAAGACTGGATCCTAAACTTAGTAAGCCAACTTTTTTAATCCCTGTACAACTGTAACTTTTTAAATTCAGATGATTTTCAGTGATGTACATTGGAGACACTATGCCGCAGGGTAAGCCCGATGCTTCATTCCTGAATTAACCCGGTTATTACTGAACACAGAAGATCCTTATTGGGTTACCCTCAATCCACCTGCTTTAAACTTAACCTCTGTGAAAGCATCAACAAAGCACCTTCCAGATAAGCCATTTCTGTAACTCCTGAGTGTTAAAGACTTGCGGGAACAAGGAGCGGGCTCGCTGTACTGCTTGGTAGCTGTTGTTCATCTAGGGGGTTGCCCACACCAAATCAGAAAGCTACTGTTGTTCCACACACTTCTAATGAATGGCTTTCAGGTAATTGCAACTGCATTGGGGAGCAGCCATATGCAGCGAGATGTCTTATTTACACTGCAGGATTGGTGCCTTAATATGAGTCACAGCTCTGAGAAACTGATGTCAGTGTTTTCCAATCTGACCGGGAAATTCTTTCAAAAATTAAAATGTCTTATTTTGCATTTCAGAAGTATGGAGAACGACTTAGTAAGAAAAAAAAACAAGCCATCATGAGCCATCTCTGAGTTCTTAAGCATTGTTAGCAGATTTCTGTCGCAACCAGGAAGTATGAGGCTGCTGGGGGCTGACCACTGTTTCAACTATGCCAGTGGATTTCAACCCAATGTCCAAAAAATGTAGGTCAGCTATTTAACAGATTTTACAGCATTGTCCTCTTGATTGTGGGCATGTTTTCAGGCTAAACAGTGATCCTGCTAACCAGAACAGCGGGTTTTTTTCTCCATTAATAAACAGATCCAAAGAACAGGAAGAATCATTTCACAATAAAAACATAAAGGTCTTCAGGATCTCTGTATTCTGTGCGTCATTTGTAAGAGCAGAGCCCTGTTTCACTGATTTCATTTCAATGGCACTCCTTAATTACAAGCATTTTACAGCCTGGATGGAAGCCAATGGGTCATACACACGGCTGTCCTAGTGAAAGCACTTGGGTGGCCTGTAGATAGAGAGAGAGGCTTGAAGCACAACAGCAACGGAGCAGCTATCAAGGGTATGATTTTTAGCCAGCGTATGAGCTGGCTGTACCATCAGTCATGGACAGCTAAAATAAATTTAGGTTTTTTTTGTTACTATTTTATAGCTAAAATAACTGCAGGCAATGGAGGAGAATTAGACGCTCCATATTCTTTATTTAAAGATGGACTTAGAGGGTTACCTAGAGATCATCTAGTCCATCCAGTCTCCTGTGCTACGAAGAGACTTGTGAAATCATTTTAAATCGTTTTGTCTTAAAAGTCACCCAGAGCTCATCAAGTTAGTCCCCACAGTGTGCCAGTGGAGGTGGGCAACAGTAATTCACTGCTGTGTGGTGGGAATCTATGAACACCTGATGGTGCTTCTGGTCAAATATACTTAAGGAATGTATCCCTTCTGCTTTCACTGCCCTGAAACAAAAGTCCCCAAGCATTCCTTTTCCCCAGATTTCTCAGAATCTGTGTTTGTTACCAATAACACCACCAAGGCCTTTCTACCTACAGCCCCTAAAGAAGGAAAACATTAATGAAGCTCAAAGATCGGAGTTTTGGTTGGTTGGGGATGTTGGGGTTGTTTAAGTAACTACAAGTAAGAATCCATACATACTTTGGTCCAAAATAAAGACACATGGATGTCTGGTGCAGATCCCTAGCTCTTAGGGACTTCTCTTAGGAGCAGTCCTTACTGCACCTTACAGCTTTTTGATCACCTTTTTAGTGCTTGCTCTGATCCCTGCAGGTTCTGCCCCTTTGCAGCAAGATGTCAGACCACTGCCGTTCACCTCCCTTCAGGAACATTAGAATAAACAGGGCATCGTACCTCCAGTTCCCTGCCAGCCTCCCTGCGTGGAATTCAGGAGGCAGTACTTTCACCCTTTTCTCTCCATTAAAATCTTTTATTTTGATAGGCATACACCAACCATGTCACACAGTACAGATTTAAAATAAAAAAGGAAAAAAAGGAAAATTAAAACTTTCGGCTTTTGTCACCAAAGCAGTGCTCTATCGCTTCTTTACTAAAGTCCTTGACCTCTCCATAAAGCCAGAGTTGGCCAATATTTCTCCATATNGGGGGAGTAGGGGGAGTGGGGTGCACATAGAGAATTTTGATGCCCATGCCATTCCCCTGCTTCCACGACTTAGTTCCTGGCCTGGGTGGATGCTCACTGTTATGGTAGTTACAGCTCAAAACTGTTCTCCAAACAAAAGGATTGTAGCANCCCACAGTGTGCCAGTGGAGGTGGGCAACAGTAATTCACTGCTGTGTGGTGGGAATCTATGAACACCTGATGGTGCTTCTGGTCAAATATACTTAAGGAATGTATCCCTTCTGCTTTCACTGCCCTGAAACAAAAGTCCCCAAGCATTCCTTTTCCCCAGATTTCTCAGAATCTGTGTTTGTTACCAATAACACCACCAAGGCCTTTCTACCTACAGCCCCTAAAGAAGGAAAACATTAATGAAGCTCAAAGATCGGAGTTTTGGTTGGTTGGGGATGTTGGGGTTGTTTAAGTAACTACAAGTAAGAATCCATACATACTTTGGTCCAAAATAAAGACACATGGATGTCTGGTGCAGATCCCTAGCTCTTAGGGACTTCTCTTAGGAGCAGTCCTTACTGCACCTTACAGCTTTTTGATCACCTTTTTAGTGCTTGCTCTGATCCCTGCAGGTTCTGCCCCTTTGCAGCAAGATGTCAGACCACTGCCGTTCACCTCCCTTCAGGAACATTAGAATAAACAGGGCATCGTACCTCCAGTTCCCTGCCAGCCTCCCTGCGTGGAATTCAGGAGGCAGTACTTTCACCCTTTTCTCTCCATTAAAATCTTTTATTTTGATAGGCATACACCAACCATGTCACACAGTACAGATTTAAAATAAAAAAGGAAAAAAAGGAAAATTAAAACTTTCGGCTTTTGTCACCAAAGCAGTGCTCTATCGCTTCTTTACTAAAGTCCTTGACCTCTCCATAAAGCCAGAGTTGGCCAATATTTCTCCATATGGATGTATGGAAGATAAATCCCTTAGGATTCCAAAAGTCATATACAACGTGCATTAGAAGTAAGTTTTCAGTGGAAGTACCAACTGTAATTCTGTTCTGGACAGTCTGTGCAGACTGGGAGACCTTGGATTTCAAAAATTTCTCTACCTCTACTTTTTCATCCTCCCCCCAACTCTTCTTTTTTT
>VZSF01002718.1:1169083-1267614 GCA_013398295.1 Chionis minor | reverse complement strand
TTTTCTCTTGCTCTCTTCTGAAAATACTTTGCAGCAACGTTGGACCAAAAAGAGCAAACCTTCACTTTAAGTGATACAATGTGCTTTTAATCATTTCCTAATAAAATTTTGGCTTTGAAGAAGCCCATTTTAATCCTCTCTTTTCATCACCATGTCACCTGAGAGGGGCAAAAAAGGAAAAAGGAATGAATTCTAGATCACTCACTTTTCCTGGTGTTTGTATTTTATCTTTGGGGTGTTTTTTTTCTTTTCTGTGAGGGATTTGCTAAGATCCTTCTCTTTTTGATAAACATTGACTTACAGAAAAAAATTTCCCCCCTTTTTTTTTTCCATGCTCCCTCCATAATGTTTTATTTCACAGACCATTCTTAACACAAATCTCTCTTTTTCTACCTACATGGAGATTCTTATGGATTAAGCTTTATTTGACCCCTGCCATTTGTGATTTGAAGTAATTATTTTTTTGGCATCTATTCAGAAGCTTAATAGCAAAAGACTCATACTTTGAAATGTATTATTTCAAGTATGATTTCAAGTTTTTGTGTTTTCCCAAGTTTATTAAAAGGTGAGGGCACATTGTAAATACTTCTGGGCAGCCAGATCTACCAGGAAAACATACTGCTCAGACACACTCAAGTTCCTGCAAACTTTTTAGCATCTGCTTAATTTAATTCATGTGAATGAACCCACTGAAATCAAGAGAAGTGTTTATGAGAGTCACTTGAACAGGCACTTAATACTCTGTATGACTGGAACATAAGCTGCTGTTTTGTTCAAGAACACTGCCTAACTCACCTTTTCAGCTATTAAACTACAACTTTCACTATAAACTGTAACTATTTCAGGGAAATCGAGATGATGTAGGCACAGTCTATTAATTCATCACCACCACCCCCTGTAGTTCCAAAACTTTGTTGACAACTAATAGTCAAAAAGCTCCCTAACAAATTAGAGGCAACCACCTACTGCTCCAGTCCCTCAAGCCATTTTCACGTTTGCAGCAGCAGGCTCTTCAATCATCACGCTGAGGTCGACATTAGTTTTAACGCTCATTATTTAAAACAAAGACTCTTACAAGAGAAGTAAAAAACAAGAGATTATTAATATGAAGCTATATTACCACAGGTCTATTATATGAACCAACTGCCATAATACTATTAACAACCTCATAATAATTTGATCACACAGGAAGAACTGTAAACGGAAAAAGAGCGTTTAGGTTTACTCTGTTGAAGCATTATGTTCAAAGGTGAAAAAGGAGACATTTAGACCATTACTAAAGGTAGTAAGAACTCACTGTATAAGCTTCTATTTATCTCTGGTAATAAAGTTCATAAAAGCAACCCATGACTTAACATGAAAGACTTAAAAGAATTAGATTTATAGTTCTTCCAACTAAATTGTATTGGAAGAAGAGAGAACTTACTGTGTATGAAGTCACTGACTGGACCAGTGCACTTGTCTTAAGAATTAGTAATAACTCTTTACAGTGAATTTATTCATAATTCAAGGCAAGACAAAATAATGGCTCAATTTCTATTCTCTAAAAGGTATTTCTATCCACAAGAGCTGAATAAGCGCATAGTCTTGAAAGCGGTGGCTGTGGTTGCTTCCGGATTCAAAACCATGTTGAATATAATACTTTACACATTGACCCTGCAAACATTTATATAGAAGAATAACTTTAAGATATCTAATATATTTAATCCATTATCTAGCACAGAATATAATTATATTCTGTTAGCACTGTACAGAGAACTAAAAGACAACCTGCTGCCTTCAGGAGCCTACAGTCCAAGTTCAGAAAAACAGAAGCCTTCACATCGTCAACAACCGATGTCAGATTTTCAGTGCAAGCTCCTAAGAAAATGTTTGTGTGATGGCACCTCACGTACACTGTGCACACACAGAGCTTTTGGCTGCTCATCCATACCTTATAGTTCTAAATCCACTGACTGATTTCAATCATATTTGACAGCGAGACAGATAGCCACATGGCTGAGGTAGGTATAACAGTTCATACCACAGGTCCATCTTGCAACCTGGTAACCTATCGCCAACAGTGGCGAACAAAAAATACAAAAGTATAAGAACGGGGGAAGCATATAAATAAAGATGCTTCCCAAATACATTTTCCAGCCTTCAGCAATTTACAACTCAGGCAGCTGGGCTGTTACTTCAGTTTTTAGCAGTTGGCTGCTTGGATAAGCATAGGCTTCTAGGTGGTACTGCCTGACCCATCAGCACAAAACAGAGACTTCTGTCTCTGTAATTTTTAGTCTTCAAAAATCAAATTACATGTAAAATCAGTCAACCAATTTGGATTGCTGCTATTCTAACACATTCATGTTGCTACTTATTTCTATAATCATTAGATGAAGTTCTAATATTTCGGGGCACGCCGAGATGCAGAGCTCGCTCAAGCAAATGGGAACTCATGTGAAGGCCACAGAATTACAGGGCTCAAAATTCTAAAGCAAATCTGCAGCTTGGGAAACAGCACCTAACATTTTAACTACTTGTTCAATTAAACTTTCTGTTCTTTTTCAAAGAGCCCAAAACAACATCACCTCTGACAAAAATCTCCAGTTCTCTGCCATTGCCTTTTTCTACGCAACCAGAGTACTTTTTAGATTTAAATATTTAACATAGCATTTGATAAGCTCTTAAAACCACATCTGCAAACATGCCAAGAGAATAAATTTCTAAAGCATGAAGCAAGAATATTTTTTCCTAGTCTGGCTTGACTCCTAATTGTAAATTTTTTTGGAATATAGACTAGCTTTACTTATCTCCTCTAATAACATATTCTGAATTCAATTAACAATCCTTCCCACAGAACCAAACCTATTGTCTGAATATTCTTTTCCATTCCCATGAAAATTCAAGAGGAAGCAGAGCTGACATCCAAAGATGACATATGTAAAACATCTTGACTCTCTTCTGGATATTTCAGGAATCCAGTACTATGGATAGGCAATTCACCTTGGTCATCAATGTTACATATTCAATACCAGAAAAGAAAGATCAAATTTTAAGTGCTGTTTGTGAAATATTCTTGGTCTGTCATGCAGTGTTACCGCCCAACAGTAAAATATAAAAATTGAAAGTGAGATTCCAATCTGCATAACTAAATCTTTTTCAAAGCCAGAGTTGTTTGTTTGTTTTCTAAATTACCATATAAAAATAATTAAACTCTTTATTTCAAAAAAGACATTATTATGCGAGACATGTGGAAACATCTGTAGGGCTACCACAAGCTGGGAAAACTGTTCATTTGACAGAGGGCTGCTGGCAGATACATTCATACTGGTTACTCTCCCTCACAGCTGCTCTGTCTTCACCAGAACCGCAGGATTAAATATCATTGTACCAGATAACATCGTATTTATCAGAGGTTGCATCAACCTACTCTGACCTCAAAATTACATTTCGTTATCTCTGAGAATGGCTTACAGTGCTCAAGTAAGACCTAACTGCCTATCATAAAGAGGCTTTAAAGGCTGCACATAGGAGCAAGGACTTCGACGCTGCATCAAGATCAGCCAAAGAGTCGCAATGTTTAATATCCTTCTTATGATGAATAAATACTGGACTCTATATTTCCTGAATATGGTAGGTACCTGAATTTTTTCTTTATAAATGAGAAAGATAAACATGGCCACACGAACTACAGAAGGGGACAACAGCACAATTCTACCTGAAAGGCACACTGCCAGGACAAACATGCTTAAAGGTCAAGGCAGCTATATTATAGTGACAGAGTGATGCTGCTTAATATTTCAGTCAGGAGACCCGCGCCATAGCAGAGGCAGATCCAAAACTTGTTTCACACCTTTTGTGATGTGCTGCATTGAACAGCATTAAGATGCCCAGGGGTAGTTTAACACCCCTTATTCCAAAGGCAAAATCAGGCCTAGACAATGACACAAGAACTGTGTTGTTTTTTTGGGGGGGGCGGGGTGGGGGAAGAAGTCAGGGGGTTGCCCAATAAAAAAGGAATAACACAAACCAGATCTGGGCCTGTTACTTCAAGTGCTGACTAAAAGAAGTCCTCTAGCCCCCCAGCACGATCACCCTCCCAGTGGGGTGGGTGCAAGTGCCTCCCCAAGCAAGGACTATTTGCTCTGCAGCTTCGCACAGGGACAGACTGGGCCCAGTGCCATCCCCTTGCTGTCCTTTCACTGCGTGGAAGTTGGTCTCTCTATGTCTGTCTTTCATTTTAACGCTTTCATCCCTACTTATCTTGCTAAAATAATTAATTTCAGCAGAAATACCAACACACTGCCCCCAGTATGGAGTGAAAGGGGACCATTCCCACACAAATGCCAAGCCCGCCTGCTCCCTGTGGCCACATTCAGAATAAATTTGGGACACCTCAAATGACATTAACAGAATTCAGCTACTGCAAAATACCAGGAATGAGCCCCTTCGAGAGGAAGAAGGATGAAAGCACATTTATCTTAAGCATTACCCCTGAAGCAGCAGAACTTCGTAGCCGTGCCAATGGATAGGGCGTAAAGGAGCTGAGGGAACATCCAACTGGGTTAGGAGACTATTAAAAAGGGCTTGGGAGCAGTTGGGAAAATTGATCAAGGGCCAAATATGTCAGAGAAAACATTGGAAGGGGCCGGGGGAGTGCTGGAGAGTTCTCCACATTCAGTCCAAAGCCAAACCAGGAGGTTTCCAATCTGTGAGCACTGAGTTTTCGCCAGCTTTTCGTATTTCCTTACCCGGCCTCTGCCCTAGGTGTTCATTACTTTAAGAGCCATGGGGCCATTAAAGCTAAGTAGAATTACACAGCATTATCTGTGAAAAGAAACAGCTATTTCACCAGGCAATGCCACATCCTTTTGGATCCCCAGCTAATGCTGTCCTGTCACACGGACACTACGCTTTAGTTTAACCAGTATGAAGAATATTAACACAATCGGTCATCTTAGAGCCAGGTTTCAAATTAGCCTTGCATTCCAATCTTAAACCTCTAATACATTTTAAATGACCTTCAGATCAAGTAGATACAAGCAGGAAAAGATTGCAGGCCCTGATAAATGAGGTCTATATTTCTTTACTTTACTCCAGCAAAGACTTAGGCATTCAACAGATTCTTTGGAGACAGTTTTTGTATGTCAGCATTTAGCAGGCTGTAGCAAGGGCTGCAAAGCAGTTTCAGTAACAAGCTCTTAATGTGAAATTTTGCCCCTTAGAGACTGATGTTTTCAATGCTTGGTCTCGCCCCTGTGAGCCCAGATTGGTTTAGAAATACGTTAAGAACTCCTTTCTTCATGTTACAAGAACTACTCTTTTCTGTCTTCATCGACATAAGGATAGGTACAATAGCTAAGCAGCACAAGACTTGGAAGGAAAGTATTTTTAATTCATCCCTAGAACACTTCTGAACAGTTATCTCTAACATTTACACCTTCTCATGGCTCTTTTCTGTAGAAATGCAGTCATTTCAGGCTTCTCACTCCCCTTGACATAAGGTAGTAGTATTGTCTACTTCACAGTTGGGAAATGGAGGCAGAGTTACATCACTCTGATTTATCCCACCTAACTTTAGGATGTACCAGCCCTTAGGGGCAAAGACAGATACCTCTGGAGGTAAGTTTTGCCTGTCTAGACCTGAATAGCGCCTTGGAAGAACCTTTTTCCCTACTGATTTATCGTGCTAAGGACCTACACTTCCAGCTTGACCCTCTCAGAAAGACTGGATAAATCTGTGCTTAAATGAGTCGCAGAAGTCCAGGCAGAGCAGAAAACAATAAACAGAGGACAAACTGAGATGCAGGATCAACAGACACAATGTAAATTCTGTGGGCCACTATCCTTAAGGATCTTCTTTTCCAATACACGATGCTCCCAGACCCGAGTCTTGCATTCATTCAAGACCACCTACCCTACCACTGGTAGCCCCGACTTACAGCAACGCACCAGCACTTGGCCGAGCTAGGAGGTCTGAAGTACAGTTATGTGCTTCTATACCACAGATGTCCTATTTGGCATATAATACAAACTGTACCAAAAAAAAAAAAATCAACATTTTCAATATGGGAAAAATTAATTTTTGCCCTTATCTGCCTTTCCACCAAGAAATAAATGGAAACCTGAGGAAAAAGTGAGAAGAAACTTATGTATCTATGTATCATCTCAGAAGGTGCAGCAGACTGGTTTTTCTAACTACCAAAAAACCACATTTAATTTCTTCAAAATGGCATGTATGATTATGTGTTTAATACCAGGGTATTTTATTACAGAACTTAATACTATTAAACAGTTAAAACTTCTGTACAGTGTACATAATATGTACTGTTGTCCTTCCTTATATTGAGCATCTCTCTGGAACAGCTATTTATTTTCCAATCCTTTTTTCTAATGAGTTTGCTCTATATTTGTCTTGTAAATGCCTGTCTATTTATATTCTATTTCTGAAATTTCCAGCATAGCCTTCTCTGTTTACAAGTCAATAGTCTTTTTCTTATGGGAATTGCCTTATCCCAAAACAAAGAAAAAAAAATCTGAACCTTGTAATTCTTGCAAATTGTTTTTCTTGAGTTTGGGGTTAACTGATGCCATAACAAAAAGGCACTAATAACCAGAGCACAGAGGACACACAGCCCAAACCCAGGGGTAATTTTTCAGCTCGATGTTGTTAGCAAACGGATGTTTTTCTTGCTCCCTCCTCACCCTTCCATACCCATGCATTTGTTTTGAGTCTAATCCAAAATCCATTTGAACCAATGGGAATCTGGATTAAGCCCATTGTAAACACATTAAAAGTAAATCAGATCTTGAAATTTCTGTCATGAAGGGAAACATCCAGTTTTGATAAAAACAGTATTTGCAAAAGTTTTACACATTCTGCGCACAGGAGAAACAGCCATGCTGTGTTTTCCACAAAACGCACGGAGGTGTACAAAGTTATGACTTTAGATGTCAAGTTATAAGGGACATGACACTACTCAAAGAGAATAGCTTTATTATATTGTACTTAATTATATTATACTTAATAATGCAATCTTTGTTATCCTGTAGTGGGAAGTTATAGTTCTGAAGACATCTCTAAACAGCCATTTCTTAAAGTACAAGTTCACTCACAATGTAGAGGTGGAAGTGAACAGCAGTAGACTACTGGAAATTACCTCAGACCTATTATATCTATCCGTGATCACCTAAGTATATTTGGTTTTTTTTAAAAAAATACTGTATTTTGCAAGAATTTTACAAGATTAAAGGCCACAGATAAAATATATCACCCACACATCTAAAACAACATTCAACTCCTTTAATTTCCCCACTTTGGAACACAAAAATTTTTTTCATCAGCACAGAAAGAACATTCCAATCTCTCACAATCCCATTACCTTCTTAGGGCACTTGGCCTGTATTTTTCAACAGCAAGTAGAAGGGAAAAGCTGCCTTCAATCCAGCCAAGACATAGCTTGTAGAAGTTTATTTTGTAGACACAATAAAATGAATAAAACATCCATTCAAGTTTACTCAGCCACCTCCTGAAGACAGAAGTATGTCAAAAGCTGATCAAGGTTTAGGGGGTAGGGGGGGGAATCTTCTATTTTCCCTGCCAATTCTTCAATGAACTCTTTTCCCAATGGGATAACAGTGACATTTCTTCAGGAAGAGCAGTGTCAAAAATAAGGAAACAAAAGTTTATTTCAGCTAAAATTTGACTTTCAACAGTCAAATGTGCGAATGGTACCCCAGTGAAAACTCTTACGTACAGAATCAGAAAAAGACATATCAAAATAGTTCAGGCTTTCTTTCAGAGACGTAAAATGAGGCAGTTACAGTATTAATTAATACAGCATTGTTATTACTGCTATATGAAGATAGAAATTATAAATGTTAAAGTTCAGTGCTGGGAGACTTTAGCTCAGCCTAGAGATTTCCTACCTACCCACAGGCACCTATGCAATTTCAAGGGCATTGATTCCCTATCAGCAAGGGAAGAAATCAAGTTGCCTCCATATTGCCTGGTCCAGAGAAGGTGAAAGCATCCCTTAATCTCTCTGACAACAAATAGACAGCAATTTACCTGAAGTGACATATTTTTTTAGCTTCCCTCTCCCTTCCCCAAATCATGACACAAGCACCCTGAAGTGCATTTCTCAGAGAGGAGACATAACACATACTGCTCTTAATCAGTCATGCTAATTAACTAAGGCACAACAGGATGATGATTAAAAAATTTTTGAACAAAAGAAAGAAGATGTCCAGGGTATGGATGTAAAGGACATAGAGGACTACAGTGAAAAAACAGGAATCATCAGATACCTGGAAATAATGTGAAATCCCCAGGGATAAAATAAAAAAGGCAGTAAATGTGCTACCAGAGAAATGCATCTACCAGGAAGGGGAATAAAGATGCTCAAACGTGTCAGTTCAGTTCTTTGGTTCCCATCCAACTCGAGCAGTGTCCATTTTCTCAGTGGGTTACCCTATTTGGAGAACTGTCAGTCCCTAAGAAATATTTACTCCTTGGTGCCTTAAGAAAAAAATAGCTTAGGGAAATGTGCAGGGTCTCTGATCACAGCTCAGGCAAGTCTTTGTTTTGGTTTTAGTATCCTGGTATCTAGTGTTGTCTTTCCTTTTTTTTTTTTTTTTTTTTTTTTTCANTTTTTTTTTTTTTTTTATTTTCTCAGAGTACAGAATACTAACAGTCTGTGGCTGTGCAAGACTGGCTGTTACGAACAAGGACTGAGAGATCTGCAAACTGAATACCTAACTCACCCAACCCAGAAGTGGTGTTATAACTAATAAGCAGCTTAGTCTGAAGTTTGTAAAATGGATTTGTGTCTAAAATCAAGACTAGCTGCTAACTCTTTATTTTCTTTAAGCAAAAAAAAAACCAAAAAAAAAGAAATAGCAGCTTACATACATACTCCTCCCCCCACAAATCAATGCATTATAGATACATTCCTGTGGATCTGCCTTTAATTATTAA
The DNA here is from genome assembly GCA_013398295.1 of Chionis minor. NCBI lineage: Eukaryota > Metazoa > Chordata > Aves > Charadriiformes > Chionidae > Chionis > Chionis minor. The sequence continues at coordinate 1,258,652 of VZSF01002718.1, read as the reverse complement.
TTACCATTCAGCTTTGCAGTGACTCTTGTGGTTATTTCACACTGACAGACTAGAGAAAAGGGTCCATCCCACTTCAGCTAGAAGAGGGGCAGGAGGATGGACAAAAGTAAAAAGGTGGGGGGAATAATCAGTAAGCCTCCAAGACAATCTGTTTATTTTATAGTTTCAGAAGATGGTGCTGTTTAAAATTTTATTTTCGACACCAAAGGGAAAGGACAGAAATAAAAAATTAAATAACTGCCTGTAGCTAAATGTTTCCTATCCAGAATGCTTAGAATTGAGCTGCAAATCCACGGAAATAGGTATTTCTTAAAGGAATTGCAACTACAACCTTAATTCCAGTAATGTTCAATACAGTAAAGTATGACGCTCCTCATAGCACGTAATGGCAGATAATGATCACAAAAACTAAATGTTCTCTGCCTAAATTCATAATGAATCCAAGTGGATAAAGGCTACAAGGTAAATGTTTACTAGGGTGGTAAACAAGATAATTCTTTCCTGAACTAAAAAGAAATAGAGGAAGACTCAAAAAAAACCAACCACAAATAAAAATCCATGTTTTTACAAAAATAAAACATTTTGCTTCCTGACAGTAGTTCCTTTTTATTGTAAAGTAAATGATTGCTATACTTAGGCATCTCCAACAACTTGTAAGGCATTTTGTAGCTAGCTTTTAGATTCACTAAAACGTAGGTTCTAGCTCCTAAGACGTACCCGTAGTCTAACTTACTCTAAGATTATTTGCATTTTGTGTAAGATCCTGTGATTTTTCCTGAAGGTTTTTGTGTCAGGAACAGGCATGATATTCTATTTTAAATGATTTAATTTGATATTTTGCTCTTATATTGGGAAGGGGGGGACAGGGACAAAATTCCCATAGTCAAGACTGTTTGCCTGTGACACAGGAGTAAGGAGAAGATGGCCTCTCAATGGAGCAACGAGGCAGCAACAATTCTGGGCAGTGGAAATGGCCCTCATAAAGCACAAAACACAACCATATTTCCTAAAAAGGCTCTTTTTATAAAGAAGTGGTAAGCCCAGGTCCTTAGCATCCGTTATCTCAGGCACTGCCTCATCCCAGGCTGTGGCTCTAAGAATCACAGAATCACTTGGGTTGGAAGAGACCTTTGAGATCATCGAGTCCAACCATAAACCTAACACTGCTAAACGCCCCCTAAACCATCTCCCTCAGCACCACGTCTACCTGTCTTTTGAATACCTCTAGGGATGCTGACTCCACCACTTCCCTGGGCAGCCTGTTCCAATGTTTGATAACCCTTTCCATAAAGAAGTTTTTCCTAAACTCAACTCCCTGGAGGAACATACTGTTATTGGGGTGTGCACTTAGGCAGGTGGGACTGCAACTAGAACCAAGCACATGTCCAGGAGGAAATGGGATCTTTCCTGACCTCCTGCAGATTGATGCTCTGAGGTGTCAGATTAATTATCATTGCTTGCTTGAGCCATTATGAACACTCAGTCGACAAAACTCCAGTGGCCCTCAAATGAAAGGAATAAACTGAAGGCATCGCAGATGCAAAGCCCGAATCTAGAAGGGATCACCTGGTCCTTCCTGTCCAGCTTCCTCTCCTCCTTCCCGTCCAGATCCAAATACATATAATTCAGAAATATCCTTAAAGCACACTGCTCAAAATACAGTTACCTACATTTCAAAAAATACAGCTCCTACATCTTCCTCTAGTAGAGTCTCAGTATTTATATATACCCACAGCCAGGTAATGATGACTTATTTCTAGGCTAAAATTGTCTGCTTTCAATCTTTAGCTATGGGATCTTGTCACATCCTTGTGTAGGAGATTAAAAGGCCCCTACTGACAAATATATTCTCCATATGTAAGTACTTACACACAGCAATCATATTACCTCTTGACCTTTTCTCTTTGATAAGATTAATGACCGGCCTCCCTATAACTCACCTCATAAAGCTTATTTTCCAGCATCCGGATCGTTTTTTGTGGGTTCTCTCCCCAGCCCTCATCCCTTATCTTCAGAGTATGTCCTCTAGAATTGAGGGCACTTCTGAGGTGAGGGCGCCAGATCTGAACAACAGCAGCTAACAGAAGCAAATTTTGTGAGTTGTACTTGATATACTCTTTATGGACAGTCCACAAAAAGCTTACAGGAGCCTCACCACAGGCTTCCATAACTAATGATTCTGGGATAAGCCATCACAGTGCTGCTGTTGGAGAGCTCTGGTAAACATTTTGTTCTTCTTTCCCTTTTAGGGAAAGATCACTTGGCAAACACGGCTAATAAAATTAGGACATGCAGAGGGGGGATCAAATGCATGCAGATACATACAAAAACAATCAGCATTTTTTCATCCAAGCCACCAGGTTCTCCCCAAGAATCCAAGAACTTTCCAAGCCCAGACATTATTCATCTCTCACACTCCAAAGAACTGTTTCTAATCTGTCTCCTCTTGTTTACACTTAGGCTTTGTAGACCTCCACCTACACCTCCAGCAATAATTACTCTAACTAGTCTCTGCTTCCCTGGGCTAATTGCCAGTAGAATCCAACTGATTTTCTGCAGAAGAAAGAGTACGCTTGTCAAGAAACAGTCTGCAGTGGAAGACAAGATGGGGGTGGCGGGGAGGAGGAGAGAGAGAACAATCTTCCAAGTTCAGTTCACAGATACAGATAGAATTTTCAGCATCAAGAACAAACCCCATGAGCCCTCTTTGCCATACCTATTCAGTTGAAGTACAAGTTGAGCAAGGTACCCCCTTAATAACCTTACGCTGACTTCTATGTCGCTGCTTCCCACAGCAGCCTGTCACTCTGAGAGTCTCACGTGCGTTTGTGTTACTTCTCATGTACAGCTCTTCATCTGGCTGTATTAAAATTAATTTTGCTGGAACTTCATCATTTAATCAGCCATTTCAGAGTATCTTTGCAACAACCTCCATTATTTTAGCAATTTTCATGCCATCTACAAACTTAACAGCAAATTTCAGTGCCCATATATCAGTGATTGAAAATACAGAAATACTGACTAGCACTGAATTCAGAACTAAGGCCTAGAAACTAGAAACAAAATGGTGAAATAAGTCCCCAGTGCTTCGCTGAGGGAGATTTTTTTTCTTCCTCCCCTCTGGCACTTGCCCCAGATGGACTATTCTAGCTGGTGGAAAACATGCTCCAACTTCTGTAGCTGACAGACCTGCCTTCAATTATAAACACCCAAGATCCTTTTTTCAACACTAAGCCATCATCTGAATTCACAGCTTTTAAGGAAACACCATGTGTTCCAACTGTCATATTTACCCAACACTAAGAAGCCTACCAGGAAAAATAAATTCTATTCTCATAACGCAACGGGTTACATTCCTAATTGCAGAACTGGAAACAGTTAAAGAAAACTGTTCAGTGCATTACATCATGCTTAGCACTAAAGCGGCTCCAGTGTTTCAGTTAGCTTGAGGGCTTGCAATGCGCTTGCTCCGAGCAAAAGACATACCCTCACTCACCTCCCTGTAACTTGCTTCTTCGCCACCTCTCCAGGAAAATGAAGCTTTAGAATTTGTACTTAATATCACCATTATAACCAAGTAGAATCATAGAATCACTTGGGTTGGAAGAGACCTTCAAGATCATCGAGTCCAGCCATAAACCTATGCCAAAACCACCACTAAACCATGTCCCTCAGCACCACGTCTACCCGTCTTTTAAATACCTCCAGGGACGGCGATTCCACCACCTCCCTGGGCAGCCTGTTCCAATGCTTAATAACCTTTTCCGTGAAGAAGTTTTTCCTAATATCCAACCTAAACCTCCCCTGGCACAACTTGAGGCCATTTCCTCTTGTCCTGTCACTTGTTACTTGGGAGAAGAGACTGACCCCCACCTCGCTATAACCTCCTTTCAGGTAGTTGTAGAGAGTGATAAGGTCTCCCCTCAACCTTCTCTTCTCCAGGCTAAACAATCCCAACTCTCTCAGCTGCTCCTCATAAGACTTGTTCTCCAGACCCCTCACCAGCTTTGTTGCCCTTCTCTGGACACGCTCCAGCACCTCAGTGTCTCTCCTGTACTGCGGTGCCCAAAACTGAACACAGTGCTCAAGCTGCGGCCTCACAGGGGCATAATCACTTCCCTGCTCCGGCTGGTAGCACTCTCTACCCTCTTCTTTTCTTTCAGACTGGGTTTGTCTCCTATCCCTTTTTTGTCAGAACTGGAATAAAAGGTGCAAAGGCAAAGATTTATGTAACCCATCCTTCCAGGTCACATTCAACTTCTCATGGCAAGTTTGGCATATAAACTAAGTCCAGGTAGTTGGTGGGGATCCTGCCACTGATATTTATCATTCAGCAGCTCCCGATCGAAAGCTACATACAAAAATCTAGAATACGGTGTCCATTTGGGTGATCCTGCTGCAACAAAGACTGACAGACTGGAGCGAGTCCAGTAGAGGATCACAGTTAGAGCGCTGAAGCACATGACAAGGAAAAGTAAGGGAGCTCCATTTGTCAGTTGAAGAATAGAAGACTAAGGCAGCATCTTCCACTAACTAAAGAGAAGAAAGAGACAGACTCTTCGCAAAAGAGAAGTAAAAGCACAAGCTGGAGGGTAAATTCCAGTAGGAATATAAAAGGAAAAATATTTTCACCATGAGAGTAGTTAAGTACTAGAACAGGTCACCCAGCAAGGCTGAAGAATCCCTGTCCTTGGAGATCTCAAAACGTGCCTGGACCAGGCCCTTAACAACTTCATCTCACTCTTGATATAAGCCCTACTTTGAGCAGGAAGCTGGACCAGATGACCTTCAGATGTCCCTTCCAACCTCAATTATTCTGCAATTCTATGTCACACGAACTGCTTTAAAATTAATCTCTCATATGCCTTAATATCTCATGTAATTATTGTATTTTAAAACAAAAGATTTCTATCAAGTTTATAAGTGCAAAACTTTAGAAGAAACCAAGTTTATTCTATTACCGTAATCACTTTCACCACTTTGTAAAGCAAACAAAATTTTTATTCTCCTTTTAATAACAGCTTCATAAAAGCATATTTGAATAATTTATAATGTATCAACTCTACCAGCGTTATTGCAGTTAGCTCTTCTTACTATCATAAGCAGACAGTAAGAAGTCTTGTTTTTTCCTGAGCTAACGTAAGTTCAGGGATAGCATTTCTGCTCAGACTTCACAATCTCTCACTCTGTTTCATAGCGTAATTTGTGGGCAGAGTACTGAGTACATTCCTAGGTTTCAGTTCCTTTTTACCTTTGCTGTTTTCCTATCCTTTCTTGCAATCGCAGTATGGCAACAGAAACCACTTTTTCCAGTGAGATACTATAATTCATTTGCATATATGGTTAAATAAATCAATAAATATCAACAATAGGCTTTAATAATTTGTGACAGTAATACTATTAATTTAAGGGTATTTATTATAGACTAGCAAGTGTCTTTTTAATTGTGATACTTAGGAGTTGAACCAATAATTTTCCCCAGAGAAGGAGCATGAAATATTCTTACTTCTTTTCCCAAGCAGTGCTATATGCACTATTTGCAAAGGGGGGGGCACTATATACCAGTGGTAAGGAAATGATCTTCTAATACACAGCCTATAAAATGTTTTGAAATATTCTGGGTAAAACATTGCATTGAAATATAACGTCACAATATATGCTGTTATTTCAGAGGTAAAACTATATGCTGTTGCAGTATGCCTTTCACTCAAATTCGTATCACTGAAAAGCAAGGGGAGAAATGTAGTGGCAGGAGAGCTCTTTTTGACAAAGCACCCTGTAGCAACCGTATCAATTAGGTTTGCATAGATCTCCAAGTGTGAGGCAGTTAATGAAACACTGATCATTTTCCCCAACTCTAACTTAGACATGTTAATTAAAAATTAGAGGAAATCATCATCATATAAAATGAGTTCACTGAGAGAGAGTATAAAAATACCTACCAGGCAGGGCTCTGTACATGAGACTTCTTTTCAACGCTAATTAAAATGGATATTTCTGCACATGCAAGTCTACCCGATGAAACACAAATAATAGTGTGAGTTTAACATTTAATGATTTCTCTGTTAAAGCAAAGACTTTCATTCAGGAATGCTATAATTTACTCTGAGTAAGATCTACTTAATCATCATGTTTACTGCCTCCTTTTTCTTCCCACATTTCCTTCTTCTAGCCAGCCATGCAATTGGCAATTTAAGATTTAAATTCTGACCACTTAAGCCTTTATCTATTGCCTTTCCCAACCCCCATCTTTATTTTTCTCCTTGTACCACAGATGATGTAGCTGAAAATCCTCCATAGGTGACAAAATGAGCCAGTTCCCCGGGCTCATACAGCACTGATGAGTACGGCTTCACCCCACAGCGGAGGAATTTCCCCCAGCAGCAGGAGGAGTTCGGTTCAGCTGCCCGACTGAAAAGAAGGGGGGTTACAGAAAACTTTGCAGAGGAACAGGGAAGATGCTAAGTTAAAGGGAACAAGGAAAAAAGGGAACTGGTCTGGAGGCTGACATCCTGAACACTGAAGATTCAGATTGAGTTGCTCTGATGGTAAATTTTCAACTTCTTAAGGAAGTCTCCTTCACCTTACCTTCCCACGAGCAGAGTAAAGATACAATAATTCTTTGTTTTGCTCACACAGTCCTTGGCTTGCTAAAACTTTATGGTCTCTGAGACAAATGCTTTCTCTCGTACATGTGTAAAGCATTTAGTGGGATGAAATTCTGACCTTGACTGAGATCTTGTGGAAATACACAGTGGTGAGCAAAATTAAAGGATGCAACATCAAGCACTCCATAGACTAGCAATCCTAGGATTAAACCCACAACGTCTTTGACATCTCCGTCTTTCTCCTGTCTCCTCCCAGACAGTCCTGCTTCCCAGCCTACCATGGGAAGCTTTTATTACCCAAATCAGCTTCTCATGCCTGTGTGTTCACGAGCAAAACTGCTAACTTAGAGGAGACTATTTTTAGCTGGGGTGCCCGGTTTCCCAGAGCGACCAGGGCTGTCGCTGCAAAGCGTGTCTTTCGCGTCTCCTACCGCAATGAGGTGGAGCAGCCAGACTGGGCACCAGGGCTGCTATGGCAGGATGAGGGAGCGGGATCTGCCCCGAGCACTCACTTAACTCTAAGAGAACATTAACTCTTTGGAACACATTAGCTTGAATGAAAAATTTAACAGACTGCAAAGGCAAGACTGAATCTATACCCTACATTCATAACAAAATGATTAAACAAACTTCTTTTTATTAAGACGTACATGAGTGGATGAGGAAGGGGAGATGAGTCACTTTTCCTTCTAAGCCCAGAAAGATTTCTGTTAAATCTATCATGCTACTGGAGCAGAAGTGGAAGGAGTCTGGGCTAGTAGCCCACTATGAAGAAGAAAGAAAATAATGGTGTATTGTAAAAACCACAATGGAGGCTAATGTCCAAAAATGTCATGAATTGCTGTCTTAATTAATGCTGCTAATCAAAAAATAAAAAAAATAAAAAAACTAGAAAACACAAAAGCCACTGACAAAGGATTTTTATTGTTAAACCACACACAAACACACAGAGAAGACCTCAGAACCTTTCAGAGCAAAAGGACCCACAGCTTAAGGGAAAAAAAAAAACCAAAACCACAACAAACCACAACTAAGAAAAGCAACGCAGCTGCAGCAAGTGGCCACAGCTCACTGCAACAAGCATGGACTTGTTCAGCTGCGTGAGCAACATTTTCCAAGCCTGAATGGTGACTCTCTCAAATACTCATCATAAACTTAAAATGACCCTTCCCTACCACCCTGTGCAGGGTGCTCAAAGGGGACAGAAATCATGGCCTTTAGGAAGCATGGAAACACAGGCTTCTATTTAACAAAAGGAGTTTAATATATTAGTTGTGCTACAGAAGGGACAGGCAAGTTCACATAGTTCCCTACTGCACTAGATGTTCCCTCAACAAAAAAAGCTCAGTTTAAGCGTGCAGGATTCCAAGAATCAGAATCCCCATCCAGCCAAAACTCTGCAACAGCCCAAAGGGGATTCAAATTAAGAGGACTCAAGCCGGTACTTCCAGCATAGAAACCATGATTCAGCAAAGCACCCAGGCTCATACCAAGTATTCACTGAATTAGGGCTCAACTCCTAAAGCTCATTTTCTAAAGGACAACTGTGTTGCTGACCCAGACAGCAGCAATTCGTTCCAAACCAACTTTTACTCCATTCATACATACCATGGACTAGTGAACGTCATTGATCAGCTGCAATTTAGAATTAAAGAAAAAAAAAATGCATTGCAACAAGGGTCTTTTTTATTAGTCTGTTTTTAAATTCTGATATTCCTGCTGCAGGAGTCAATTCTTCAAACGTGACTGAATTTTAATGTAATAAAGAAGAGTGCCATTTAATTGATGCTCAATTAAGATTTCTTTTATACCACACATACAGGAGTTTTGTAAGTGATCTACATGCCTGTAGCACCTTGGAAGCACCCAATATTTCAAATCTATTTATAGCATTAAAGTGTAATTGGATAAGCTGTGAGGTTGTTTCTGTCATGCTTCTGTAAATATCAGAGGTGTCATGGGCTATTTTTTTTAATCTTTTTGCTTAGAAAAAAACAACAGCCACTTCATTTCAGCATCTAATTCTCGCCCCCACAAGGATGACTGTATGTTCATTACACCGATGAATTTCTGCTTTTAAGAATGTCTCAGTGTGAAAGAATAAGACTGGCAGTTGCAGTTAGGATAAAATTCTTCCCACAAAACGAAAATTGGCTGGTCTGATTCTTTTTTCTTTCCTGCTCTACAGACTCAGTCAGTGTTATATGAATATCTCCTGTTACATGAATGTGATCACTTATACAGTCCATTGTGATGCATCAGAATAAGTCCCATTAGATTCTACATGAATACATCAAAACCTCTATACCTTGTTAAAGCTGCATCTCCTTTCCTGAACCAGATCACTTCATTTTAAACAGAAAGCATCAGTGGCTTGAAAAAAAACCTTTCAGAAACTCATCGTCCAGAAGCCATTCAGCATACCTATAGATTATATTTTTTAACAAAATCTCAAATAATATGATATATTCTACTACTTTAATGTCTGGTAACTGCAAAGTACTGCAAGTCATACTAGGAAAAAAAGCTAACAATAGCCTGTCTCCAAGAGGATAATGCCAGTTATGTTAAAGCAAGAAGTCTCCCCTTAACGGTTGTAACCTCGCAATAGTACACCGCACCATGAAAAGGAGTCCTTCCTCAACTCACCCTTTAAGACCTATTTGTATCCTTAAGACAATGTCCTGAGTCGCTGTAGGTTCAACCTAGAAAATTAAGTGCTTTTGTAAAGAATAAGCCTTAAAATTTACAAAAATTATCTGCACCACTGAGATCCTGCTATGGATGTCTATTGCACAGAGATGACTTTCTAGCAACTTCTTCTGCAGACTGTAAAATTATCATCTGTTGAAACGATGCTTCATTGCAGCTGATCAGGATTTGGAAGTGACAGTATTAACTAGCTGAAAACTATTAAACAGCTCTTAAAATTGTGCATATAATTTGCACCACTTTACAACCAGATTTTCCTCACAAAAGCCAGTATAATATGCACTCCTGCTATTTTTTCGTTTGGTGGAAAGCCATATTTCCAAGCATTCCTTTCTTTTATGAATCTACCACACTGCTAGACTACAAACATCGCCCTTAAAATGGCAAATCGTGTTGCTGAAAGTGTGAAGGAAAAACTCGTTTTACTGTAATCCCCTTCTCCCACTGTGGGAAAGAAAAAACAGAAATATGAACAAGCTCAAAATAATAGTAAAATTTCCTAAAAAATTTAGAGCTAAGAAAGAAAAGTAAAGTATTCAGCAATGTGCCTAGTTGTGCCTCATCTGCAGTTGGTTTCATTTAATAGCATTGCATACAGGCAGCACATCAGCAGCCAGGCTCAGACTGCCTACTTTAAATCTAAAATTAAGATAAACTGAGTCCAGTTGCTGCTTCAGAAGAGCTACAGTGCTCACTGCATGCAATCCTCTCTCACGGTAAGGTTTCAAAAGCAGTCGAGAACATTTAACTAGCCATTTTCTTTCAAAGTTTCACCACCTGCTTTACATAAACAGCTGCCACATCAGAGTTAGGCTGTAGTTTGACACTGCAGCAGAGCTACCCTGAGGGCTTCTAAAGAAACACCCAAGCACTGCATCAGTATTAACTCACCCTGACAGTTCAAATCTGATGAACAAACGTTGAAAAGTTAATTTTCTATTGTCAAGCTTTATGTTGGCTCAGGTATTATATGCCTGCACCGTTCCAATCACCCCTATGGATCTGGTAACATCTGTCTTCCAGCATCAGGCACGGAGCCAGCATAGATTTCACGTTGTGCTGCCTGGCTAATTTGACAGCGCTGCTCCAGATCACACTTGGGCTGCTGGATGATGAAGGAGCACCTGGTCTGGGATAAACGACCACAGAGCTGGTCTCTTATTTCTGATTCACATTGACCTGGGAGAAGCGAAAGGCTTCCGGAGAGAGGACAGAACAACTGTGTACTGGCCAACACGCTCCTGTCCTGTGGGATCACACAGCCCCGGGACTATGAGGAAGAGAGCACGTGGGGCTGTGCCCAGAGCCCGCAGGAAAACCTTCCCCCAGGGCTGTGCACTGAAGCCACCCCAGTTGTGGCACGTGAAGGCGGTCAGAGCCCGTTCACTGCTACGCAGCTCCAGCAGTCGGATTTCTCTTACCTAAGGTGTGCACAGGAACACAGCCAGCCACAGCCTCCCAGCAATCTGCTCGCGCTGCACAGCCAGGAACGAGGGGTAACTCACTCCCTGGCCATCCTCGACTGAGCAGAGCTGTAGAGACTTAATCCTGACCAGACCAGACTGCACCTTGAGGTGTCAGGAAATCCAGCCATGTATTTCAGATGCCACCCAGGTTATTTGCCATTCAGCAGAAAAGGTCGAGACACACACTCAGCCTGGGACCCCATCACTGGATCGAATTTAACAGCGTTCTAAGCTGATAACAAAGACCCCTCTTAAATTCCTCTTTTCTTAAAGCCTCCAAAAGTCAGAAATGGCAACACTCTGAGTTGATAACGAACTTAAGTGAACCATGAGAGTGTGTAAGGGGAGAGAGCATAACCACCATAGAGCGCAGGGAGCGACAGCTTGTTGTAACGATGTTTGTTTTAACTCCTGTTTTCCCCAAGGACCACTTCCATTGCAAAATGTATTTTAGGTTACAAAGAACCAGGAAGTCTATAACAACTGAAATGTAAATTATTCCTTTTTACAGAATATTTTGAGTAAAATAAATTCCACAACAATTCCCTCACACCTCACTGCTAAAGTGACTATGACTTGTCCTCCAAAACCACAGATTTCTGTATCCAGATGGTTTCCATGGTACAGCAAGAATGAAGGTGACTGAGTCACATCACTTAATCCAATTATGAGCTAAGTGGCTTTTTAATATAAAGACAGTCTTACTCCTACTATGCAGTTTTTCATGTTAGGATCATATAGTATTTTGCTAGTAAGTAAATAAGCTTCACCAAAATTTTCCCTAGTTACTTGGAGTGAAATATATGCATCATCATTAGAAAAAATGCTACAGTTCTTCCTTCCACAGTGACTGCAAACTCAAATCCTCCCTGTTTCAGAGACATACATGAACTAAAGGAGCACCTCCATTCTCAATACCAAAATAGTGCCTTGGGCTATTACAGAGTCCTGCAATACTCACACACTGTCTATTGTTTATATTTTTTAAAAATTCTTGCAAAGAAAAGGGAGAAATGTTTTTACCAGAGCTGGTTTGTTGGGGTTTTTTGATGACCCACACATTTGTTTTTCTGACAAACCTAAGCATGTAGCACAAGTCTAAATGCTATTAAGTAGATGAGATCATTAGGTAGATGAGATACTAACATTAAAAACTAACAAGCTCTAAATATCAGGAGATCCAAAAAGATGTACAAAATATGTATAAAATACAAACTGTAAGATAGGCTCTAAAATCATTTAGACACAACCCAGAAAATAAACTATTAAGAAAACTTGAAAGCTTTTCTTACTATTTACCAAGAAAGATACGTGCATCAGAAATCTTTATACTGTTAGATAAAAAGAGATGTTCATACATCCATTGTCAGAGCACTACTCAACTGGCTGCAAAACAAGCAAACTGAGATATTACTTGGGGGAGGGTTTCTTGTACCACTAATGAATCATGGTGCTTTTAAAGCAATGTAAAATCAGGAACAGAGGCATTAAGTTTCCAGGGATGTTAACAGCAGGTAGCATAGGCAACTTGGCGTTTATGTGTTTGTGACAGCACCATAACTGAGTCTGTGTCTCAGCAGCGCTCTCTCTAAACACAGCCAGCCATAATATCACTGCCCTTCTGTTTTTAAAGCTAAGGGAAGCAGAAGAGCACTCCCCCGTGAAGCACCGTGGTTCACTAAAGAGATACCACCATGAAAACACAGTCGGGACTTCATTTAGCAAGATACTTGAGAACTACGACTCTCTCCACTCTGTTCCCAGTACAATGGCCTTCTACAGACACGAGCACTTTGCACACTGTGGCAAGAAATAACCGTACGCCCAAGAGCCACTGCAGTGGGGTCAGGACAATTTATAGACGTACTGACAACCAACTACTGGCCACTGTAAGGCTGGGACAACGTGACAAAGGTGCAAAATGCTGGCTACTCTGTCATTACAACCAGAGGTGGTCAAATTATTCAAGCTGCCAATTAACTGTACGGGGTTATGGATGTAGCGCTCTGCAGAGCGTGCTAAGGTTTCTTTGATGAGGTGCAGCAACAACTCATTTTTGCTGCTTCTTGCCCAGGTTTTGTCTAGAAGGAGAACAGAGGTATTTTATGTTCACAACCTGAGCTAATTAGCCTGTCCAGAAATCTGGGGAGCTCAGTACAGTGATTGAAGGGTCTTTAAATTGCACTCCAAGCATATCCAGGATGAGGTACATTTTCCAAAGCCTCCCAGTACCCCCACTAATGGAGAAATGACTACAACCATGATCTCTTGACTTATAATGCAAGGATCGAATCGCTATACCAAGTTGATGAGAAATGCTACCTAAGGCCTCTATCCTGCTACAGATCCTTGGAAGAGTAAATTAAATCAAACACAGGCACAAATACAACACACACAGCAGTCCTGAGCTTTGCATGAAGAATTCATTTGCACTGTCCGTTTAGACATAGGTAAGAATACTAATCAGACATAGCTTTTCCAAAAAGAAAAAAAAAAATAGTTTCTTCCCAATGCCAAGGCTTCGCTTCGATTTTCAAGGCACTTTATACAGCTACAATCAGTGTTTTAACCCTCTGTTGTCTCTCTTGCTCTGGTTTTAATTTGTATCATCTGAAGGCATCACCCGAGCTCATTAAACTACCTACTGGCTGCTTAAGTACATTTTATTTGATTCCCATTCTGTTTATTCAACGCAGGCCTCTCATATCACTCCTGAAAATGGTATCTGAGCAGGCTACAGATTAAAACCTGCCATGTATGAGCCTTCTCCAAGCTTCCTCTGGCCAGAATTCTGCATGCCTGCATTCTGAATTTTATTTTAGAGCTTTAAAAAAAAATAACACAAGTCTAAGCTGCTGTGTGTTTGCTTTCTAAAAAGGCAAGGAGAAAAACTATAGCTTGTATAGGAAAGTTGATCAGCTTTGCAATGGTCCAGTATTACAGAGAAAGATACATATTTCCACAGTCTACCACATTACCCCTTACTAGTCAATACGAGCAGCCATCCATACTGCACAAGTCTACCTAACTCCTTTAGCCAAAGGACTTCCCTCAATATTATGATGAGGGATGCTTCTGTGTTGACCCTCCTTGGTCAAACCCCTTTGGGGGTTGCCTTTATCTGAAGTCCAAGGCAATTAGTGTTACATTAGTTAGTGCCAAGTCCTGTGACTGGATCACATCCTCCACAACGGATTTCATTTGCCTTCTTGAACCTGAGATATGTCACCCAATCCACTGAAACCCACCTAGCAGATAAAGAACATGTACTCTGGTGTTACCTTTCCCCTTTATAACTATCCTTTTTTGCTTGGAAGCCTGGTAACACAAGCAATGAAAGCCATCAAAACAATGAAGTTAAATAAAAAAGCAAAACCAAGTTTCTGTGCATGAATCAGCAATTGAGAATACAATTTAAGTCATAGAAGTCTTCTTTTTTCTAAGCGCACACACACCCCCTTGCAACAAATAAAGTCCCTGGCCTCAAGACTTCTTCCTGGGGGATATATCCTTAAAGGCATTTCAGGATACAGTCGAGTCTCTGTTGCGAAACAGCATCAGTCATCTATGACAACATGACAATTCAGGACGTTTCTATCAAGTTGACAAAGATGCATAACTTAAATAAAAAATCATGTTCAAATTACCAACAAATGAAAGTTAATGATGGATCAAATTTGGCAGAACTATTCTAACATGTAACACAATTTGGTCCCCAGCTATAAGATGTGAAATTTAAGTGATAAATGGTTGCTGGAGACCTTCTGAAGATAATTGACATGCTATGGTGCATTAATATTTCTTTCATTAGTATCAATCTGGAGCGCTCATCTGTTGGCAGAAGGCCAAGTGCATTGTGTAAAAAATACCCCTACCACAAGAGTCTTCTACTTGAAAGACAAATGACTCGGGAAACCACATATTTTTACTATCAGTCAGAGGGTATTAAGAATTTGATGTTTGACCTTGGTTCTTCACTGTCATCTCCTTCTGCATCCATATCTTTTACAGAAATGATAATACCAGCAGTTTAAATTATTTATTATTTTAAGTACTTGGTTTCTGTCTGAAATATGGTATTTTGATACTAATATAACCTGAGTATCACCTGCAGTTTCCTTTCACCAATCAAAAGCATGAAAAGATTTTGGAAAGCCAAGCTTTTGTAGCAAGTGTGATATAAGTCCATTGATTATGTTCAGTGTAATTCAGTTATAATTATCATCTTTTTCTGCTGTTCTAAGAAATATACACATCCTCTTCCCTTACCAGCCTCCTCTACTGTACAAGAAATCTTGGTAGGAGAGGGCATGAACTAGAATCATAGGTCTCTATGGGCTCCATCCAGCCTGCTGTTGCAATGATATCATCTCCTCTCCATTTTTCCTGATAATTGCTCTATTTGCAAACCAGCATTCACTCATCACAAGCTCATCACGCTCATTCTCAACACAGGCAACATAATGCACCTTTCAGCTCTACTGGGCACTTCTAACTTGTCACAGTGACTTTGGCCATAAGATTCCCTCAGTAAATGCTTTAAGAAAGTTAAGCTTGACAGGATCCCAAGAGCATCAATAGGCCTTATTTTCCCTTTTCAGCCTTCCCTTGGACCCCAGCCCATGTACCCTCTTGTCCACAGCCCTGGGATCTTCATTTCAGCTCTGGCACAGGGCCCTGGTCTAAGCTATGTCATAGGTGTGTCTGTTCCCACTCCTATTCCCTGATCTCCCCAAATCGTTGCTTGGATCTCCTGGCTTGACCTTGGATCTGACCTTGCCTGCAACTAGGGAAATATCCATTTTACACCATTTTTAATCTAGGTTTGCTATTCCCACATCAAACTTAAAAAGCAAGGGGAAAAAAAAAAAGTTTAAAAATGCTCAGACTGTGGTTGACCTGCTCTTCCTAGCTTGTTCTACAATATTCTTCCAGGTTCTGAGAGGTAGACACTGGCAGCTGAGGTGGAGAGATAGCACCAGAATTCAATTAATGTTAAAAATAATCAAAATACTTTTAAGCCACATTGGTATGAAGTCAAATAAGTACAAAAGAAAGAGAGAAAAGATAAATCCTGTGGATTCCCCTGAGCCCGACAAGCCTTGAATTCCCAGCATCAATAGAGGGAACAGAAAAAGAAGAAAGAAATGCAGTTGTCCCTTGTGCCATCATACAGAAGCTAAAAAGCACAAGACCCTTTTCACCCTGCACAATCGCAGTTCACTTCTCTTTGAAAAGATCTAAAGATCTTTTGAGACATGAAAATACATCTATTTTCTGCTATTACAACCACAGTAGAGTGATCCTCACATGGGTTTTATGCCCACACGCTGTCAGCTAAATACAGATAGTGAAGCAAGTAGTACAAATAAAAAAAAAAAGACAACACCATAGGGTAAGTTTCTGGCTGCCAAAGCAAATAGCTGCTAATGGGGTGGTGCAGGTACTGCTTTGGGATCTACCTGCTGCCAACCAGCTCAGCAACAGAAATTTCCATTGTATGGAAAAGGAGCATGAGAAGCCAAGTTTTTTTCTATCACCAATCCATAGCATCACATATGGATTTCAAGGGAACAATAGTAGAGCAAATCTGGAGTATCCTGGAGAAGATGATTTTAGCGTAGGAGATTTAATTACTTCTACCACAGAAAGAAAATTTTTTCCCCCAAGAAAATAGAAATGAACTAAGGGCCTGGGAGAAAAAGCTAAACAAGCAGGCAGCAAGCAGAAGTGCAAATGAAGATTATGCTAAATGCATGTGGGACAGAAGTCAGAAAAGTAAGAATGTTGCTGAACAAACAGCATAAATCCACAACGTCAGAGAGGCACTCGAGGGACAGGAATCAGAAGAGAGCCTAAATTAGAAAGAAAATGGGGTAGAACAGCATATATAGATGAAAAAGACATTAATAAAGAAGAGCATATCGTGCATTACTTCTCAGTTATACAAACATCATTGCCACCCTGCTTAATTCATGTATAACTCCATGGGATATGAATTAATCCTGGGATCCACACACATCCGTCTTCTCCCACTTCCCACTATTTCTTCAGTTTTAGCATGTATTAACTGTTAAAATACAAACACATCTCTTGCTTCCAAACACAGAGATCCCTTCTTTTTCCTGACTTTCCTGGATCTTTTCTATATGCACCTTCCCCCACACAGTTTTTGCCCATTTGGTAATTCAGTAATCCCACCTGGAATCTTTTCCTTTTTTCTTTATTCAGTAATGATTTTTCCCCACTGCTTAGAAACTCTAGCAGTCTGTCTGATTCCAGAGTTTTCAGGATGTGATCTGTATCAGAAATGGCGTCATTCAGCTGTGAGTGATTCCTGAGCAGAAAGGCATTTAGCAATACAGACCTTTGAACTGAGGCTGCTTAGGACTACACATCTCGCCAAACGTACCAAATTCTGCATATGCTGATGATCAGAGTTACAGTGATAATGCCGTAATGCGGGAAGGAGTACAAAATGCAGAGGGAATTTGACCACATCGTCAACAGGAATATTCCATCAACAGACTAACAGGCCAAAGGCACAAGCATCTCTGATCAGAGCAGCCCTCAAAGGGATGCAGAGAAAAAGCAGGAAGCAATAGAGGGACACCCAACACAGTGACAGCCCCACAGAAAGAGCTTGATCCCTATAGCAAATTCATATGAACTTTGTCATATGCAGAGAAATAAAGGGAATACTGATCACCTAATAGTGCTTTATGGTTTCCTTCCATTACATATATCACAGAAAGAGCGAACTGTCTTAGTCAGGGTTCAGTCACCATTAAGTCACATTATGGAGGTTTGGCCCAACTGGACTTATCAGACTAGATTTCAGTAGCATCTCTGTCACCCAACTTAGCATCTATCATGGCTGACAAGCTGCTTTTCCTAAGTGTGTAAATGCTACTTGGTTGAGTGCAGCTGCTCTTGATTTGGTAAAGGTGAACAGCGTGTCCTTCTCTAGCTTAGTGACCCATAACAAAACTAAATATAAGTTTTGTAAGGCCTTGATACAGAGCAACGTTCAGCGAGGGTACCAATAAAGCAGCAGGAATCTTCATTAGTCCTATGGGGAAAGGTATTTATTTATTCTGGTTTCCATCAGATAGTGGAAAAAATACACCAACAATATAGGAATTCCAGTCCTTGAGTAAGAGCATCTGTAAAATCAAAGACTGAAATGGAGAGAATGAAAAAAAAAAAAAAAAAAGAAAAGGAAGATTAAAAGGCCTCACGCCCCTCTGAAATACAATAATCTGAGACAGGAAATTGGTATCACTATAGCAACCAAAGTAGTGCCATGAATGACTTTAAACTTAGAGGGGTAGGAAATTATGGATGCCCAGGACATGAGAGGAACAGTTTATTTACAGTTAAGCAATAAAAACGATCAGCCATATATTACATCATATTTCTAATAATGTTTTTCTTAAACTTGGCATTACACAGCTTTGTTATATCTAATTAGTAAGAAGTCTAATTACAGATCACAGATGGTGAATTCTTCAACTGGAATACAAAAAGACTACTTTCAATCAGTCAGCGTCTTACTTTGGTAAGTCTACAGGCATGATATCCAGATGTAAATAAAGTTTAAGATGCCAAAACATCTT
Source organism: Chionis minor (assembly GCA_013398295.1). NCBI lineage: Eukaryota > Metazoa > Chordata > Aves > Charadriiformes > Chionidae > Chionis > Chionis minor. The sequence continues at coordinate 1,240,247 of VZSF01002718.1, read as the reverse complement.
CTGTGAAGGAATGACTTGCACGAGCTATCAGGAAATGAAAGCTTGCAGTAATAAGACCAAATTTATATGGAACCCTAGTATGAGGTACATACAGGTATTGCCTTTGCGCAATGGGCTGGAAATTTCTCTTACAAACCACTGGCAAGAGAGGGAAGAAAACGATTACAATTTCTCCTGTCAGTCAAATTTCCAGTTAGCAATGAAAGTCCAATCAAGGGTAAGGAAAATTGTCCTAAACCCAAGAAAACAATGATGGGCCTCTAACAACAGGTTGGGAGTTCAGGAGTGTTGTGACAAAAAAAAAAAAAAAGGAAATAACTGATTTTCAAATTGATGGAGAAGGATGAAAGCAATCTGAAAGCATGTGAAAATAAATAGGAATGACCAGAAAGACAGTCAGGATGGTTAGTCTGGGGAGTAGTATGGAGTCCTGTGTCTCCTCTGTAATTGTTCTGTATATTCTGCTTTAGATTTATCTGGAGCTATTTAAATACAAAGATTTTCTGAGAAGACAATGAACCTAAAGTTTGGCACAAGATAGATAAAGATTTTTTTTTTTTTTTAGCTAAGTTGTCCCCTAAACTTTAACAGGCCATTAGTTTTCATGATGATACTGCACATTAGGTCTCTAATTAAACCCACTGTGCTAGATGTTGCACAAACACCGACCTCAAAAAATCCCTGCCCCAAAGAATCTACAAGTCTAGATAATACCACATAAAGTGCATATACAGCATATTTAACGATACCACAGGACTCTGAAACTGATGTGACTAACCCATGGCACAAAGAGGAGGGCAGACAAAATTCATTTTGCATGCACAGAAATAACTTTGGATTGCTCAGTGTTTGCTTAGACAAAGGAAAAAAATGTGCTTTTTCAGACACAGCAGCCTCTCCAGCTGATAAGCCAAGCCAGCCTTTCCCTATTGGCCATGAAATAGGCACAAGGAACAGCAGCTCTAGTCAACTGTCTTCATGGGCCCAAGGAAGCCACCAAACCTGTACAACCACATGGACGGTAAGGGAAAAAATTGGAAAAAATTACTCAGAAACTTCAGAAGACTGAGTACAGGTTTCTTTCTCATTCCATAAGCAATTATGTCAGCATGCTAGCAGCCTGAACAAAACACAACACCCCTCTAGGAGAGTAACCTCAAGATGAAATATTGTGTCCAGTGGCGAGATGGAAAAGCAGCGTTCATCAGGCCTTCGCAGAAGTTTGACTATCCAAAGACAGTGCATAATTGGGGGGGGGGGCGGGGGGAGGAAGGGGAGGAGAAAATCCTTCAAGACTGAATACTGTAAACACCAGAATGGGGAGCTGGAGGGGAAATCTCTCCAAAACCATGCAGTAATGGAGATTCCTGATAGCAAAGAACCAAAGGCAACAGCTCAAAAATCACAGTTTATCCAGAATTTTGCAACTCCACAAAATGTAGGCAGCTGACAGGGCCAGGCAACTGCAGCATTTGCTGCTACAGAAAATATGTTTTTAGAAACAGAAAAGACAGGTTTACAACTGATAGACAGAAGCTGATTAATTTTTTTGTATGCAACCCCTACAATATAAACAAAAGGGAGCCTTTAATTACTCTAGTAGGGGTTTAAAAATGAAAACAAAAAAAAACCCCGGGACAGACATTTCTGCTACAGCCAGGAAGATTCTGCATGATGCATTCAGATGAGACTTTTGTGCGCTAGGTCTTGCGGCAATTAAGAAAGTCTGAAATGGAAGGGAAAAAAAAGATGGAGAGACTGTCAAAGATGAAAAGCTGGGAAAGAATCTGTGAGACAAAGTGTTTTTGCAAATATTTCAGTCACGAGATGGGTGACATTGTTAAGCTTGCAAAGCCCAAGACAGCACTGAAATAATTTTTTACTCTCTTCCTTATGATATTTTCTTAGAGCACCAAATATCTTTCATTATCATTATGGCTTACACAATTGCAGCTTGAAAATAATCAGGATCAGAACAGAGGATTCCTGGCAGAAGAATACGGAATGCTGTAGAAACTACTAAGAACCTATTTTTAAATGTGCATGTCTTGACTAAGATATGGTGAGAAGTATTTGTATTCTTTTACTGCCTGAGTTAGCAGAATGATCATAACACAATATGAAATTAAGTGCTTCTGTTTTATAGTGCTGTTTTGATTGGAAAAGTAGGGGAAGTACCTGAAAACTCAGTATTTTGATTGCTACATATTTACCACATCTGATGCTATGAATACTACATCTGATAGTATCATCACACATTTTATGGTTATCATAAGTATTCCTAATCCCTAATGACTTTAGGTTATGCAAAATGATATTTAAAGTGCAAGATACATAACCCCAGAGACAAATGATAACCAAACCTGCTCCAGCAGGAATCTGCTCCAAGACTAGATCTTCCAACTATTCTTTCTCCTGATCTCCATTAATTTTAATGGTGCGCTGTATTTCCACTACAGGTAGGTGTAAACCCTAGTGACAAATCAAGCTATAATGGGGCTTTTTGAGAAAAAGACTCAAAAAATTATTTTTCAAATTTAATCAACGTGCATCCATTTTCACTTCAAACGCCTGAGTCACATTACATTATTGAAATGAGAATTTTAATAAGGTTACTATTTTGCTTCTGTCTCATTAGTGTTATTACTAATTGCAATGATTGATATCAATTGTAAATATTAATATAAGACACTTATTCAGGGTTACATTCAGGTCAAACTGTGATTCAAATCTACACTTTATTACATTTAATTGTGTTTCTCTGATACACGCTTCAGCTATCAGATCTACATGGGATGTGCTATGTCTTGAATTACTTAAAGCTGCTAAGGCATTTAAGTAAATTCAAGATTCTCCTTTCCCCTGGAAACACAGATATTTCCTGTTAAAGCAAAATGAGTCCTGACTGCTTACTCTGTGTTGTGAGGTGCATAAGGGGATGTAGAATCCGAACAGCTCATTGGAAGTGCTGTAAGAAACAGCTTTCGTCCTTTTTTTCAGGGGAAGGAGAAAAACGTGGTGAAATCAGCTCAAGCTTTTGTGTCCCTGCAACAACCTTCATTCAGAATTCAACAGCTGAAAACTCACCACCCATGCAACAAGTTTGGCAGAAAGATTGCAAACTCCGAAGTTAAGAATTCACTACAACTGCATTTAAGAGGGGAAGGAGGAAAGAAGGCCAGCCTTAGCAAGATACTTATCGACAGCAGGGACTGAGAAATTTGAGTAAACCTTCCAACCCGCACATCCAGACTAACCCAAACCACAATATATTATTTTTCCTCTGCAAATAAAAAGCTGCATGCTGTAAGATGACAAAGCCACTTGGTTTGTCCTTGGCATGACTATCCTTCATTTTCCAGCAGCCGAACTTCTTTCCCCACAAAAATCCTCAAGAGGCGTGTGTCTTCTAGATAAAAAAAAAAAATACCAGATCATGTCTGTGGTCGCAGTACAACCTGCCTGCATCCAGCTCAGAGCAGCCACGCACTTCTAAGAGGGGCTATAAAGCATGCGATGCTGCAGCGGGACTGAGGGTGAACATTAGGCAAGACAACAGTACCGCCAAGAGAACTGCGGGTATCGGCTTTTCCATAGCATCACGCAGGGATGCTAGATTCAATAGAAACGGTGATGTTTCTAACATTTCTCTCCCAATGAAGCATATTAACATTGTTTGTCAAAATAAAATAAAATGCTGCAGCATAGATGGAATTTAAACTCCCAACATCCTGAAATGACTTGGAACTGCATGGCAATTTCCTCAGATACACTCAGAATATGAAAACTTTATGGCTTCAAATAAAAATGTGAAGAACCCAGCAACAGGTAATAGCCCTCACAGAGATGTATCTAGTAGATTTCTTTTCTTTTTTTAAGTACAGCCTATTCTTTCCTTACAGGGATAGGTACATAAAAAACCCAAAACAAACAAAAAAAAAACCCAAAAACACCACCACAGCATATCAGCAATATTTTCCTAAAAGATGTTAAACGCACTTGAAATGCATCACTGTTCAACCTTTTTGCCCATTTCAAGCATTTCTTTCACTACCCCTGGAATACAAACTGCTGCTGTGTAAATTGCTTTTACTTCATGGAACAGGAGGTCTAATAAAATCCTCTTTTAAAGTTTTGCCTCCCAATTAAAAACAGGGATTAGTGCTCTCAAGGGAAATCCAAAGAATATTTTCTTTGAGTTCTAGATCATGAGATTTATTTTCCATCTCAAAGGCAATTGATGCCAATAACCCTGACTCCAGTCGATAAGGACTTGAGAGGAACCTGCGTTAAAGATGTTCCCATCGGAGCATCCTACTTCACAGCTGGAACAGGAAGCACTGGAGCCCAGAAGGAAAAAGCCGTTCCTCCTGGGGAAAAGAGTTTGATCGTGGCCATTTGGGATGAGATGAGTGATCAACGCACGCTAGCTGTTTTTATGATTTCAAGTACGTCTCATTCAAAGGGTTTGAGGTTTTCATCCCCTGTGTAGACACTGAGTGCACTCAGTGTCTAAAATAAAATGAAACTGTGGGAGAAGGTCTCATCGCACCTGCGGGAAACACTGTTCAGCCAAGCAGTGAGAAAGAATAGCAAGTTCTCTTTAGACTTCCAAAAAAATCATGAGTTTTCTCCTCTCTGCCTCCCATTTCACGTAAGCCCTTGTAAATATTACAGTTCCACATCAATAAAATACAAATCAGAGAGAAGTTTTAAGTGACCTTTCCAAATGGAAAGGAATTCAGCATCAATAGCATGCAATTTAAATCATGATATGCTAAATAAATCATCATTAAAGCAGCATCATTTTCTCTAATAACTGTTTAATTGCAATTTATAACTACTATTTTTAACTTTTAGGATTTTATTGCAATTAAACACTTATTACAGAAAATTATTTCTTTTTTAAGTTCTAACTGGTTGTGTCATAGTATTTAAGCTCAAAGAAAAGTTCAAGAGACATCAGCAAGTAAACTAGCTGTTCAGAGATCAGAAAGTAAACGCGGATAGAAGTATCATATACACTGATTATATATTCATATTTACACTGTATATACACAGATCATATAGAGAGAATACATACACGTACATAATGCACTCAGTAAGCTGCTTACTGATTTCTGAATGAGTTTAATCTCCTGATTTTTGATCACCTGCAGTTTGCAGAATACTGCAACCTCTTTGCTTTCACATTACTTCTTTACCAACAGGGTGATCCCATTGCGCTCCTTAAGAACTTTTGCTGCTGCTGAGAAACCACATTCATGCTTGTGTCTTAGCATACCAGGCTGAAGACATTGTTACCTGGAAGAATAGCTTTAAGACATTCTTCTAAAATAGTACACTGTAGTATTAAAAGAAAAACTTATTTACAACTGATTTACAAGAATCAGATTTTTTTTTTCTTCAATTTTAAATAACTGACTTAGAATTGGATTCTGAGCTAAAGCTGAAGGGCTGAAGACTCCAGCCTCCCTCCTCTATTCTACTCTAACAAGAAACAAAGAAATTAACATCAGGGCTGATCATCAACATGTATTTTCAGCCTTCACTCCAAATTTCCTTGCATTTTTGAGTTTAAGCCAGACTCTTCACTATTACTTAAATGTTGGTTTATGTTCCTTAGTGGAATTTCCTTTTTGGTTTTCTTTTGTTGGTTTTGGGGTTTTTCCCCCTCCTTCAGCAGTATGTGTGTGTATATCTATCTCTCTCTTTACATATATAAAGCCTTATAAGTAAAAAAATGCCTTTCAAATTCTACACATGCTTTAACAGTGTCTTAACTACCTAATTACTCTCTAATAGTATCTAACAGCTCCAGGCAATGCAATACTAAGAAATGCATTTCAGTGTGTTGTTTTAATGAATAAAAATATAATTAGGACTTAAAGCATGCGAGGGGAAAAAAAAACAAAACAAAAAAAAAACCCAACACACAACCAAATGGCTCCTTCAGGTCTGTAAGCAAGCAGGCTCTTCAGACCACTGTCTCATGCTCCTGTACCACCAGACAGATTCAAGGCATCATCCTTTGCATGCACTAAAATCTACCAGTTTAAAGAGGACACTTCAAATGAATGGTATACAAGTGGGTATGGACAACAAGAGTGGGTTTTTTTAACATATGAACTAAATCCCCTTGCAAAGATGCTGGCAAACTATGTCAAGAGAGACCTTCTTACATCTAAATCACAGGAATTTGGTTTCTGCTAATTCCTGCTGCCTGTCCTTCCCCCCGTGATAACCCCATAAGCAGGAGCTAGCTTCTCAGCTTAGGAGAAGAGGTATTTCGCCAAGATACACAACGTTGAGACCGTGCTCACATTTGGCTAATTTTCTCTCTATATTATGGGCCACACGCAGCATCTCTGTTGCGAACAGGAAAACTAAGTTAACTCCAAGGCCGTACATGCTACTAAAGTATCCTGAACCAACAAGACCTTCTGCTCTCTGAAGCTGAAGGACTGCAGGGAGGACGTGCAGCTTTTCAAAGCTAAATTGTTTCAGAGGAGCTGGGTCGTATTTCAGCTTCTAAGAGGCATAGGCTAAACGTCATTTGGCCATGCCAGCAGAGGAACCCCCACCCTCACAGTCGGCGCCTGCCTTTGCCCCCAGTTCTCCACCAGCACTGGGAGCAGGTGCCCATCCTGCCTGCCCAGCCAGGGTACACCCCTTGCCAAGGTGGGAGCAGGCAGGGCTGGTGGGAAGGCTCTGTCCGGCAGCCCCTGCCCGCGGCAGCAGCCAGGAGGTGCTGGCAGGCTGTGCAGGCAAGCTGCGTCCTTAGGCAGCAGGAGCCGCAGTTATGCGTGGGGACGTGGGGCCAGGAAGCTCGTTCAGGCTGCGTCAGGATGGCACCTGGCAGAACATCACAGTGATTCTGTTACCTCCATCAGGCTGCTCTCCAAACACCTACTCTGCCTTTGCTGAGACACAGACCCCCATCTGGCTTTCAGGTTTTCTGCAGGGAGGTTCGGTACAACCCACGAGCATATGGTGCGACTTTCCCAGACTATGCTCCATCCTTGGCTAGTTTGTTTTTAGGAGCATAAGAGGTGCTGCCTCTCTTGTTACAAAACTGCTTTATGCATCTCATCCACCTGACACAAGAACTCTGTCCTAATGGCTGGGCAACTGCTAATGAAGCAGTTATCACCAACACCCAGATTTCTGTCCTCTTCTTTCCTGGCTTATTTATTTCACCCATCTACTAAATCTAGTTTTCTAAAGCACAGGATTTCCAATGTTATATGGTTATATGTGTCTAAGATGATAAGGATGCAACTTGGTTGTGATCTCTTCATATAATGGGAAAGCACCGTTACTCTGCCATGGAATTATGCCAACATGAGCCCCAAGCCGACTTGGCCCTTTGCCTTTTCACCTTTGCCATACAAAGCACCGAGACATCACATTTTTGAGTAAACAGTAACCTTTAATAAACATTATTATTCTTCCCTCTTACTCCTTTTACATTTTGAAATTCTTCACTTTATCCATATCACATTGACTGTGATTACCACTATAATCTGCTGTGTCGCTTCTGGGTGACCTAAAGCAAGTCAGCTGCATTTGCCAACTAAAACCATAGCTACCTAGTGAAAAAACCCAGTGGACCTGCGTCTTAGCATTGAAGCTGGTAACATGATAGTCATTATTATTAAAGCAGATAACAAATAATTGCATCCTACTTCTGTCTGCTGAAATTGCAAATTTTTGTGTTCAAAAATTCTCATCTTTCAAAATGATAATGACGACTGCTGCCAGCAGATTCAGATGGCAAAAGCATTTCCACATGAGATTAAATTCACTGATGATGCCAATGAAACTAAGCATCTCTGTACTTGAATTTTGGAGTTATCGCTTCCTGTATGTGAAAATGCTAAAGAAAAAGCTGCATTGTATTTATCCAAATTTTCAATAGCAATACCACTGTGGTTTCTCAGTGGGTCTTAGAGATAGCTGTGCAAGCTTACAGCACCTCCAAGCAGGGGAGGAGGCAGGAAAGACCAGCTTTCTGAAACATCAAAAGAGACGGCGAACCAGAAGGCAGACAGGAGGGGTAATTCTGCATGCCTATTTGTATGCACTGCAAATACTTTCATGCCGTTTTCCTTGTGCCAGTTGTCTTAAGAGACAGCTCAAGTGAAGTGAAGCCAGCTGTGCCAGACCTGGCAAGGGCATCCCAGCCAGAGTTCTGTGCCCAGATGTAAGACATAAGAGATAGTCTGTGAAAAGTCAGTTTGCAAACAATTAACAAGGGAGCTTCCTAATGCACTGGGGAGCAATGCAAACACACTGCACAAACCTACAGACCAAGTTGAATGCAGACTTATAAAGTAGATGCCTCAGCTGGGCTTTTCTGAAAGGTATGAGCTCTAATTCTCAGCCTCAGGGCAACTGCTTCACACCAGATGTAACAAGTCAAGAAATGACTGCTAGGGAAGTGGATAAAAAAATTGGAAAAGGTCCCTGTGCAAGCTAGTCACTGGTATCCTGAGGATCAGATGAGAAAGATCATTTACAAGGCAAGTCCCTAACCAGCTGACATTTGGAGATAATGTTAAGGCAAAGAACCCCGGAGATTGAGCTGCGGAGGCAAGTCATAGCAGGGAACGGAGAAGTGTCTGACGCAGAATGGTAACCAGCAGCAATTAATAGAGCAGCCTACATCAGGAGTTGCCAAGATACCTGTTGCTAAACACAGAGAGACACTGAGGGCTGCAAAGCCACAGTGTGGTCTGATATGAAGCCCTGAAGCAAGTCTACACATGGGTAAAAACTCCTGAACTAGGAATGAACAGAAGTTTCTTTTCTTTACTTTTTCAAGAGTTAAAAATTAGTCATAACTCATCACCAGCCTCTGCAATTAAGAGGATAAATTTACTTTCAGTGGAATGAGATATCTCTGACCACAGTGTGTGCACATATGTATATGTATGTGCCCATTTTAAAACCCAGTATTTCTAATGCTTCTGTACCACAAACAAAGTTCACCCCTTAATAACAGCATCATAAGAATTGCTAGCGTGTTAACAGAACAAACTTACTGTAGGATGATTTTTAAGATGGTCCCACCAGACACCCCTCCAAAGCAGTTCTGTCTCATTCTCAGACATTTTAGTATGCTAGGTGATCAATTGCACTCTCTGGTGGTTCAGACAAGGTCCAGGTAGTGTAATGAAGTCATATCCCTAAGGATATTGTTGTAAGGAACAAGGAAGAGTGTTTTTAAGCAAAAAAGCTCCAGCTGAGACAGCTGCTTCTACCAAATCTTGATGACAGATGGATAAAGATAAAGGCTGGGTAAAGGGAACTAGTATGAGTGATCAGTAGGTACAGCTGTGGGGAGGTTGAGGCATGTTTTTCAGTGAAATACTAACCTGGAAAGACAAATGCAGTTTAGTATTCTCTCAGCCATCTGAAGGGAGTGAAGAAGCATTAGATTGGTCTTCTGACAACATGAAGCATAAACAGCTTGAGAAATTAGTGTTAGCTCATCAATCTATCTACCAAAGGAAACTAAGGCTGCTGAGCCTGGAGTAGTTCAAAAGCAGTCTGATCTACTGATTTGGTTAACAATTTCCTTCTGCAGGCAGTTTTTACATGATTGTGTTCTCAGAAGGTCACCCGAAACAGTACAGGGAAGTTTCCATAACACAGTGAGACTTTTGTTGGGGAGTATATTCAGGCTATTGCAGATACCCAGTGCAGATTTCAGTATCTGCACCTATTCAGATATGGCTACGAGATGTGGGGGTTTTTTTGGTTTTGGGTGGTGTTTGTTTTGGGTTTCCTTAAGAAAAATACCTTTTCTAAGGTCCTATCAGTTCATATAAGCTGGTTCAAAAGGCCTGTCTTCTCTAAGTTTGCAGTGCCAAACCTGCAGAGGAGTAAATGGGCTAAACCAATTGTGGATACAGCACTGAAATGTATAATATTTCAGACTACTCCACTAAGCTTCATACAATAAATGAAGAGGAATTTGGCATATTATATGAGGTGTGCCCCTCAAGTAAGCGGTCAGGACCAGAACTGCCCTCAGTGCAAGTGCATTAGGACAGGAGATAAGCTGTTTATTGCAAGCTTTGAGCCTGAATGACACCAACAAGAAGCAACAGAGAGACTTTTGCCATCTCTTCCAGACACCTGCCAGCACAGCACTAACTGCCCCTCTACCTCATAGATTATTTTTGGCCTTTGTAAATATATACTTCACTGTGATTTAACTATTCAGACAACAAGGGCGGGAAAGGTCCTTTCTGCTCTCAGGCAGATAACATAATAGCGCCTTGTGGCTCAAGGACAGCATTCCTGAATATAAAAACCAAAAGTGTTAGAGAAAAGAAAAAATGCGTGCTATACCTGCAAGAAGATGTGGCCCTGCAACTGAAAAAGTAAATAACCAGAGGGAAAAGAGTGGAATATAATATCTTTTTTTTTTCTTAGTCATTAAGAAGTTAGATTATTCTTAGTGATTAAAAACATGAAGGAGTTCATACATCAACAACCACCTCTGGATTCTCTGAAAGGAAGGGGATACAGGGACGAAAGCACGGTAACGCCCCAGCATGCTTCACTACACAGCAGTGGGGTATCAGTTCTGAAGACCTGGCAGAATAAACTCAGAGCCTCAACTTGCAGAAGTCTTCAGAAAGCCTTTTTGCTGTCTAACCCTGATCTCTTTGCTCTTCCTCATACTAGTGGCCAGGTATACACACTATCTGTGTATGTGATAGACCAACGTAGTTGGATTTATCTAAGTAATAAAAATAATAGAACTTCTGGTTTTGCTTTCAAACTTTTACTAAACAAATGTAGATATATGACCTGGTGAAAACAGTCTCTGCACCATTACATGCTACTGCACCTTTATCTTCAGCGACTTTGATGTTATATTGTTATGGATGAGGATCATGGATTTAAAGAATGTTAATTACTGCTGATACATAGCAGCCATTTCTTCTTCTCAAATTCCAATAAACCCTTTGATAGCAATGTATGAATATTATAGGAAACAGCGACCCATTGAATGATTAAAAAGACTGGCATGTGGAGATCAGCAGGCAAGTAGGATGAATGGGCTGAAGAGGAAGCTACCATAACTCTTGTCAACTCTGTCCCTTTTGATCTAGGTCACTTAGGAAATGCAGAGGCACATCCTCACATCCCCAGCAAGTGAGGGGAAAGAGTGGGAATTCTTTGGGAAAAACAACTGAGGAAGTCATCTGGCAAACAGGGAGGTAGTAGCTACATCACAGATGGCTGTTCAGAAGCAAATGGGACTTCAGATGCAGGGGGAAAATTTGGGAACTACTTACAAAACAGAGTTCAGCAGCAGCTGGGAAAGCAGAAAGAAATTTGTATCTATATTGACCTGGGAGGATGACAGGGCAGAAGAACCTGACTGAGGCACATCAATTCCTTATTCTCAATAGAAAGGGAACTAAATAGAGCATCCCAGATGTTAAAAATGAAGAGGCCGAAGTATCTATTATGAAGGTAGAGCAATCAGTTTCCACTTTTATAACTTTTTCAACCACTACATACATATTGTCAGCAGCTTTTGTCTTTCTTGCAGCACTACTAAGGTAGTTTTTCATTTAACCATGTATCCAAGCGCTTATTGGTACTTAAGCAGGACCCTTGTCTTTGTGGACCACTTAGCCGGAGAAACCTGGTGGGCAGCTCACTTGTTAGAAGAGAGGTCCTCCACCACCCCTCACCACAGACCAGTTCCAACCCGTAGTTCAAGTCTCTCTGAGCATGGCAAGTACACGGCAAGAACTTCAAGCCACAGTCACCACTGCAGAAAGGCCAGTTAGGGACCTCTGCTCCAGGCAGCCTAATGCCTTCTAGCAAAGGGACATGGAAGCACCACCATCAGGTTGAGGGTCTACTGTGCTGACTCAGCAGCCTCATGTTCTTCCAAATCCAGCTGTGCCATGCACCCCTCAAGCACCCAGCACCCTTTTTTCCTAAGCACATACTTGCTTTTCTATCCAAAGTAACCCAAATCCCCATTATTTATATATTCTTCCAATAAGAGCCCCTCAGTTTCCATGAACACCCAGTCGTCAAATACCCACAAAACCTGTATGATCTCAAGACACACAACCAGCCTCACAAACCCATTTTCAGTGCCACCCACCTCCTGGTGACTAAGTAGTCCATCCACATACATCTCTCCTGTCAGATGCCTCAGGCACCCTCCTTGCTTGCAGGAGATACCAGTCAGAGGTTGTATTTCTTGTACACTTCCACAGGGTCTGATGTCTCCAGTCTCTCCCCTACACATACAATATTTTGAGCAAGATTCACTGATAAAAATCTCAATTTTTATTGTAAATTCACTTACAAATAGATAGATTTTACTTCACAAACCTTGACAGAACAACCTGCATGATATTTGACAGTAATTTTTCAGCTTTACCTACCTAAAAAATCATCTTTTTTACTGTGGGTGGATGTGTGTTGAAGTGATAATTTCTCAAAGAAATCTTAACAAGTATAGCATTCCTGCTATTTATAAATAAAATCCCATTGTTGACAGGTTTTCTGCAAGCTCAATGTTTTCTGTGATTAAGACTGCTATGCTGAAGTCAGAAGTTCTATACTAACAAAGTCACAGATGGAAACCAAAGTACAGCACTAAAAAGTATTGATATTCACCACTGTTAGCTCAGATTAAAACAGCCCATGTGTTTTCCCAAAGATGGACAGCTCATCAACTGTGGGAGTGAATAAAAAAACAGAACTACATGTACTTCAAGATACACTAACAGGAGTCCCCAATTCCAGCTACAAAAAACCCCATGCCCACGTACAAGATTGCTGCATAAATCACCATGATCACTTTTAAGACAAGCTATATTTCTGCCAACAGACCCTGCTGAAATTAAGATTCTGGAAATTCAGGTATCATCATAATTGATGCGTGTTTGCCTCAGAAACTGAGGCCATACTGATGTCAAACTCACAACCTTCAACTTTTTTATTGGTCAGCAGGACATGGGCATGCGCTTCTCACTAAAAATTAATGGAATTCTTTAAGCCGGGCTAAAGGAGGTTTGTATCTGTTCAGAGGGTTTTTAGTTTGCTTGCTTGCTAGCTTTATTTACTGATTGATTTACTGCTGGATATGGGGGCACGGAAACACTTTTCCCTATTCTTTGTCAGCGTCTGGTTTTGGTCAAGATACAAGTCTGCTGTTGTAAAGGTCTGGGTGCATCAGCAGTGCAACCCCAGGAGCCCTGCCCTTTGTGCTGCATAAAGTCCTGTATAAATTTTGCTGACTCCAGGTTTCTAAAGGCTGTCATTCATTAGTGAGGGCACAAGGACAAAGCTGATGATAATGACAGCAAAGAAATTAGAAAGATTCTGTGGATTTCAATGAAAGGAAAAAAAGATTTACATTAAGTGAGGTCTGTTAAAACAAAGTTATGTCCTTATATAAAAGGATAAAAGAAAAATCATTCAGCTATAAATACCTTCAGCATCTACAATATTCAGAGCATTTGCTATAGTACATAACTGCATGCACAAAGGAATAATAGAGGATCTTAAGACAGCTTTATTGTTTTACGTTATGTAAAACTGGTAAGACAGAGAACAACAAATCTTCATGTTTAGTCATTTATGATCAGATGCTGTTAATAGTAATTTATAGGTGACTGTTTTCATTAGTGCATGTCTAACGTCCCTTCTAAATATGCAAGTCAGACACTTTATAAACACCTCTCTTTACATCCAAACCACATTCAACATATTCCAAAGTGGGAAACTAGTAAAAGCCTGTCCTCTCATTAAACCAGCAATCAGCCTGATTTCAAAATGCAGTAAATAATCTCTTCCACTGAATTCAGTAGGAAGTGCAAGTTATCAGCATTCAAGAGATCTAAGCTGTTTCTGTTTAGCAACCTAAATTAATTTGAAAATGTTTACCTGCTGGGCCCAAACCTTGAGCAAATGACTTGTGACTTGAACAACATCTTCCAGAACATAATTAAGAACATTCACTGGTAATGGAGCACTTAACAAGGCACCAGGGGGCCTATATGTAGCCAACAAATGGGGGAATTTCAATTATTAAGTTTTAACTTTGCACAACCTTCCAGCAAATAGCTGCTGGACAGGAAGATTAGCCAAAAAAAGGAAGAGGGCAAGGAGAAGAGCTGCTGAGTCTCTACTCCATCCTGTGAGCTGTTCTCTGTTAGGTTTCACTATAACCAAGCCTTCGTACCATCTTCTTTTCTCTACGAAGAAGCAGCAGCCAAAATAGTACCAGCACCAACAAAGCACACTTACAAGAGAACATGAACTGCTGGACTTTGTGGTTTGCAGAGGAAAAGTGTTGAAGAAATGTACCTGGCAGTGAAAACTTCTGCTACTGATTAACAGCTAGATCAGCATGGCCTCCCCTCCGGAGATCAGTGGAGACTTCCAAAAAGGCTTTCAGAAAGTTGAAAAACTCACCTGAAGGCATGCAGCAAAAACCACACCCTGTGCCTGGCTCCTCAAACGCTTCAGTCTCTGCTGGAGTCCTCTCCGCTCACACCAATGCAATGCATCAGTGATTCGCAATACTGTCATAAATAGCGTATGCTGAAATTCTGCTAGAACTGGAGCAGGGGATGAAATAATTGCTTTAGATTTCTACCAGCAGAAAAACCTTAACTCACAGAAAAAAAGTGAAGCAGCAGGGAAGAAAGGATATTCAGTCAAATCTGAATATTATGAAACTTATGTCTGATTTACAGCCAGAGATCGTTATCATTTGTTCTCACATACAATGTGAAAAGAGTCAATAATTATTCTACATAGTACACTACAAATGCCAGTCATGGAAAATACAATTGGGCAACCAGAAAAGACAATTGTACATCCAAGACAAATCCTACCAAGACCCAGCATCGAGCACAGGCATGCTGAACGCCCTGGGTTCTCACCGACACAATTCCTCAGGGGTCCTTTGCAAAGCACAGAAGCAAGGCTTCACTCTATTTTTTCTTCCAAACTAACAAGAAGTGTTTCCTACACAGAAATAAAATACAGGAAAAGCGTGTGCTACCTAACATCTTTATTTCAGTTTTCCATCACACACCTCTTTTTAATGGTCAAATAGCGCTCCAAGAGTTCATTAACTAATACTTGTAAACAGTTTTGAAGATGAACAGTAGTAGATAAGGATGGATGTTATTATCCAAGGACAGAGCAGGGTGATCAAGTATCTAGCAGATTTGTGTTGCATGATAAGAGCTTTATTAATTATTTTTCCCCTCTTTACAAATTCTCTCATTTCATGAAAAGATCTTGCAGCAAGGACATACTACTTGGCAAGTTCTTCCAACACTATTTGCTGACACCAAAACATAAAACCCAAAAAGGTTGTGGGGGGAAAAAATATTTTAAAAAGCTATTCTTCCATTTAAATCTAGTACCAAACTTCTACTGAAGATGTATGTTTTGAAAATGTCAATGGCTAGAAACACATCAGTCTTATCTGTGACTGAGGTTGTGTCTGTCTGGTTCTACCAGTCTGGTAATTCTGCTCATTGGTGACATGCATACATATCTTTCTACCTGTATAACAAATCTGAATTGAAACAGATCTGCAGTAGTTGTCACTTTAATTTATTACAACATAAAACTCAACAATAAAGCAACGCATCTGTTGAGAAAACAGATAGGAAGATGTTAATGTTGCCGCAAAGACCCAAACCATCCAAGTGCAGGATGATTTCTCACTGCAGCAAGACCACATGGATATGCAAAGACTATCCTAATTTGAGCTGATCAGTAGGCAGCTAGCTCCTCCCCAACAGCAAGGGCTCAGGATTTATCACAATTCCCTCAGTCTGTTCTTTAAACAGAGAGAAAAATGGTACAGGAACCTGAAAATGCATCTCCAAACAACTGCAGCTAATTACCATTCAGGCTCCTGCTCCTATCCCAGCTGCTCAGGGAAAATTACCCTTAATGAAAGTGGTGGTTGCAGGCTTCTTGGCTCTGCTACATTGCCTTATAATAACAGAGTGCCGAACACATTTGGCATTCCGTATACCTTGCCACAGAGGAAGAGTATTGATCCACGCACCATGGTGTCACATTCAGACTAAGAAATTCATTTCTCAGAAACATAGGATACACTCAAAAGCAGAGGAAAACATCACTCCCTGAGACCAGACAGCTTCTCTCAGCCAAGATGCTGTCTGAAATACAGCTTGCCCACAGGACAGCACAATTCCTTAACACATAGCCATTTCACGTGACAAAAAAGTAGTACTCTTGTTTACAAAGTAGCTAGGAGAGGTGAGAGTGCTAACAGGTACAGCGAGCTCAGGTAGGGCTGGGGCAGGCCCTGCCCTCTTTGGCCATATCTGTATGGGGCAAGTTTTGCCACTGCCGCTATACTGCTGTATTACAGCAAAACATTGCTCATGGATTCAACAGCACTGTTTTGGTGCAAGACATATCAGTAAAGTTTCAGCTCTAGAAAAATATTATCGGTATTTCCTGATCAAGAGGTTTTCCTGTGATGGCTTTTCCATACAAGTGCTACATGGCACATGGCTGCGTAATACTTGCTTATGGATTTGAGAAAGAACGAGTCTCATTTGGCCTAAGAGAAATAGTAGAAAAATAAGGCTGTCACCCTCCCTTTCTATGTAACCATAATTAACACGAATAAGCCAACCTCAAGATGTAGTTTGCATGCCAGAGCTGGGAGCCGATAGGGAACATTTCCAGAAACTGAGCCTCATTTTTGCAGGGAGAGAGGTGGCCTGGAGAATTAACAGAATAGAGCAAATATTATACAAACATTGAGTTTTCCAAACAAACTGTGCCCTTATTGTTTTTTACCTTGAAAATACTCAGTTAATGACTGCAAGACCAAGAGAGAGCAGAATGACAAAGGAATGAAGATACAGACAAGGACAAGGGAGAAAAATACGTTCTTTGAGAAAATGTGAAGCACAAGAGACAGTCAGTAAGGTGAGTTGATGAGGTGGAGAGATGTGAAGAAATTGTTCCAAATAATAGAAGCCAGAACTAAGGAGTTTCTCTGACAGCAGGAAGACTTTTTGATTTGACAAGGAAGTGGTCATCAAGATGCAGGCACAGGAGGCTGGGGAAAGTGATACGGAAAAATAGGAATGCAGAACGTGGAGGATTTGGTGAACCTATCAGGCTTTTTTAGTTTTTATAAATTTGAAAATCATCGAGTCCTATTGTTATTGAGATGAAGTGATATTTTTGCCTCCAAGTATGAAAAAGAAAAGGAATGTCGAAAGGAATAGTACTTTGATGAAGAGCTAAGAACATAAAGTCAATAAAAACATTGGTTGAGAGGATATATAATCAATACACCAGCTAACGCTACAAATAATGTTTTGGAGAGAATAATATTCTACTTTTTTCCATTTGCATAAGATAAGCCTCAGTAATGTTGAGCTTTATGTTTATTTGGCATCTACTGGCCATTTTCTATCCCTGCCTTTGGAAAAATTAATTACTACCTACTGTCGTGGTTTGGCCTCAGCCAGCACAAAAAACCAGGCAGCCGCTCACCCAACTCTTGCAGCGGCGAGGGAAAATTGGAATAAAAAGGCAAAAACTCGTGGGTTGAGATAAAGGCAATTTAACAGAAGAACACAGAAAAAAGGCAAACAACAGCAATAGCACTGGCAGAAGAATGTACAAACAGGGGTACCGTCACGCTCTGACCGGACCCGGATCGCCCCTGCCTGCTCCCAAACTGGGAACTCCTCCCTTGCCAGCTCCCCCCTAAATACTGGGAATGCCATAACGTGGTGTGGGATACCTGTGCTGGGCCAGGTATTAACCCTGTCCCTGCCGGAACCAGGACACCTACCAATAGAGACTATAGGAATCACACAGTTGTTTTGATTAGACGTTGCAAGGTTTGCATTCTCCTTGCCTGTGTTTGGTTTACAGTAATGTTCAGAGTTTTTCCTAGAGAGATGCCTAAGTAGATGGTTCCTAATCTCACAGAATTTGAATATCGCATTGTTAACTTTTGCTTACACTCCCAAACCACTGAGAATTATAATCTGAGGAGGCCCCAGAGACTGTAGTTTCCTGCCACAGCTGAACTGTAGCATCCCAAATTATGACTATGCATTGTCACCTCTAGGACTATAGAACATGTAAGCAATTTGTAATTAAATACAAGCATTTTGAGATAAGTTCATACCTGTAAGGCTCATGAGAAAAATGGAAAGAGATTCAAAATCAATGCTAGGAATCCATTCTCTATGGTCCTCCCAGTGTTTGGATAATAAGTGGTTTCAAAGAACTGGATGACCTCAGTAAGAAGTGGCATGGCTAAATTGCAGAGCATTTCCATTTGCACAACATTACACATGGAGCATCTGCAGACAATATAGTACAACAGAAAGTAATTTAAATCTTAATTCTGTAGTTCCCTGATACAGTAAATTTATAATTGTCTTTGCTAGAACTTAGGAAATTATCTGAATCCTATTCCAAATCCCAGCCCTGTTCTTCAAACACCTTCTGCTCAGAGCATTTAAGGATGCGCATGCACAAGCACACCTGTCCCTATTTAGAACCAACTTACTCTGCTCTAATAGTGCTCCCGCTTAAGTCTTTTTCTTGCTCTGAACCAAGCTGGTGACTTTCTTTGCTGTCTCTTGGAGATTAACAGGTTATCTCAGATTCTCCTCAATTACAGGCATAAAAGAACACTCCAAGTCCTCTCACACCTGCTCCATCCATCTAGCATGACAACCGTCCCCTGCTACAGTTAGGAAGGAATGAGGATCTCTACACTTGCCAGCTTCTGCGCAGAGGGTGATATGTGACATTGCCACCTAGTCCTCAATAAAGATCACCCACTCCACTGCACTCAATTTGCTTCCCATCAGCTGTAACAAACGTCACTTTACTTTTTTTGTGATTTCTCTTCTCTAGGGGAGAAAATAAGAACCTTAACTAAATTGGGGGTGCTGGTAGGAAGCCATGAAGTCCAAACAACAAGGAGACCCAATGATCTTCCTTTTAACTTTAACCTCCTACATCCCTACCACAAAGCCCAGTGGTCTAAAAAGTGAGATGTAACCAGCAGATCTATTCAGCTGGCAGTGAACGCTCCCTCCCTCGAAGCCCTTGCGTAGGTACTTACTGATTCAGTCACAGCCTCGTGAATGGCAATAGATGAAAATTAAAGGATTGACAGCATTCAAAATTACAGTCTTCTGTGTCAGCTAAGTGTAAGGCAAGGCAATAGTTCGAGTCCACTCATCTGTTCTTCAATTAGTTTAATTCTTATTTGGAGAGCACCCACCCTTAATCTCAGTGAACGGCTCTGCTGCCTTGTCTCTCTGCCAGACTACTTGGCCTTCTTACATGATGATACACGTGGAGAAGGGTGATTTCTACGATACAAACCACAGGGTACCGACTTTATTTCACTACAAAATTTCGTGGCTTTGTCAAGGACTATGAACTCCTCCACACAAGTAGGTAGGTCCTGTTTCATGATACTACCTGAGCATAATTTAACACATCATTTTAATTATTGCTAAAAATCAAGTAAGCAGCACACTATTTCTGTCTCCTGGGAGAGATGGCAATTTACATCTCCAAAAATAATCTAATTCACAGCAAATTTAAAGTCCCAATGCATATAATCATTTTCTAAAATATACCCACCACTGTCAATCAACCAAAGCCTATCTAAACCAGTCTCTAATGCACCAGATAATTTAAACACTAAAATATCCTTTTAAATCCCATAGAATAAATACAATACCTCATCCAAGACAAAGTGATTATCATTTTCATTCACTTTTTAGACAGTTCCTAATAGGGTCTATTCTCCTAATATATGTGTGCAACATGCATTAAGGATAATGAGAACAATGCGCATGAATCAAACAGGAGACTACGATTCGCATTTACTGGTAGGGACCAGACCAATCTAGAATAATTTGGATGAGCACAGTTACTCCAGGCCTTGGCAAACAAAAATAGACCAGAATCTTGCCCTAGATTGCTAGTATTTACATAAGAATAACTAGATCAAATATTTAAGGAAATGGTTTGAAAGGAACCTCAGAAATCGGTGTGTAATACAGAGAAGTAAAGGAAACTATTTTGAGCAGCTGACAGGAGGATAAGAGACAGGTATATTTCCAGATGACCTACGGAGCAAGCATGTGTTATTCCTGTTATTTTTATATTAATAGATACTACCATTTACATATAAATATTTTTAACAATTTTTTTCATTTAATTTTCGCTGGACAGCAAAGGGCCAACAATGGCCTTGATGAAGGAACCGAATGGCTAGTCAGCACTTCAGAAATGGAGTATTACACCAGTAATTGGACTCGTCCTTTTACAGCTGCAGCAGAGAGTTACTCCAGCCACCCAAAAAGGCCTACAAAATCATATTACATTCTCTGAATTAGCACAAAGATCTCCTTCATTAGGATTCAGTGTCAAGCTTTTGTTTTGTTATTTTTAATAATAGCACGATGGTCAGTTTTTACAAAGCTCCATGTCTAGCGGTGGTGTCATTCTCCTTAGTGTTCTGAGTTGCAGTATCAATTTAGGCCAGCCTAGTCTTTTGTAATAAAAGCTGGTGCCCCAGTTAAATCATACAGCCCCCTGCAACACACGCACTATAAAAATGCTACCTTTAAATAGCGGACTCTCCAATATGATTATAACAATCATGCCCAGTGCTGTGTCATTATTATAGTCCATCCATAGCCCACAGACACCAAGCAGGAATACACCAGCCTATTTGACAAGATGCTCTTTCTACTGTGGAGGTGGCTTGTACAGAGTCCCATTATGCTTGGTGCAGGGAAATTACGTAAGGGGCAAGAAATCTTGATGTAGTGTGGGAGAATTTATTCTTTTTTGCAGGCTGAGCTCAGCACCAAATCTACTCACATCACCTTTTGTTTACTTAACAAAAAAACCTCATGCCAGAACTAGCAGACTGTGATGCAATGTTCCATTTGTGGAGCCATGATGTTAGCAATGGCTCATTGAGACTATTTCTCATAAACGACCACTAAAGTGCTCTTTGTAATTATGTGGAACAATTAAGCATAAATTAAGTTACCAAAAATGACATTGGACATAAACATTTGCATGGATTAACTCTGCTGACCCCTGTGACTTTACGCAGGGAAGAATTTGGACCTAACAAAAAATATGACTTGATGGGCAACTTGGAGCTAGGCAGAAAAAAAAAAAAAAATTTCTATTCTATTTAATTTAAAATACATTTATTAAAAGCATTCATCCTAATCCAGACTCTTTTTAAATTATTTATTGAATATCAAAATATCCTGAATTACAAAAGCCATTTTAAAACAGTCACCTTCCTGATGTGAAACAAAGGCAATACTACACATACGGCAGAATTCTGCTAGAACTGATATTTTCCTGTTGCAAACACAGCCCTTTCTGCTGAATAACAAGAAAGAGAATTTGGTCTTTTTTTAAAAAACACTGTACAGATTATAAGGAGATTGATTTTGTTTCCAGATGTTGAGGGTTTACACACACGAGCCCTCACCATAGATTAATATATGCTCTACACCGTCTGTGGAATATTGAACACCGAAAGAATCTTTCATGTCTTTCAGTGTAAAAACTAAATGAATACTTGGAATCATTTCCCTGTCTTTCTTGTCTACATTTCCCATTTTCAAAAGGGATGGGTATCATAAATCTGAAATGCAGACACAGCATTTAAGAAATAAAGAACAAATGTTTCCTAAAAATTTATGTAAATGAAGTAATTCTAATACTTTTTTTAGGATTCCATGAAAAATGCCGTATTTAAAATAAGCTTCCTTTTTCTGTTCAAGAGAAGACTGGCTAAAACTAAAACTCCATTTAGCTTGAGCACAAAACAGCACAAGATTAAAAAAAATACTTTTAAAAAGTGGAAAGCAAAAGTATTTCTAGTAACTCAAACATCATAAGCACTAGAGAAAAAGCCAAATTTCCCCATAAATTTGGGAAACATTTTCTAGGCCTATTTCAAAGTCAATGGAAGTCATCATCAGATTATACTAAGCTCACAGTCTTTAAAGTCTCCAGAATAATAAATATATTTAGCATCAGTCATCAGCATTTTGTTTAAATCCACAAGTGAATCAGTACTTCAGTACAGTTGAAAACATTTGTCAAGAAATTAATATAATCACCAATTATTCTTTTAGAAATTGTACTCTATCAACTAGGCAGTCTTCTCCTTTCTCCTGTAAGCGTAGATCCATGTTCCCTGATCAAGTTACAGGAATCACATCTAAGTGCTCAACAGATTTACTATTCCAGGGAGCTATCTACAAAATCCTAACTTTCATTACTAGGTTTCACGAAATATTTTCAGGTCTTTAGACGCTATCTTCCTTCCATTTTGATTACAGTTGCTGATACATTAGTGTATTAAATATACATGCCGCTGAACATCATCAAAAGAAAACAGTAGTATGAACTTTGCTTTGTTCAACAAGTGTTTGTTGTGAGCCACTGAGATTTTCACTTCGGGCTTTATCTTGTTGCGATGATTCTGAGCGTTTCACAAAAGCTGGGTAATAGCTTAATAACAGTGCGCAATGCCAGTTTGATGAGTGACTAGAAAAAATAGTGTGTGTTCAGAATCAAATACCATCCCCGGAGACTTCCCAGATTGTGTGTAGAGTCATTTGGGAAACGCATCATGATTTCTGCAGCTATTTGCCATCCACTACAAAAAGAACAGGATTGACAGATGTGAACATTTAACACACTTGAGTGTTTTCTTACGACCTCTGGTATGGCCACCCCCATTCTTTATTATTCTAGTATGTGCAGAAACTGTGCATTGACTGAAAACCATTTGTGGTGACTTAATTCATGGATGGATTCTATTCCATCCTGCTCCGATCTGTTCTACATCCACAAATAGCTGAAGACGTTCAACACGTTTTACCTCTCACTGATTTACCTCCAAGGAGAAGCTACTCGATGAGGTATTCAGGAACTGCCAATATAAGGCTCTAGTTTTTCTCTGATTTATTCACTTGCTATAAAGGCATATCAAGTTTCTAAACACTCAAACACAGGAGTTCCAGCAACACAGAGAAAATAAATTCCATCTTTGACCTTTTTAAACTGCTCTTATAGCATCATTCTGTAGGGCTGAATTTATTTTTCTACTCAATATATTCCATTCAACGGCTGCAAGGCATTAGCTAGGATTAAAATCAGGCCAACAGCACTAAGAATAAATAGCACTTTAACCTGAAGAATACAAAGGCACCAAAACACCCCAAAAGGGTCATAACCGATCTGTTTGCTCCAAGATTCAATATTCTCAGTGGCAAGTCAATGTTCCTGCTGTGGTCTTTATGAGGAGTAACAATGAACATCATCTAAAAGACAGACAGATAGAAGAACATGATGAGGTCATTACAGCCTTTAAAGGTGGAAATGACATTACTGTTATTAACATGGTAATGCCTGGGGGCTCTGATCACAACCTGGACACCACTGTGCTAGTTGTTTTACAAAGAACAGGACATAAATGGAGCCATTGCACAAAAATATATTAAATATGTAGATAGGAGAAAATGGGCCAGGGCCTCAGGGCTACAGTGTCTCATAAGATAATTTGGGTCCAGACAGTCAATCAATCCATTTATTGGCCTGCCCACAACACCAAAAACCCCTTTGAAATTCGCTCCTCCCTTGCAGGTAGTATTCCTGTGTATTAGATGTATGTGACACCATTGAGGCAAGTAGGGATGTCACAGAGAACAGCTGCACCTAAAAATCTTAATCAACAAGGACAGAACTATAGTATCTTCGTTAGATCCATCTCCAAGAAAAGTGGCTAAATTATACAGGATATGTAACACTTTTTCCCCTTCCTCATCTAATCTTTAAATATGGATAACCCATATGGATATCCCAATGCCTTATCTGCAAATACTATTTGCTATTTCAGCAGAAAATAGTCATTCACAAGAACTATCATTCTGGTTTTCAGTGGAGTTAGATGAAGACCTCCTGACCTAAAGCATGAGATCTACAATATGTACTTAAGAACTAACTCCAGTTGCTGGTAGCTCAAGCAGACTTATACTATTGGTAGATAAAGCACCGTGGCAAAAAATGCAACATATTCTTGTCAGCAAGTCACACCAAGTTGTGTGGGTTTATTTGGGCTCTTAAGGAATGGGAATGCACAGCTCACTACTATATAGACATCTACCAGTGCCCTCTACTGGCTCTCATCACAAAAAAATAAACAGCAATTAATAAGAGGTTGAGCCAGACCTCTTCTCACACAATTAGTTTGTGCTGACTTGTCAGGCAGAAGTTTGTCATTTTAGTATCGAAGAATTTAGATACTGTTCTTCATGATGCATATCTGTGGTTATGCAGTGAGAGACATATTAGCCTGTGATTGACTGTAAATAATCACGTGCTTTTTTGGGTGAGCTGTGCATGCACTATGCTTGTAAATCTATTAACGATTATGCCGGCCCTTTTTTCAGCAAATGCATGGCTGCTTATTTGTGGCATTTTCCTTGGAAATCAATATAATGTCAATATGAAAACCAACACTAGGGAGGCAGTCCGGTTAGCGGCCAGGAAAACATGCCCTGGAGCCAGGGTTCTGTTCCCTCTGACCCTGCCTCAACAGGTGACCTGCTGATATGCATTATTTACATTACAGTAGCATCTGGAGACCTCAGGACCAGGGCAGGGTGGGGGCACTACTGTGATATGAACCATAACATAGAACAAGATTGGCTTTCCTAGGTAAAAAAAAAAAAAAAAAAAAAGAAAAAAAAATGCAATAAATATACTGTAATAGCGAGCCACAAGTACCCCATCATTAACCTGTGTTCCAGTTTCCCCATCTGAAAAGCACTTTGGGATGTTCACATGAAAGGTGAATATGGATTTTTAAATATTGGTATTACATTACATGGGGGGTTTTGACACATTTTCCCACATTAGATTTTTTCCACTGGAACAGGTAAGACTGAAACTTTCTGTAGCCTGTGTTTCCACGATGACAAGATACAGAACTGTGCAATACATTAATTAAAAGTTTGCTTTACAACTGGCAGTAAAAAACACATCTGATACCTTCCTCTTTGGTACTTTGCTTATCCACAGTTGCAAATGATCACGCTTGTAAGTGAGATTCAGGGACAGGACTTCCACACAAGGGTTTTGCTGTTTAAAAGATATGCCCATTGAGCTGACAGGAGAATAAAAACCTCAGAAGTTTAAGAAATAAGAATAAAAAAAAAATCACAGCAGGTTTTCTTTCTTTTGATTGCACCCCCTGCAGTGGCTGCTTTCTAGGCATGTGTGTCCACAGTTCCCCTTTTTTTGCCTGCACACACACAAAACTAGCTTTAATGCAAAAATTCAATCCTCAGTATCAGGCTGTCATCACACTAAAATGAAACTGCTCATTTTTAACCAAAGGAAGCTTTTTTATGGCTCGTTCCCCCAATAAAGCCATCATCCTGTGCTAACGAGGTGCTGTGAAATAGATCACATGGTCAAGCCAAAGTGCTGCTCCTTGGGCTGAGCAGGAGGTGCGCGAGGAGGCTCAGTGCAGCTCGACCTGCCCGCTCCCTCCTACGCAGGCAGAATTCACCTCCTCCTGACCCCGTTCTTTGAGCAAAATCAAGAGACTTTCCACTGGAACGCTGTGCTACAGGCAAACATATCCTAAGGAAACAAGAAGAGCTATTCAAATGAGTCAAGCATTGCAGGATGAGACCCTGTCTTTATCTTTCCCTGATACTCTTATTTCCAGTTCTCAAAAGCCGTGTCCTTGCCAAAACTCAAAACCGCAGCTTCCACATCATTGATGTTCAAATGAAGGGGCTTGTGGGTGTTGTTTAGTTAACTAAAATGAATGCACTCTAAGCTAAATTTTAATTTACTACTTATTTGCAGTTTGTTAACATGTTCTTAAACACAGGTTGAAAAAAAACTCTTCTGCAGTTTAATTTTATTTAATTTTTTAAAAATTGTCTCAACAAGATTCCTAAAGGGGTAGCTAGACCTGAAAAGGATAAAATCCTACATTTATCAAACCCACAAAGAACAGAATTAAGAGGAATTAGTCAGTTACGTAGAATGGCAGCTCTGTTTGGGTTTTTTTAGCTGGTGGACCTCTCTGCAGAGGACTCTGCATCTTCTGCAAAGCATATGTCTGCATACTTACATAACACAATGGAGTATCATACCAAACAAGGTCAATTTTCATTCATGTTATGAAGATAATATGAAAAAACCCCAGAATAATTATATGTAATATGCTGGAAAACATAAAATGTGGCAATGATCTTCCATAGACCTTATAACAGTTTCCTGCATGCTACTTTGGCACAGTCTGGATCTTGTCTGTCTCCGTGAGTTTGGGAATAGCCACCAAAATCCCCACCAAGGGCTGGCATCATGGTAGTACGTGTGCTATCCATGCTTAGCACAGCAGGGAAATAAGAATCAAACATTTTACCAAGGGTTATAAAGGTCTGGTAGGGAGGGACCCTACTTTTTCCAAGGTAAGCTCCACACCGATGAAGAAGCAGATCCATCTAGCTTGACGGACCATGTCTTGTAATCATCCACAAGAAATGCTGCTGCACTGCCCACCATTCAGTTGCAGAAGTACTACCACTGCTGAGCTTGAATTTTGGCATTCCAACAATAATCTCAGAAACAGGACAAGTACGAAATGGCGTTAAGTCTGGCCTGAAGGGTTGCTGCTGTGAAGCCAGGGTTCCTTAAAATGCCCCTACCCATCTCCTGAACTCTTGCAGGACTGAGTCCATAATTTAGTACAGGTCTAAAATACTGCTTTGATCAGCCAACATGCCCTGGAGACATCTTCTCTTAAATAGGCATGTTGAACTGCTTAAACCTAACCTGCATGTGACTGCAAAAATGCACCTGAGAACTCTTGATTTATGAAGCTAACTGAAGAACTACTTCACTTCTAATACAACAGGCAACCACAACTCTAGATATATGTGCTCTGAGAAAACCTTCCTCAAGAAAATAAGTCTCTCATACATCTCCTCCAAGCCAACAGTTTGTGGTCCCCACTGCCCCTTATTTTATTTGGGACCCAAAACTGCAACATGCAGCATACTTCTAGTTTTGTATCTCTGGGATGTCCCAATCTAATAGGAAACAAATTCAGCTGGACGACTTGCAAGTATCATGTTATGTATGAATTTAGAAATGGCAAGACTAGGAGAAATGGCGGTCCATAATACAGGCTAGACCAATGGATCACCTTCTTTCACGTAATGAAGGTCAACCAACTTGAATTCTGGGGGACTGAGGGTGGCAGCAAGTTTTTAGACATAGATAATCATGTGATGTCTAATACAGAGCCTGTGCTTTGTGCCTGTTAATAAATGTGTCCTTGTAAAATCCCTGTGAAGTAGAAAAGCAGAGTTATCCTGATTTTTCACAGATGGAAAATGGAGACACAGAGAAATTAAAGGGGAGAGGCTGTCTCTAGGGTAAGCATGACGCAAACCAGCCAAATCTTTATAGGTCAAAACTGCCACTTTGAATTGCACCTAGCAACAGATGGGAAGCCAGATTCATTCCATTATGTGTCCTTTTCAGTAAGAAGACAGAAAATAACCAGTGTAAAAAATACGCCTTATTTTTGCTATTATTGTTTGTTAGGCACTGCTAGAACAGAATGTGCTGTGGAGGAGATGGAGGGGAAATGGCGATTATTGCAGGAGTAACATTTACCTACAGATCTTGTAATCAAGGAGTTGCTTTTTGCACCAGTTTATTCCCAGCAGCTCTGAAACCTCCCAGATGAGTAAAGACATTTGGTCTCTAGCCCAGTGTTCGCTTAAAGGCAGTATAAACAGAAAGCCAGCAAAAAGGGAAAAGCCATGCTTATCAGGCTGTTGCTGCTCTATCTATCACTTGCTGCCTTCCACAGTTTGCAGGGCACATGAAAAGTAAAATAAATACCCAGTTATATTT
The DNA here is from genome assembly GCA_013398295.1 of Chionis minor. Lineage (NCBI taxonomy): Eukaryota > Metazoa > Chordata > Aves > Charadriiformes > Chionidae > Chionis > Chionis minor. The sequence continues at coordinate 1,212,197 of VZSF01002718.1, read as the reverse complement.
TGCTTATCGTCTGACACATTTCACAAAAAAATAAAGGCATCCACTGAGGGTTTTTTCTTTTTATTTCTGTCTGCTGCTGACAGAAGGGGTGCTTAGAATTAGAGAAGATAAAATAGTTTTAAATATGTATATATTTAAGAGGTTATCTCAAAGGAAAAAATATTTTTCTGCTGTGGTTGGCTACTATCTTAGCTCCGCTTTAAACATTTATCTGATGAAATCACTGCATTCCTCAAAAGAGACGGTTCATGAATTCTCAGATTCTTACGGCTAACAAATAATTAAATAGCCCAAACTCTGCACTTCTAACAGTAAAGTGTCTGACTCATGATGCCTAGTTAAAAACCCAGCAGGTTCAGCATTCCACCCCAGCCTGGCTGGGGTAATGCACTCTCACACAGCAGACAGCAGGGTGGGATTTTGGCCAACCTCCTCAGCTCAGGAATCCCGCAATGTTTCAGCCAGCCCCTGCAAACAGCATACAGGTGGAATCATCACGGAGCTGCACTGACAGCCGGGACAAGAGGCATTAACACTGCATAAATTGCAGGGAATGAAAGCTTGTGTTTGGTATTACCTGGTTTTATACACCTTGGGAAAAGCATCGGCTTTTTAAAACTACTTCTCATTTGACATTGCATGGTTTGAGAGACTTTTTAACGCTACGGTGGTGACCCAAGTTCGTACAGCGGTACAAATGCTCTAAAAACTACAAGAGCATTTGCTAATATTTATAGTACCTTGGCATCCAGGTGTCTCACAGCATTTTAGAGACATTCGTGAGAGGAATTTCTAGAAACTGTAAATCAGACGGGTGATGGCGAACAGGGACAAACAGGTACAGAGAAGTTAAATGACTTGGATGAGGCTGGCTGGACATCTGAAAGTCTAAGTCAAGTCCTTTACACTCCTCTTCAGTGTGGTTTTATTTCATAGTAATTTTAAAGTCCTGTCCATTCATTCGGTGGTACAGCAGTGTCAAACATGATGTGCTGGCAACCGCTACTATTTTTTCACCAGCATTTTCATGTTAGCATTTTGTATACTTGTCGAATTGCAGAGGAGTCAGGAATGCACCCAGTACTTTCTGAGAGGAATCACAAGTGATTAGATCATTTCTACATGTATCCAAAAGCAAGAGGGAAAATTACTTCTAAAATAATATTAAGTTAATTCAATCTGGAACAAGCCATGTAAGGGAAGAATAATATGACTTGTCATCACTTTACAAACATTCCCAACAATAAGCTAAGGACAGCTGTCATACTGATGGAAAACCAGAATAATTAACACGAGATGACCACAATGACATTTTCTAGCCAAAGAAACCTCTGATGTCAACCAATTTACAATCACTCTAGCGCATTTAAAACTCTTCACATTTATACACATAATGGTCTGCATGTGCTAGAAACACCAACAGTTGATTTGAGATGCTAGCAGTCTTCCATGGTGCCTCTTTTCCCTGAAAGTGTGCAAAGAGGTAGCTGGTACAACAGCCAAAACTGCAATTACCTGTGAGGACGTAACTCTAGATGCACACTGTCTTCAGAGCGAAAAACATATGCCATTTCTTAGGTTCCAACCAATTCTGGTTTTAATGTGACAGGAGAAGGCTAAAAAATCTGCAAGCTGATCTGAGTGAGATATAAGCTCAGGTATCCTTCAAATTGTTGGGAGGAAGGGAAGATCTTGAACTAGAGGAATTTAATTAAAAATAACCCGCTAGCATGCAGTTGATGGAGGTGAGCACTAATGAGCCCCGTGAGAATTAAAAAGGCTTGAAGTCAAGGATCATAGTTTATCTGACATGGCAGAACGCCTGACTGCCTGCTCTAGAAGGAGCTTGGCCAAATCGGTAAATCCAATTCAATTTCCTAACAGGTACTACACAGAACCGTACAAATTAATTACAAGATAATAAAAATTTTAGCTCCATGAAGGAGATGCGTTAGATGGTACCAGGATCTCTGACATCCGCATCAGTTCAACATAGTAGCCAGGAAGGGATTTGCAGGAAAACACAGAAGAAAAATTTGGGAAAACTTCTTGCAGCATCTGGACTCGTGTGATGATCTGAGCCTCAAACCAGGACAACTGCTAAAGTGACCAGCCCAACTCTCCTACATTTCACCACATGGAAATGACCTTGCACCTTTCCATGTGCCTTAGTCTTGCTTCCCTAAGGGTGGTGGCAGCGGCAATTTGAGGGATGGGGGAGGGGGGAATAGCAGTGCCTTGGAAGTTGACAGAAGGTCCATAGAGGGCAACTCACGCCTTGAACACTACAAGTAGAAGTTCAATGGTTTCCATGGGGTAAGAGGTACCACCTGAGATGAAAAGGAGGGATTCTGTGTTCTGCACTTTAGGCATGCCAACAGCTCACTGCCAACCTGAAGACCTACGATTATTAAGAAGAAAAGCTACAACTGCTGACATTATTCATATCCAAGCTGCGCTTGTTCCAAGATCATAAAAAAAATCTCATTTGCTGCAAAACGTTCGTTATCAGAGATATATGATGTGGTAAGAGCACAGGAGTGGAGTTTGGACTGCTGCTCCTGTAGCTTACCCTGAGCAGGGTAGGCTCCACACAGCTCTAGTCCTGCTTGGGAAGAGCTGAAGAGCGGCCACGACAGGTGAGGAACGGACAAAGCAGGTCTCTATCAGCCTTTCTTTCCCAAAAAGCATCCTCACTAGGAGAAAACATGAAAAGCAGCTGCACAACATGGAGCCAAAGCCAGATAGTTCTGGATATTCACAAGTCTAGAAACCACTCATATTTTGAGCATATCTCCGTAAAAGTAATTCTCAATACACCAAGGCCATCAGATAGTGCATGTCTTCTGTCTGACTGTAATTTTGAATACAGCTCACTTATCAAGAATTAACTTGAAAACCATGCCTTTAGGTTAATTTGACCAATTCTGATTCATCTGTGGTGCGTGAAAGTTGTTCAAAATTATACACTATATACCTTGAAGCTCTTAAGTTGTTCAGTCTAATGGAAAAGTTTTATAGTCCACTTCTATAAATTGTAACATCCCAATCAAATTTTAATCATTCTTTGCTTGTATGAGTTCTCCTTACTTGTAGCTGATTAAAACACAGGATACCAGATTGCCTGCCCTTGTAATACCATCCAGGGTGGAGGAGGGAAAGAATGATAAAATTGCTCAAGCACTTCTGGAAATTACCTCTCCAAATGTAGCCCCTGAGTGCAAATATGGACAGAACAGAAATGAAGATAAGTCAAAATAGACAAGCCAGGTCACTGGGAAATAACTTTTCTCCTTATGTTACTATGTAAACATATAATAGATGAAATCTAACACCTGGCAATCACCATGAAAAGCCTAACAGAGGTGGAGTATAGTCCATGATTCCCAGAATCAGTGTCCAAGAAAGAATTTTCACCCCAAGTGAACAGATTCTGGAGTTGTCCCCACTTTAGTCCATTAAAAAACTGGTAATAAAAATACATTTTAAACTACTAAAATGCCTTAACAAATCTATGCAAGATGGAATTTTTCCATGTTCGCTCATATTTAATAAAGTGAAAAATTTCACTGAAGTTTTACTCTGTAGGATTTCATCAATGCACAGCAGTAGCAAGTAAATTCAGTATAAGTGTTTCACAGATCCTAATCTTTACAATGTAGTTTTTAAATCTGCCACTTTCCTATTTTGAGGGTCCTAACAACAGAGTGCATTCATTCAGTCCTTTCCCAACCAAGCAAAACACTCACTGGGATTTCCTTTTCAAGCCTGCTAATTGAAAACATTCTGCAGCTTATTAGTCACTATACAGATTATCTGCTGACATGCAAACTCTCACTCATTCCAGACTTGTTAATTAACACGTAATTACTGATCCCACAGAGACTGGACTGCAGGTGTGATGCTCTGGGTCCTGCTCTAATAACCGTTCCTCTCGGATGCAGGCACAGATGGAATACACAGCAGTCGCATTTTCCCAGAACACCATCCCACCCTCCCCAAAAGTGCTCAGGCTGTGGTTTGGGTTTAGTATGTTATTTTTACTTTTTTTTTTTTTTTTTTTTTTTTTTTTGTCTGAGTTCATTATGTCCAACATCCACCCACAACCTATTGCAGAAAAGCAACAAAAATTTGCACTCTCCCATCAGCCCAGCTCAGCAGGAGCTGGCTCAGGGCAGCTGTTCTGCATGGTGGATTTGAATAGGAAGACCTAGAAGAAAAGAACAGCAGAGAATGAAGGAGGGAACAACAGGGACAGAGAAAGATGTGTCCGGTCATTTCGGTGACTACCTAAATGATGATCTCACCTACTGGTTTATTCAGAGCAAGGCGATACTCAGTCAAGTCTTTTATACAGCATAAATTTTACCATTAAAATACCACTTTCCATTCAATTACTTTCATATGAAGTCTCATGGTAACATAACTATTCCCTCTATGTATTCTTTGGATAATGGGATGTTCAAAAAGAAACCTTTTTCAAATCTCATTACACCGAATTTCCTTTAAGACTTGAAATATTTAAAAAGAGTCTTTGCTCGAGTAAAGCAAAAATGTTATCAAATAGTAAAAATGAGAGTATAAAGGCACTGCCATGGAAAGTTAGGTCAGATGAAATCACAAGTTTATAACTCCTTATTAGCAAGGGTATGCTGGTCATGGAATACAGTCAAGAACCAAGTCCAGAAGGAATTTTATTAAGCAAAGTACATTTGCCAGGGATAAGTGTATTCACATTTAAAACAACTAGGGAACTGGATTATTAAAAGCATGTAGAGTAGGCACATAATTCTATCCTCACTGAAGTCAGAGGTAAAACTACCTTTGATGCCCCAATGGGAACAGACTATACTGGACAGTTTTGAAAACTTCATCCTACATATGTTGACAACAAACAATTTCCATAATCCTGAGATAGAATCTCTGATATAAACATGACCAAAAGTCATGAAAATTACCACCTCAGATGGAGTCCCAAAAGGTGTTGCACTATGGTTCATTATGAACCACTGAATATGAACATGACAAGTGAGCTTTACATACTCTTTCATTACCGTATGAGAGGAAGCAAAGGATTAAGCTGTTCTAGGTAGCAGTCACATTCAGTTCGAAAGCTCCAGATTCATTTACTGATTTCAACAACTAAACCTTTGTAACAAGAAAACTGTGCCACTGTTAGGACCTTCCAGACCTGCATCGACTCATCTTTGTATGCATTCTCTGTCAATTCACTGTCAACTACACTGGTAGTTGTAGTTCGCTTTTTTTAGAAGGAAATGGATGAGAAAGATGGTGCCAGTACAAATTGGTTGAGAGTCACTAATTAAATCTGGAAAGAAACTTCTGGAATTAATAAATCTTTTGTGGGGTAGAGACACTGTCTGGGAAGTGTCTGTACATTTGCATCAGAGGAGAGCGCAACTCTGGAACAAAGGCGCAGAACCTGCCAACGAGAGGAGATGGGAAACGCCTGTGTGACAGACGATTCTGAGATTATCAGAATTGGGTCAAGGTATTAAACTGGAACAGAAGTAGTTACTTTTATTAAAGTTACTTTAAGTAGTTACTTTTATTAAACATGGCACATTAACAACATTAAAGACCAACAATGCCCCAACAGCCATGGAACTGGTAGAGAAAGCTGTAGCAATGTCAGCCTTTTCATATCAGAGCAGAACATGTTTCAACCTGGTCTTGCATATGGACATTACGTCTTACATATGGACACTATAGGACATAACTTTTCAAGTCACTGGCTTCAAAAGCCTTGGCATGCAAAAACTAAGTAATAATATAAGTCACTGCTCAGTTATCATACAGCAACCTTCTGAAACTGATGTTTCTTGGCAAAATCTGAGTTTGGCTAAGCGTTGGGTCCACCGTCACTACCTGACCCTGTGAACTGCTCTCTTTACTAGAGATTTGTGAAGGGGCTGTTGAAAAACCTCCCATCAGTAAAGGTTTTAGAACAGACTGCATGCCATGTACTTCACAAAACTGAATTTGCTGATATCAATGGACACGTGATACACTGCAGGTAAGTTTATGCACTGGAATTTTATGGTAATTCCTATTTTGACTACAAGAAAGACTTTTTATGCAACTCAGTAACTAAAGCAAAACAAAAAGAAAACTAAAACTCTGAAGAAGGGAAATGTAAGATGGTTGTTCACAGAGTGATGATAGGTGGGAAAAAACAGATTTATATAATCGGTGATTAAGGTGATGTATTCAACTTGACAGTACACAGTTGATGTGAACTGCTCCATGAAAGTCAGCTGAAAATACTGCCTACAGAGTAGAAATTGGAGCAAAATCCAGCTCTTCAAGTGTTAATGTAATTCTATGAGAATGAAGCAAATTCTGCTTCTGACCCTGTCTGTGATACATCAGTCTTCATCATCTTTAAGAGGCCTGACCTCTTCTTCCTAGCAGAATGATGAAAGACAGCTACTAAAGCTACTTAATTTCAGGGATCAGCTTCTAGGAAAAAGGGGGTTGTCACCCTTTCTGAACAAGAAAACATGGAAAAGAATTACCAGAAAAAGTCGCAGATCTATAAAAGGTTTCAAGCTTTTTCATACCTGGATAACATTGGAACAGGCTTGTCAGGAGAGCAACAGCACCATACAGTGCCACTGAGTGGCTTTCAGCCTCTAGATTGCTGCTGAAAAACTAGGACAAGAAATGGTGAAAGGAAACAAGTCAGGTGCAGTCCTATTTCTCTTTCCTTTGCTGACATCGTAATTCACAAGTGCTGGCCTGAAAGGGCTCCTCTACACTTCCAACTCCAACAATCACATGGGTTTTCACAGCCATTCTCCTACTTTAATTTAGTTTCAAGTAATATCAAAATAAGCTCATCAGCCTTTTAGAAAGATGACAAAGAGACTGTCTACCAACAATCAGAATCACATAGTGACATTTGCAGCACACACTCTTAAACCTCTGCTTTCAGGTTTGGACCCTTTCTCCTGTAGATTGTAATGCTTATATAAAAAGTATCCCTTGGAAAAAGAGGAAAACAGATGATGCTAATAAGAATGCAAGCACATTTCTGTCTTCTAAAATAAGGCCATAGAAGACCTGAGCTGGAAGTGAAATACATATGGAGGCTCTTCAAGCCAAAGTTACTTTTATAAGTTAAAAGGGGGAAAAAACTAAGTAAAGGATTAATTAGAAGCTATTAGTTCTTTAATCTTGTATGATCTCGTCTTCATTTTTTAACCTCAGAAAAAGAAATGTGTTATATTGTTTATATGGATTTTCTTTTCCTGATATGATATTCAGCTCTGGAAAAGTTACAACGAAGCTTGGTCAGTCTGGTATTTCTGCTCAATAATTAATGGAAGTAAGTGAAATCTGGAAAAAAAAAGGAAAAAAAAAACAAACACCAAAACCCCAAACCTGTCCTTTACACAGGCTGAGGTTGTTACCTAAACTCTTGTTCATAAGACAGAGAGGCTTGCCTTAATTAGCTTCTGTTTCAGTCTTACTATTTACAGATCACTACAGCATCACATAAATCTTTCAATACAAAATACATAATTCTGACTCATTCCAAGACACTTCCTGACTGTGCATGCTCACTCAATGCATTCCATGGCAGAGCTATCCTTTTGAACTAGCACAGTACAGACATTATTACACAGTGTACGAATATGGTGACAGTAATAATGAATCGAAATTTACATCAAATGTAATCTCATTAATTTTCTGATCATATCTGAGTTTGCCTATTTAAATGCATTAATAAAAAATACCCTATTACATGACATATAAAGATCCTATCTTGTTTAATTTCCTAGAAAATATCATTCCAGCTTACTACTTCATCTTGATTTTATATATCTTAATTTTAAACACACAGTACTTGCATTTGGAAAGAAGTTTAATCAAAGAAACAGAAAAACTGAGAATTGCCCTAAATTGTTGAAGCCTTCAAAGAGTGCTCTAGATTTCTGCTTACTTGCTCACCCATACACCCTGGCAGACAGAACACCGGAGACTCAGATGGACAGAGAGGACAGAGTGACTGTGTGAAGCCTGCTGCGCTCAGGCTGTGAGCAGAGCAGGTCCAGCACGCCAAACCACGAGCCTCCAAGCTCACCCGAAGGGTCTTCAACAGAACAGAGTTTGGCTCCCACGGCTGATGCGGCATCATCAGATTGCACAGCTGTGTAAGGCAAGATAAATGCACGTTCGGGAAGAATTATACTAAAGTCTTAATGCCTACTTCATACCACCCACCCAGCTGGGAAAATAACAATACTCTACCCCAGCTTGGGCTGTATGTAACTAAAATGACTGGATTCGAGTCAATGGGAGGATGCCTGCAGTCCTGCTTTCTTTTTCTTTTTCAAATTAAGTACTGTGTGAACAGACATACTTTAAACTACTTTTTGACACTGCTGGGAAACAGAAGGTGAGTCGGGAGCACTGTCAGAGAGGAGCCCAAGTCAAAATATTGGGTCTTAACATCTTTTACCTTTTAGAAGAATTCAGAGGAGACATTACATCTGTAAGTAACAGAAATGCTACCGATTACACAGAGTCTGCATTTCCCCCTGCTGACCTGTCTTTTACAGACTTCAGTCCCTGAACAATTCTTTCTAACCTGAGTCACTGGTTTGTTTTGTACAGCTACACAGCGGTGATCGCTGTACATGAATACCTCTCCAGAAGCCCTTCCACTGCAGTATGAGGTATTTTTTGAAAAAGGTATTTTTAAATATGCAGTAGTAGCTCAGAATCAATTAAAGATTGAGTTAATATCTTTCAGATAAATGGAAGTTATCTTATTAATGTAATAGACTTTGGACCATATCCTGAGGGTGCTAAAACCAGGCTCACCCATTTCATTAACAGCCTAAACATATGGCTTGTTTTTAAAAAGTGCTCCATCTGTAGAAACTTCCAGTGATTTGATTACAATGAATGGAGCCCTAGAAAGTTCAACATTTTTGAAAAACATCAAGGTGTATAATCTAAACTTCTAAACAGAAGCTGAATGGAATTCACAAAGAAAATTCAAAGAAATACCTATGTAATTAATTTACAGGATTTGGAGAGTACCACAAGAACAATTCTACTACAGGTTCTTCATTTACAAACTGGTGGCTGTAATCCACTGCGGTTTATTAATGCACTAGGAAAAACACAGAAGCACTTACCCCTACACACTATTCATTATGGTCTCAAGTTCACGTTACCACAACTCTGTTATCCTTATGCACGCTCTTAGCCCACAGCCAGGTAATCCCATGTAGCTCAAACCTCTGACACTGAGATTTAAGGTAGATTATGTTGCCAGGCTTTCATTGCTGTGCCTCAGATGATGCATGGTAATTTATTAAGCTGCAATAAACTGATTATAAGTCTGAGACCCAAGTTTCTCCAGAAGATACAGGCACTTCATCAAGAGTCATGGAGTTACAATCACTTAAGAAGTTACCACTGAACAACCATACTGTGTAGGTACTTATATTAAGCATCACTATAGGAGGTTTAAATCAATTTGCTTTACTTTCCAATTAGAGGCATTCCATACTCAGTTGTGTCCATACCATAAACAATGTAATTTCAAACTTCATTACTGAACCCCATGCGATTGCCCTTAAGAAATAAAACTGACTCAGGTAGGTTTAATTTCCATAAGTAAACACTCAAATGAAATTTAAATTGATGTAACTGGTTTTAAAACAATATACAGCTGTGCATGGAATAATATGCATCCATTTAAATACATCCATTTCTTTTTACCCATTCTTAAATAAAAGTAAATTTCAAACTAAATTTAGAAGTACTTAAACTGTTAGATAAACATAGCAGATGTTTAATACCCAATTAGTTTCACATAGCTTTCTGGATCTTTAAGGATTAACAACCATAATAATTATCAAAGAGTCAAACAGCAACTATCCCCGTTATTCTTTAAACCATATTATTTTATATGCAACTTTATAGGGGAACCTTCATTATACTAACGTAGGAGATGAAAGCTAATTCAGTCAGGAAATGTTGAATTAAATTTAAAAATCCTTCAGCAACGGCCTGTTAGTCATTTTGTGTAAGGCTTGTATATAACATGCCATTTCACGATTTCAATAGTACAAGTAGCAAACCTACAATTTTAAATTGGTACACCTGCAAATAAACCAGGAAAGCTACATATTTTTACAAAAGTCTGTGAATTTCTGCTCCACAAGTACTGATGATACAGTAAAAAGTGAGTGGTGCCAGAGCTACTTGTCCGTAAATTTACATATGTTATCATTCCAGAAGAAAGAGACTAAACCTCAAGAGAGTGTAGGCAAATCCATGACTTTCACAGGAAACACAAACATCTGCTCATCCTCATGACGTAGAACAGCTTTTATCAGCTGCAGAACTGGAAACATGAAGAGAATGTCTCTAATGTTTCTATGTAAACTATCAAAATACGATGCCAGTGGTACCCGGCAGCACTTCTCAACTGGATGCTGCAGACAGCACTGCTAAGAAAAGGCCCATAAGGGAGAAGTTGGAAAATGAAATGTTTGTTATTTATTTAGCACCTGTGTAAACAGCGATTGATGCTTTATCAACACAAATGTCCAGAGTCAAAGCTGCATTAGATACAAGATAAGTAGCATCCAAATGCTGCAAAAGGGTATAGATCAGATTGTCTTAGGGGTATTACAAAGGATTATAAAACAAAAATCATTGTCATTTAAAAACCTTCCTCAGGTGGAAAGGAAGAATGACAGAAGTCTGCACACAATATAACTAATATGTGCCTAATTCCTTTCAGAATCAAGGCATAAAGTTACAGATTTACAAAGTCTTCAGAGTTTATAATATTTAAACAAGGTTTTGAGCTGTTAATCTGTTGTACCTAATCTTGTCTCTCGGTAAGACAAGGACCATAATGATGAACTGCAACTGAGCTTACCATCTTGAAATTATTTTAAATGTTATCCAATCACTAAAGATTATAATAGAGCAGCACATATTTCATTATGCTAGTCTAGATTCTCGTTGACAGGATACCAAGCAAAGACTGCCTGCTTTATCAGAAAAGGCAGGAGAATATCTCCCGGATTTTGGCAGAAGATCAGTCCAGAGTTTTTGCTATTTGCAAAGCATGTGTAAGAATCCTGCAGACTGCAAATTAAAATGCCTGACTTTCGCAACTCTCCAGAATCCAATAAAAAATTGCACGCTAGTAAAAGAGGAACCAAAATGTATATATTACGTAAATCATTTATATCTCTTCTCAAGCTGTGTGGACATTTAATTCCATAGTTCAAGTCAATTCTTCGTTATTCTCTAAAATTAGAACCCAAAATCAGAGGAATTCTAGAATCCAGGTGAAATCATGCCTGAATCCAGAAAATACAATAACAGCGAGGAAACAACACAAAGCACACAGAAAAGGAACAGTTTTCTTTGCACCTGCACAGTCTGTACCTGCCACTCTGGTGTATGGAGACCTATGAAAAATGTTATTTTTAAGAATTATTTGAGAGCCTTGTTTTAGCACTGTCAGAGTTGGCAAAGTAGCTGTCCCAAATTACTGAACTCCTAAATGCAGTTATACGGCATTAAAAAGCAGAATCTGTGTGTGAGAGGAATGTAGAGACTGCAGTGACAGCAGCAGCAGGGAGCTGTTCCTCCCCCCCATTTGCTGCAGAACACGTCAGGTAGTCAAGGCACAGGGAAACGGGTATTGAGGAATATATGTAACACTTCCTTGAAGCGATGGCAAGTTAACGCACAGGTCCAATCAAGGCTTTCAACATGGAAAACCAAAATCACGCCCTTAAGTTACTAAATATAGCGCCAACCCTAAACTTTCTGTGAAATGTTACTGTATAAGAAAATTGATTTATCCTATGACGGAGTCTGGAGCTACATCTATCTTTGGACACCTGCCTATCAAGACACATTTTAACCAACTGCCTTCAGTGGTTTAGTTCATGTCTTTCACTTCTCCTTAAAACGGCTATTACCACAACTACTATCAATTTGAATCTGGCAGTACAACCCACAGTTTGGCGCTATTAAAAAAATACATTAAACAGGATTACATACTAGATCACGCTACACACCTTGAAAGCATTTTCTTAGAAACTACGGCATTATAACTTTGAAAACGCTCTAGCGCATGCATTCTCACAGACGTATACATTCATGAGGTCATATGTATGCATACACACTTCGCAGTGGCTCATGTATATAAAAATAAGTAAGTATTCACACTGTAAGACAAAAGGACAGCATGAAACAGTGTTTGATCTGTGAGTAAAACAGCTTGACTGTGATGTTTTTAGCGTCAAGTCAAGGAAAAGTGAACGAAGAAAAGGAAAACTACATCAAATCAGCAGTGCAGGCAAAGCAACTTACACTTGGAAAGCACTACATTAGGCTGCAACTTCATTTTTTAAAAAAATTAGGAGCAGGTAGAAAAGCTCAGCAGGCTTGTGGCAGAAGCCCCCTTTTGTCCCAGCTCCAGCTGCAGCACAGTGCAGTTGGTTGGTATTCCCAGCTGAGTGCCATTCCCTCCTCGCCTTGTTTCACAACCCGCGCTTCCTGGACAACGCGCCTGCTGGCGTGGTGATGGATAGGGTTTGGCACTTCTCCTGCCAGGTCTGGCCCATTCTGATGGGCACTGAACTTTTGCTACAGCTGTAGTTAAAGTCTCACGGCGTTATGCACATATGATCAGATTGATGATTACAGCTGTAAGAGGAAGGAGGAGAAGGAAGAGAATAGAAATCAATGACTTGACTAACTGCACCAAGAAAGAACCAATTATTCAGCAAATCTGCTTTTGCTAATTCTGTCACACAACCTCATCTATTAAAGTTCCATCATTATTTGAATTAACTGTTGCTGTCACAGCAATAATATTCACAATCAGCCACTCACATTCTGCAACTACCTAGCTTATATTAGAACCAATCTAGCAACACTGCCTGCATCTAATGAACTGGTTTGTAGTTTAATTATAGTGCTTACCAGATAATTTATTAGACAGCAATAAAGTTTAGATTTACTTCTCACGCAATACTGCTGCATTATTAGAAGATGTATACATGAAGTTAAATTTTGCTCTCAATTACACCAGTATAAATCTTGAGCAACTCTACTGAAGTCAATAGTTATTTTAAATTGACACGCAGCTACTTTGCATTTGAGAATCTCTAATAAAGAGCAGAGTTTTGTTCCCTGTACGTGCATTACTTAGAGCACTCCAGGTGGTTACTTTGATAATGACACAGAACATTTTTGTACTGCTTAAATAAATTGCAATCCTGTTACAGAAAGTGGTTTTATAATAAGGACGGAAATGAACTAAATGTTTAGTGCAAGAAGCAGCATTCAGACAATTCCTGGTATACAGGCAAAGATGATTAACTAAAAAGGAAAACTGCACTCACAAAGGTAGATTTCATTCACCTTCTAGCAGTATATTAGTGATTGATTTTTACATACAGATAGGAATAAATAAAGATGATTAAACAGAAGGAGAAATTATAAGAAAAAAATATAATATTATTTATCAGACTATAATAATATGTGGTTTAGTTCTAAGGCTACACCAGATCCAAACTACTGTTTTCACAGTCTGAACCTGCAACACTAACACGCAAAACTTCATTTTTTATTTAGAACAGTGGTGGAATTTTATAGCTGCTTTGATCACGTGTAAACATATAGCAGCTCACAGTCTTTTGCCTAACTGAATTCTAACTAAGCAGTGGCATTTAATATTGAAGACTGTGGTTCTGATCATATCTCAGTGGTAAAAGCTGAGCACAGAATTACTGCAAAAGCAAGAGAATTCCTAAATTAGCCTTAGAGTGCCTCTTTGGGCTATTTGGCTTGGGAATGCCATAGGAAGCCTGATTCACTTCTCTATCAGTTCTTCATTCAGTAAAACGGGGGTTAGATTACTGATGGTTAACTTAGACTGAGGGTATTTGAGGAGACTACCTTCTGCAAGTTTTTTCAATAATTCTGATCTGTTCAATGGCAGACACGGTCAAATAAAACAGATTCATATTTTCAGAGATCTTGCAAAATGTGGGCTCTGTTCGTGGGGATCCAGGACTTCAGCAAATGTAGAATATGTTAAGTCCAAATCAATGAATTTCCCTGTGCCTATACCACCTATTTGCATAAGGGAGATACTAATATTTCCTTCACCTGCTGCTAATACTTGTATGTTTAGGCTGCAAACCTATTCAATCACAATGGTTTCTCGGTTCGTTTCTGTAACAGACAAGGAACTAATTTATTGGTGGAACAGGTAGGTGTCACCAGCATAAAAATAGCTAATTACAAAAATAGTAAAACAGGTTCTTCCGAATGCTGTGTGGCATTTTTTAACATTGGGAAAACACAATAAAATGCACTAATTTTAAAAATTTAGGAAGCATGAAATGCCCAGACTTCTAAAAAAACATTACACATTCTTCCCCATGCCTCGCTTTTAACTCTCCACTTCAATTTTTAATGAACAAGAGCCTTTTGGCTAGAACACCCCACAAGTTCTCAAAGCCCACAGCAGTTTCCATCGTATCAGTAACTTCAGCCCAAGCTGTGAAACTTTTGCAGGCACAATGACTTTGAAGTAGCTGGAGTTCTGGGAGAAACATGCTTTTTACCTAAAATCTGAAATTTTAGAAAGGATAAGCTGAAGAAAAATCCAAATGGCATCCAACCTCTGCCCCAGTCCTTGAAAGCATAAGTTTTATTTCTCAAACACTGTCTTTGCTCTGAAGCTGGCTTTGTCCTCAAACTAGAGTGCCTTCAAATGGTTTGTGCATCTGCCCACACGGCAAGTAAAGAACAGACTGATGGTTTAACACACTTGCCTCTATGTGCATTTTTATTCCATAGGATCCTGTATGTGTCGGAAATGGCAGAAAGGCCTTGGACGAAATAGGAGGAAAGAAAAATTACAGAAAAGAGAATTCTAAAATACTTGGTTGGTGGGGGAAGGAAGTATGTAGGTATGTACACATTCACACACACACACACAAAATCAATACTAACTTGTTTACATTTCAAAGCTGTAGCCGATAGAAAACCAGAAGGATTTCAGTCCTGAGGTTTTAAGTCAGCCTGCTCCAGAGTCGGGGGCTCTTTGTCAAGTCAGATATGAGTTTGCATTTCTGACATAAACAAAAGCTCAGGAGCTGGGCTCACCAGCAGAAAAAGAAATGTCTGCCACATGCACATCTTCTGTCTGCATATTCACCACGTCAGACTGCCTACCTCTTTAACCAAATTCCCAAAGCCTTCAACGTAAATGCTGGTGACACCTCCTAGTGTCATATAGCAATAAAAAGATAATTAATAAAAGCAAAGTAGATTAATTAATAAAAGTAAAATAGATGAGAAAGAAATGAGAAAGAGAACAAAGTGCGTGGCAGGGAGGATGTACAGTTCATTTTCACCTCTCAGCGTCAAACACATGTACACTGAAAAAATGGCAAGGAGGGGACTTGCAGACCGCTGAACACAAAAGAAATCTAATGCAAAGGGTCAAAAAGAAATGAAAACAGAGAATTCAGTCTACACACCTATCTCCCACCACTGATGACCTAGAATTGTACCAGCCCTGAGGAGACTGTGGTTGGTACATGCTAGTACAAGCTAACCTTGCTGGACCTTCACTGGAGAAAAATTATTAGATTGGATTTTATCATTGTAGCTTAAGCTCCCACACATGAGACCACAAAAATTATGTTCATCCATCAATCCCTAAAAGCCACGTACATACGTACATATTGTACTTGGCAAGAAGCAGCCAAGTATTCAAGAAAATCAGTTATTCATGCTGTTCTTGTCTGCCTTGCATTTATACATTGATCTTCCATGTGAAGTGACCACATGGCTTTAGCATGCTCCAGTCGCCAATGACCTGTGTCAAATCACTTACAAAAAAGCAACGATCAAAGGTATTATTGATCTTTCTCTTCACACTGAAGGAAAATTCTTGTCTTTTCTTTACCAAACTCCCCCGCCTCCTGCTACCTCTCCCTTCAGGCTGCCAACTCCCAGCATTTGTCACAGACAGAAAGCATACATTTAGAAATAAGATGCCTACAGAAAGCTGAACAATATCTTATTTAAAATGCTGAAAAGTGTTGCTGCATCATATCAAATGCAAAATACATGTAACCTCATATAGATACAAATAAATGAAGCAGGACAAATGAGAAGCGCATACGAAGAAAGCAAAAGCTTCCCATACTGCCCCATAGGTAAGTCCTTTATTGCGTCCACCTCTGTATTGGTCTTTGAGCTCTTTCAAAACTCTCCCCAGTCCCACGTGTGCAAGAAAGACTTTGACAATGAGCCCAGTTCCACTTTCCCACAGCAATCCAGCAGACCTCAGAAGTATTACTCCCTTCTGACCTTGGCTGAACCAAGCTGGAGAATCTCTTGGTTTGAACTTCCTATTCCACCACAAACCCCAGCACTCATGGCTGTTACTGGACTCTCCAGTAACATCCATATGCAACATTAATATTAATGGGCAGTTAATACCTTTTCATTTATCTTTGACCTATGTGCAGTTTAGGCTTCACCTAAAGAGTCAAAGCCAAGAAATACATATAGTCAAGTTTCAAAAATCAAGTTAGAACCTGTTATCTGAGATATTTTCGTACTACAGAGATATTAATGACAAAAATATGTCAGCCATCAAGATAAAAAAGGAAAGCAATTCAATAAGAAACTAAGATAAGGCTTGCGCAGCTTTGGGTTTTTTGGCACCAGTCTGTTCTACCCGCATATAAACTGTATTCGAGTTACTTAAACATAAGATGTTGATCACTTTTAATATGTCATATCCATAGGTTTTGTATTTCTAGAAGCCTTTTTTGGTCAGAACTGTTGGATTTGCTGTCATTTAAAATATAAAGCTATTAGTGGTAATAGCAGCAGTAGATATCCTTTGTGTGACTTTTACATAAAATCTCTATCTTGATTTAAGCCATATTGAATTTAACTACTTTAATGACAACTGCTCTCACCAGGAGGTCATGCAATAACATTTCTCAGTCTGTTGTGAGAGACTGCAGCTGAGCTGAGACAACAGCACCAACACAGTTTTCTGCATCTCTTGCTTCATACTTTAAGGAGGTACCTTCTTTCACACAGTTTACCTGTTAAATATCATGTGAAGATGCCAGCTATTTGACTGAAAAAAACCCACATAGCGTAACGCAGGCCCACACTACAAATTTACTCATTTTAATTTAAGTTACTGAAGATCTCTTCAGAGGTTTGGTTGTTTTAATTCAGCCACTAGTTTCTACTCCCTCATAAAACAGAATGAGTCAGGCACAAAGCTACTACCTAGCACCCTGTATTCTGCATGTATAATTATATGTAAATGCAGTGAATTTAATAGAAGGACTGTGTCAATCAAACCAACCGATACCTCAGCAAATCTGGAAGACCACCACTGTAGTCAGCACCCCTTTTTCTTCACAAATTTTGTAGATGACTGCAATGTCATCAATCCAGTAGATGTGCAGAGTTTGAGACATGAGGTAATGGTTGGACCACTGTAAGCAAGATGAGGATTAGGTTTCTGGTCCCAGCCTATACACAATTTTAGTTTCATATTTTGACAAGTATGCCATTTTACCAATAAAGTATGAAGCTCTCTCCTGAAACTGAAAACAAATTTACTTTTGCAATTATTCTGTGTACCACAACGTAATAAAATAAACATTTGAAAAAAAATCCCAGCCCATTACTTACTGCCAAACTAACACTGAACAAACACAGAAACAATGACAGCAGATATGCAATAATTTCTACTTAGACCCTGCACACTAGACTTCTGCCAAAAGTTAATTTTCAAAGCTTAAAAATCTTGAAAATCTTGAAATCCTTCTCCTCTGAACACTGGATTACACTATGTGCATGCAACAGACCCCGATGACTGAAAAATAAGTATTATTTATGCTTGAGTAAGACCAAAAGTGTATACAGTAAACATTTCTGACAAGATCAGGGCTATTCCTGCACAAGCATCCACTGGAATTGGAGTGGAAAGGGAGAGCTCATCTTCAGCTCTTGTTCAGAGGCTAGTAACTATCCCTAATCCTTCCCAGGGCAAGGGAAAGCATGAGGACTGGAAAGATCTGGAGTCAAATGCTGTCCCCGATGATTTCAGAGGAGTCAACATTTCATCTTACACTGAATATGGGAGATTTATTTGTTAGTCAGGCAAACACAAGGAATGGACAGCATAAAGCAAGTCAAGAAACGCAGCTTCAGAATGTGACTGCTGACAATCAACCTCATGAGTCTGCAGGACTCTCCAGAGTCCAAAGGTGTTTTATTAGCCTTGATCATTCAGCACATATCCTACATGCAGCACTGGTGTAACACAGGTCACTTCTCAGAGACAACCAGCCCAGCAAATTTCCAGAAGCACTAATGAGAGTACAAGTTGCTATAAACTCAACAGTTAGAGCGACCAAAAAGGGATTATAAACTGGGCATCATCAACCGGCAGAGTGAAGACTGTTATCAGGTTAAGGAGATTTTCTAACTCTTTCCTTCCAGCAGCTACACTGGTATAACACACTGCACGGTGCATGGGAAGTGGTGAGACAGAGACACGGGCTGCACCAGAATGGCACGAATGTTCCAGGCTGGCTCCTGCTACCTATACAGCAAGTATTTGGGGTTTTAATCCTCATTAATGCTATTCTCATTTAAAATCCCTCTAGGGAAAAAAAGTAGACTTCCTTTTAGGTCTCCACTTTCTGCATTGGGAATGGAAGCATATATGGAGCTTTACTTATACTTTTAATTTCTAATAGTCCTGCATTTCCACTTGTATGTCAGTCTTAGAAAAAGATATCGTGCAATCTGCATCAATGTGCCAAGGCTCTGCCCATCTCGCACACCACAGATCTCTCCAAGACATACTTAGTGCATGCAGCAATATATTTTAAAAGACGTTAAGCGACCACATTTTCTTGTTTGTCTTCAGAACCTTTACCTGTGTCCTACTCATTCCTGACGAACTAATCTCACACTGAGTAACCACATACCTGGTTCTTTGAGCACGCGTGGAACTACACACACAAGGCAGGGTTGCTAAACTGTGACTTCAACAGCTGATTTAATTTCCTTAATGGCCCCACTGTGCACACCTAGATTTGAGGAGAGGAATGAGATGGCATGAATAAGGTCGATCACAGAAAAAGATGGCAATTATTCCAAGTGAGGATATTTTCAGTTAGGTGCAAGCGCAAACTCCAGACCTCCTGCTGCCACGAGCCCTGGGCCAACACTTTGCCTCACCATGTGTCAATGCAGTGAACAGCTTAAATGAATTGTATGTAAGAGGAGACACAGCTGTGCAAATCTGCACACTCTGGGCATACAGTGTTTACAGCAGTAAATACCTAGAATAAAATATAGGTGCCCAAAGTACACTCAGGGAATGAGTGTGTACCCAACCCTTCTTTGGTTTGAGACACTACTCAGTGCAACTGAAGATCGAGAGTTCAGGTTTTACCAAGCAAAGAACACATTCGACTTGGAAAGCATTATTCAGCACGTCATGGTAGTCTTTAAGTGAATATCTACAGTAATTCTATCAGAGACACTGGAATAAAACCAGTTTTTAAAAGGTGAGATTTAGAAGAAAATTAGGCAAACAATCTCCTTGCTTTGTTTTGCATGGACTAATTAACAATAACTGCAAACTGCACCAATGAGGCAGGCTTCATCTAAGTGGAAGCAGCAAAAAAAAACTTCCTAAGCAATTCCCTGTCTAAACATTAAGTCTTCCTCAAACTTAAAAATGCGTTCCATACCAATTTATTTTAATTACCCATAAGCAACAGGGGAAAAAACCACTCACATCTTGGTCATTTAAACCCAAATTTCACCAGTACACAGATGAGTTACAAAGTCCTCCATGACATGGCTCAGGATGGAAATGCTGAAAAGCTGTTGAATCTAACGATGCAATAGAGAGATTAAATTTACCTCAAAAACCATTCGAATCCGGACAGAGACAGATGGAGAAAGTGTATCAAATGTTGGTATTTCAGGGGGAAAATTTGAAATAGTGAAAACATAATTACAAAATCAATTTAGGAAACATAAAATCTACTCAGGTCTGAATCCTCTAGTCCACAGAGGTCTTAAACGCAACTGCTGAAGGATCAATGCTACAATTTAATTGTGCAGATATTCTGAATATGTAGATTACAATAATAGATCTTTCTACCCAGCCGCTCTGTACCCCATGAAAAGACAGCCAAGCCTCATTGTCCAACCACAGGACGTGGCTTCAAATCCTGGCTCCGATTCCTCTCCTTTCTGAGACTCCTAATTTAACTCCTACTGGCCCAGTATTAATGCTGACTAATCCTGCACAACCCCTCTGATGTATCAAGATGTAACTCACGAATTCTTTCGGAGCATGCAGTTTAACCTGACGCTACACTTTCCCCTTGTCCACTGGGATAGCAAAAATTCAGCCACGAAAAGGTCCCATCTCTTCCAAAGAGGGAGTCTTGAGCAGGCACAAAGTCACCATCTCAACCCTACCCAACTACCCTGTCTCTCTCCTTGAGAAGACTTGGACCCTGGCAGGTAACACATTACCCTGGCTGCTCCACCATGCAGGCACAAGCTCAGGCAAACCAGAAGCTGGAGCCAGCTCCAGCTGACCCTAGCATAAGACAGGCTCCTCTCTTGGTCAAATATTGTACTGAGAAAAACTCAGATAAATTCCACTTGTCTCAACCTCCCCCCTTTAAAATGTGAACTTAAAATTACTTTTCTTTATCTGCTGGACAACTATAAAGCCGTGTAATTTAATAAATAGGAACCTTAATACTACCCTGATTCTTGTCACTGCATTCAAATTGATTGAGAACCAAGAAAAATTGAGCAAAATTCTTCTCCCCTTTGCACTCCTTCGCCTACTATGAATATTAGCCCTGCATAGCCTTAAATAACTTTTTTCAACTCTTCAGTGGTCTTCATGTGATTAAAGTAAAACCTTCCTTTTCACATGCAACAGCCTCTCTCACTGTATTGGGTTTGCATGACAAGGTTTTGGTAGTGGGGGGGCTACAGGGGTGGCTTCTGTGAGAAGCCGCTAGAAGCTTCCCCTGTGTCTGATAGAACCAAGGCCAAACAGCCCCAAGAGAGACCTGCCAATGGCCAAGGATGAGCCCACCAGTGATGATGGAAGCACCTTTGTCATCACATATTTAAGCAGCGGAAAAAAACCCTGTGCAACTGCAGCAGCAGAGAGGAGTAAGAATATACGAGAGCAACAGTTCTGCAGACACTACGATCAGGGAAGAATGAGGGGGATGACGTGCTCCAGGCACTGGAGCGGAGACTCCCCTGCAGCCTGTGGCGAAGACTGCGGTGAGGCAGGCTGTCCCCCTGCAGCCCATGGAGGTCCATGGTGGAGCAGATATCCACCTGCAGCCCATGAAGGACCCCACGCCAGAACAGGCAGATGCCATGTTCATGAAGAACTACAGCCCATGGGAAGGACTCACATTGGAGAAGTTTGTGGAGGACTGTCTCCTGTGGGAGGGACCCCACACAGGAGCAGGGAAAGAGTGTGAGGAGTCCTCCCCCTTAGGAGGGAGTGCCAAAAACCACGTGTGATGAACTGACCACAACCCCCATTCCCCATCCCCCTTGTGCTGCTCAGGTGGAGGAAGTAGAGAAAATTGGGAGTTAAGTTGAGCCCGGGAAGAAGGAGAAGGGGGGGCGGGGAGTGGGAAAGGTGTTTTAAGATTTAGTTTTTATTTTGCATTATCCTCCTCTGATTTGATTGGTTATAAACTACATTAATTTTCCCCAAGTTGATTCTGTTTTGCCCGTGACAGTAATTGCTGAGTCATCTCCGTGTCCTTATCTCCACCCATGAACCTTTTGTTGTATTCTTTCTCTCCTGCCTAGTTGAAGAGCCGTTTAGCAGTGATAGGAGCAGGAGCAGTTGAGGAGTGATAGAGCAGCTTTGGTGAGCACCTGGAATCCAGAGGATGTTCACCATCTGCTCAATATCTTTAATTTCATGCTGCTTACAACTCATTAACTAATGATGGCTTCTACATCTGACTCTTCCACTTATTCATTGCCTGAAATTACAGGATGGGACCTGCACAGTACATGTCCGTATGGGCAGAAGTGCTAGCAACACCACCTCTAACTCCACGTAACATTAAAACCAGGTGAGAAATGTACCTCCTCTAGCACTGACCTCAGTTCTCAGCAGGACACCGTTTACTACTCATCAGTAAAGAGCTGCCCACCTCAGAGAAAAGTCCCTCCTCCTCCTCCTCTCCCTGGCTTTGCCAATAGCATCGTTGGTAAAAGTTACAGGAGAGACCAGGTCCTGTTGAGCTCAAAAATTCCTTTTCCCAAATGCAGGTTTCTTCAAGAAGTGAGTTGCAGCAATATGAGCAATATATTCTTCAGATCACAGAGGGGACATCTAGACACTGCTGCATGTTTACCAGCTGGTTGGGGATGAAGTTGGAATTAGAATAGAGAGAAGCACATGCAGAGGAGTGATGAGGGTGTCCAGCTGTACACATTTACAAGCCAACACACAGAGCTGTCAAATGGTTCACAGAAGATGACATGGCAGTCCTGGCTACACCACACACTGTACTGGATTTTGCAGGTCTTCTGAACCATCTTCTCAACCGAAGGTCAGATAAGCCTTTCTCTGCAGCGCTTCTGGTTTCTCCAGCTCAGCATGTAGGACGAACCTCACAGCCATAAGAGGAGAGACTCACAAAGCTGCGTGCAAATACATGTTTCATAGATTCTGACT
Source organism: Chionis minor (assembly GCA_013398295.1). Classification (NCBI taxonomy): domain Eukaryota; kingdom Metazoa; phylum Chordata; class Aves; order Charadriiformes; family Chionidae; genus Chionis; species Chionis minor. Next base: position 1,189,348 of record VZSF01002718.1, on the reverse strand, counting down.
TTAAGACCAGAAGGACTGCTGTGATATCTCATCTGACTTCATCTCTGCCAGAATGGAGCACATAAATCCCAGAAATCTTGCAATTTCTTCCAGTACATCTTTTTGAAAGCCATCCTACCAATGTGAGATATCAAGAGATGGAGATAGAGCAGCATTCCCTGATGAGACGTTCCTATGGATAACACCGCACACACACACCCCTGCTAAAAACCTGGGCTTTTATCTTCTGCTTGAATTTGTCTAGCTTTGGTTTCCAGCCACTTGATCTTGCCATGCCTTTGACACCTGTTGAAGATCCCTCTGCTCTGAAAAATTATTCCCTGTGTGGGTAATTACAGTCGTCACACCGTTCAGAAACATGCTAGATGTTCTCACTTCTACCATGATAATTTAACAAGTAGAACTAGTCAATTTGTTTTCAAAGTAGGTGTTTGTAGACAAAAATGGTCTTCTCCATAATTAAAAATATGGAGGGGAAAAATATATTTTGGAAAAGAGGTGTGGAGATTTTAATTACATTGACAAAACTCACAGGCCTCCTTTTTTTTTCCCTCTGCAGTTGTTTTTTTTTAATTCTCCTTTCCCCAAATTTTTCCACATCCCATCATTTCTCAATAGCGAAATCAAAAAGGAGGAGGCAGCTAGATGGAAATGGAATTTAAAATTCAAACACTTAATTATAAACCCAGAAAATGTAAAGCTTTCTGTTGAAATTTTCAAACTTAAGATAGTGTAAAACCTGAAAGTACAAACAAACCTTTCTTCTTTGTTTAGGCAACTCTGTATCTTGGCAGGTTACAGTCTCACATTAAAATTATACTCTTGTAATTAAAATACATAAGAATATATTTTTAAAAGATCATTCTCCGCTACCCATCCTCTGCAATGCCCTTTGCCTCCTCTCTTTTCTTAGTTTTTCTTCTATTTGCATTGTTTCTGAGCTCTTACAGTAAGTTCTTTTGTTTTGTGTCTGTTTTAAGACACAAAGAAAAAAATTCAAATGCCACTGAAGGATAAATGCATATAGAAAAACAATCCTGAGCAGTATAAATTTATTACTTCTAGCTGTACAATAAGATGACCTTATTTGCAATATATCATATTCATTGGCTGTTACATAGTGTCTTTCTGAAATCTGTTAATTCTGCAATAATGTTTTAATAATATCAAATTCTGTGTATTACACAGCACATATATTATCTTATGTATTGAAATAACGTCTCATTATAGCATTTCCTAACTCCTACATCCCCATTTGACAAACATTTAAACAATTTTTACCTCATATTTTAAAGTATGGCTGACAAATGCAGAAGAAGAATACTCAGAGGAAAACAGGGGAATACTAATGAGTATACATTTTATCTATGACATTGCATTTTTCTGTTTTCATTGTTTGTAGTGCTAATACAGCCCAGAGAAGACAGTGCTGCTTCAAAATGCAGCTACTGATAGAAGCAAATCATTAATAATGGCACATTCTTTTTTCCAAGCATCTGCTCCCTTAAATCTGAATATTTTTAAAACTAAATTATATTTTAAATATGAGTCGTACCAGAAAGCCAATCAAGACAAGACAACTAGGCTTTATTTTTCCCATTTACTCACCCAGCAAAATTGCCATTTGTTTCCTCTCAGAAAAAAAAATTGCCTTCCTGCTTACAGTAACAGGAAGAAAAGAGCTTGATTTTCCAATCCAAAATTAAATTTGAAGACCAGAAAGTAGAGGGAGGGAATAAATATGAAGCACCATAAGTCATTTTTGCAGCCACCTTCTGAACTACACACCCATTTTTCTGACAACAAACCTACTCTAATCTAGAATAGAGGTTGACAATGATGTTCCTGTGGTCACAACACTCCATTATATCAGGCAAATAAGTATTTCTTTTATTCATAATGTCCTTGTGCTTTGCTGTCCAAAGTCACTCAGGTGAATTTACTGAATATATTTTCACAACAGTAGATCAATTGGAAAGGCTTAGGAACACATAATTATTCCATATCATTGCATTTTACTGCTGTGATGGGATAAAGTTATCGGGTGGGGGGGAGGGGGGAAGATCCATTCCAGAGCACAGAGGGTTTATTTCTTCCTTTTTTTTATTTTTCCCCTCTTTCCAAATGTCCCTAGCTCTTATACTTTCATAAGCAAAATGATTCACTGCAGGAAATGAAGCGTTAATGCAGCTTCACGACGTTTTGAAGCTACAGCTGTTTCAATAGACAAGATTTTTAGCCCTGAATGTACTAGTGGCACTTGGAGCTGAAAGCATCTATTGAGTGAAGAAGGGCTTGACCCTTTGCTCAGTGACTTCAAAGTTGTGAGTCATACGGCCCAGAAAGAATCCCTGAAGTCTTCAGAAATAAAAGTGCAACATAACCATTGTGCTACAAATGGCTTCTGTAAAAAAAGCGTATTTATCATTATGCACCAAACTACATAAATTAGTCTGAAAATTTTAACTGCGTTTTTCAAAGGACCAACGCAAAGAAATGGGGAGCTGCGAGCCTGGCCAGGGAGGTGTCTCTGATTTGAGAGGGGCTGCTTCAGCCCCCGCTGCCGTCTGCGGCACAGGTTGGCTCTGGGCTGTGCTCTCCGCACCTCCCAGAAGCAAATCCAGGCCAGGAGGAGACAGTACGTTCCTGGGAAATCTCCATCACCCCAAGAAGGCCACTGTACCTACAATGCCATTTGATAACATCTACATAAATTGCTTTGCCAAAGAAGAGTGAGTAGGAATCGCAACTGCCAACAACAGTATTGTCTTCAATCTTCAGCAACAATCACTTCATTTACCGATTGCAGAGTACTCTTTTCTTTGCCTCTTAACAAACCTTTTTTAATAACTTCAGTGAGAGCTCCCTTCTCTCAGGCAGGGCCAATAGGCAAGGAATGAGTCGCTAATAAGGAAGAAAATACCTGCAGGTATTGCTCAACAACTGTACAAGAGGTAACAGCTACTACAAGTACCATCTCACGTCCAATATAATCAAAGCAGAAAGGGGAAATGTATTTGAACTACTTGCATAAAGTATAACTGAGTTGGAGGAAAGAACCTCTCAATAAACAAAAAGAGAGGGGAGCATGAAAAAATTGAGGGGACTAGGAAAAAAGCCCAGGAAATTAATTACCTAGGAAAAACTGAGTAATTACTGGTTCCAGTGAAGGAAGAGGGAAATAACTAGAAATGAGACAAACCAAAGGAGAAGAATACTGCCAGCACTAATATCAAAGACGACAGGAAAACTGGTAGGAAATAAGATAAAGGAGAACCTGGGGAAGAAAGTATGGGAATGAATGCTTATTCACCCAACAGCTGTGAACACTAGATATTAGTCTAAACAGACAGTACCGATGTATAGAAAAGCATTTCTATAAAAAATATATAAAACATTTATGTAAGAAATTAATCAACAGACACGCTTCCGTGCTCTTAGTAACTTTGGGTTTATGTAACATCTTCATTAGAAATCTGAATAGTTTAAACAGATGTTTGTGCGTGACACAGTATCATTTAGGTTGGATTCTGGAACAACCTGGGGAAAACTACTAAAATCAAGCAAAGCAACGCGTTCCAGCAATTTAACAAAGGAAAGCCACCATAATGAAATGCACTTCGGAAAAATTCAATGAATTCAAGATCAGCCTTGACTCCCGAGGAAAAGAGATCATCTATTTATGGTCATATGGGCAGCTCGATTAAAATCTTTTGCTCACTATTATGGGAAAAATGCACTTTGATCTGTCAACCAACCTCCTTTTCAGTGAGGAGGCATTGGTTAGCTGTCTCCTAAAGCACTTTAGTTGCAACAGACCCTGAGTAATTAATGATTCTAAGACATACAAGAAGAATGAGTACTAAAGGATACAACAAAAACTTTGCCTTCCTTTAGATGGGTCTTTTAATTCAATAAATCCACACCAAAAAGGTGATAAACAATGCTGAATCTGACCTGAAAAGAACTATTTTGCAGATAGACCATGAATAATAAAACGCTCCCCAAAAGGACTGGCTTGCCAGACATACAAGGACCAAATGAATCTATCTTGTGACAGCCCATCCCGAATTTTCCTGCCTACAGCTGATGTGACACTTCCCAGTGTCTGCAGCCTCCAAAGGGTTAACTACATGAGGGTTTTTTCCTATTCAAAACTGTGCAACCTATTTCCTTGCCCAGAACATCTCATGCATTGTGCTAGCACACACAATGAAACTATTCAGAAATTCTTATGATTCAATCTTTTTCTGTCGTTGGTTTTAAGCTTCTGGCTAGGGAAATGTTACTATGGAATAACACAAGTGCTCTGCTTAAAATTACTTCAGGTTTTTAATTCATCTCTTCCAGACTTAAGAGTGGCACAAGCTGAAGCAGAATCTGGCCCCTTCTATTTCTTATGTCCTTAAAACAAATCCATGAAACGTGGCTTCATTACTCTCTTCCTCAGACATAGGAACAATACTGGGTTAGATCATTAATGTCAGAGGGTTGCTAAAGCCCAAAGCAATACAATGATTTTGGCCAGCTGAGGAAGCGATTCAATAGGTGATAAATTTTTTCATTCTGGAAGGATGCTGCTATCAAATGTGCATCGGCTTCTTATTTAAACACTCATTTGCATCTGAAAAGATACTCTTCCTAAATTCTGTGTGCTCCACATGTAATGCTTCACAGTAATCAAAGAACAGGGCGAAGAATGGCATGGACCTTTGAATGCTACACATCAGTGCTTATGGCTACTGATACCACAGACTTAACCTATCCGTAATAAAAATTGCAAAGAAAACTACTGCAAGCTTCTATGCCCCCAGAAAAGCTTAGAGAATAAGCTAATACAACAGCATGGGCAGGGAGGGATCTCATGGAAAGACAGTTCGTGGCTCCATCTTAGCTTGCCAGGCCTCTAATTATGACCTACACAATCTTGCTCCTGGGTCAGGTATCCACACCAAAGAATTATCTGAACTGTAAGAGTCTGGTTTGTTTTATTTAGAATATGCCGGGGGGGAAAAAAAAAAAAGAAACTCTCTATGAAAACAAAACTACAGAGGGCGGAGTTAATTCTTTCCAGGTTTGGATCTAGGCTGATCCAACAAACCTAGCTTTGTCCCACATCTGTTGGAAAGAGAAAAAATTTGCTTACACTCGCCCTCAGGAAGGGCCAATTGGGTAGTAAAATGTCGGTGGCTGAGCAAAATAAGGGGCTTGTGTCCAACTTGTTTCTCAGACTGCAGAATCCAAAGCTCTAAAAAGATTACAGTACCGCCTTGCTGGAAGACAGAAATAATGTTCATTTATTAAAGATGCTGTATCACTGAGGATTTGCCACGACATACACACATCCTTCCAATTTTGATGAAAGTCTCATAAATAAAATTAACAAAACTGTCTCTCTCCCTGGCAGGTCATTTTTTATCATAGCCAAATTTCTTAACAAGTAGCAATTACCAAGCCACGTTGCCTGTAAGTACACCCAACAGTCACAGACTACAGGATGACATATTATATCCATGAATACCTCACAATCGAAATACATTTTCCCTACGGGACTACATCACTGCTTGATTTAATTTTTCCTGACATTTGGCCTGGAGCTTCTTTAAAGAAATGAACTTAGGATGCCTTTGCTGACAGCAAAGGACAAACCATGGCTCTATACTCAAATCCTACTTAAATCATGCACACTACACCCTTTTAAAATACTAATCCTGCATAAATTTGTAGGATGGGCACTGAGATCTATTAGTCAGAGTTCATCTTCTACTGTTTGAGGATGAGCTATAGGTCCACATATGCAGTACAAAAGGTCCAGCGTAAATCACACAACTGCAAAGGAATAAACACTTTCACCAGTGACAAATTTATTGATGTGGAAGGAGATATGCCAACTCGTCAGAATCCCTAGTAAGGTTTTTTACAACCTCAATAGTTCTTACTATGAATCATCCATATTTTAGTTTGGATTGGTTTCTTTTTCCTTTTCCTCCACAATGTTCTCTAAAAAACAGGTATATAAAAGATGCCATTTCAAGAGTACTCTTAAGAAAGAGAGGCAAATGGAGTAACTTACTGTAAACTGGGGGAGAGGAGATGGATTAGGAATTAGAGTACTACAGTGCTTCTAATAAATCTCCTTCCAGAAAAGCAGCCAAAAAAAAGTCTACATTCATTCTCCAATTAGGTTATATCTTTCTCTTTAACATTATGAAGCTGTTATTAATATTATGAAGTTGTGTGTCTCTCCAAATATTAAATTTAATGCCCATTATAAGTGACACATTGACAAGTTCAGAGAGGGAAGTGCTCTGGCTGAGATAAAGGCATAATAACACCACCTATACAGCATTTCCAGTGGTTTCCCGAGAGTGGATCTCTGTCCTACGCCTGAGGACCACACTACAGCTGTATCATCTCCAGTTCCGTTTGAATCCTTGGTTTTGATATTGACAGGAGCTGAATATATCATAAGGAGGGGAACTACATCGTTTTAACTGTGTAAAGCTCTAAGAAGTTACTTTTAAGTTAATTTAACTTATTTTCACAAAAATAGAAATGGTTCCCAAAAGCTTTAGAAAAGGAAAGTTATGGAAAAATGAAAATTAGGACCAAATTAGGCCTCGGCCCAGTCTCATTTCTCTAGGGACAGTTCTCTCTGAGATCTGTGTCTTCATGTCCGAGTGGTTTAACAGTAAATGCTCCTCAACACAAACTGACCTTCATCCACAAGAAGGACTGGTCAACCAGGAACCAGAAAAACACTGACACGTGAAAGCAGGACAAACATCAACTGTTTGAGGTTACTAGATTCACTCTAATCTTTGTCACCCTCCTTTAACATTTTGAAGGACCTCACCCAAATATATAAGTTTTCAAGCTTTGTGTAATCTCTTCCATACAAGTATCTCTAAACTCAAATTTTGCTCATGCTCTTTTATTGTTCTCCAATTCTCTCTTCTTCCTGCCTTCTAGAACAACTTGAGCACCCTTAGGATGTATGAACACATGCATGGAATAACCCATGCACTTTTGGGTTAAAACCGGTCAGTTCATGATTAAAATCAATCATGTTGACCAGTCTGAATACCGGAATCTTTCAATAAATGGCAGGATGCTTAAAAGCAGCTTGCATCTGCCCCATGAATAGCAAAATAGAGAAATCAGGCCTAAGTTTATCACACTTTCAAATGCCCACTATTCACGTTTCTCACTCTTTCAAATGCACAGCCTGCTTGTTTGCGGAAACCACAAGACAATATGTTCCAGGATTATGCCTTAAAAATCATCTTTTTCCCTTATCGTGCATCTTTTGTGCCCTGAGCAATCTTTTAAGAATGTGGAGAAACAATCACAAGCAATTTTGTTCCTATTTATCAGGCAAACCTTGGTTGCTAACCAATCAAATGTTCTCACTGAAAACATGAAGTGAAATGCACTTAAACTACCACAAAGTAAAGAAAGAGAAAGGTTGCCTAGATAGAAAGATTGCCTACGCGAGGCATGTTTCATACGGTGTTGGTGAAATTTGTATGTTTTGGAAAATAAACATTCTCCCCACCTTCAAAACTAAGTCAAAAAGTCTCAATTCAATCTTCGAAAATATTTCATTTTGTAAAGGCAGACAATGCCTTTTAAGCCTTTAGTTTGCACAAAGAGAATAGTCTGAATCATATCCATCAAGAACAGCTCCTTCCAGTTCAAATGAACAGAATTCTTTTTCGAAAAATCAATTCTTTTTGCTGAGCTCATCCTCTCTGGTCCATCCTTCTAGCACACCTCATCCACATCTCCCTTTGCCTATGTTACTCTCAGTAATAAAGATTTTCACTGTCCAATACTGTAACTTAACCTCCTAGTCTTGTCCTATGTTTCTTTTGCTTGAGGCAGTCAGAACTAAAAGACAGATCATCCATCTTAAGACCTCTATTTTTTTCCTTAGGTATGCAGCAGATCCTTGGTGTGACCAAAGCAAGTCATTTAGCTCTCTGCTTCTGTCTCATATATTTAGGGGAGAACATCAGGCAGGGTAAGTCCTTCCATCACGGTGGATGAGCATGACAGGGCTCTGAACATGTCCCTAGTTATTGCAGAGGCGTTGGACTAGATGACCTTTAAAGGTCCCTTCCAACCCAAACTGTTCTATGATTCTATCGCAGCTCCATGCTTAGTGGAACCATGACTTCATTAAAGGACCCAAAGTATAATATTTCTGTGTCAGATTTTAAATTCGAACATGACTTGGTTTGCATAATAGTGAGCAAATTTATTTCTTAACAACACTGTAAACCTTTTAAATCATGTAGAAGCAATGGAACAAAAACTCTACATTGTTAGGAGAGAAAAAAATATTTGAGTGCCAACTCTGGTCCATTAGATTTTAATTGGCTCCAGCTGGCAGTCCCATAAACTCTAACATTTTTTACCTGCAGCTGAGCAGCTGTCCACATAAGAAGAAAAAAAAAATTCCTACCCAGGAAAAAGAAGAAAGTATGTTGCATGTAACTTCTTCCTTACAGTCTAATACAGAACCAACTACAGCCAGTGTACCAGATTAAACAGCTCTTTCAGAGTTCCTTTTTATGCAAAATCCAAATAATGTCAAAATGTTGAATTCGGCAATATACTTACACAAGGACAATCAGTCATTCAAACACTCTTCTCCAATGCTCTACTAGTAAGAGAGCTAAGTTTAAATGTTATAAACTAAGAAACAGAAAAGATCAGGATTTTTCTAAATCTCTGCCTCTGCTTTACCTGCCTGGTTGGATGTACTACAGGGCACAGCACCTCACTGCTTCTTGCTGGTAAACTCAACAGGTGCTACAGCTTAGACTGAACAACTTCCTAAAATTTTCCCACTCAGGTAAAAGGGATTTAGTCATGGAAACTGTGGAAATGAATTAGTCATACCACTACCAGTATAATAAAGTATAATTTTAGTCAAGTACAGGCAACTGTCCATATATAACCTATGTATGTGTAGCTAGACAGAAAGATAGATAGATACCAATTAAAAATAGCTCACAAAAATTGTAATAACTTGATCAAATTCCAATATCATTGTAGTAAACCCACAGTAACTAGCAAACCAAAGATAAGCTCCAGATTTTCACTGGAAGACAAAGATCAAAACTTGGTCTGCTAGATTTCAATTGCAATATTACCTTTTCCTGTCATTTATTCTCCTCTGAGAATGCACAAGGAGGAAAAAAACCCCAGAATTTCGGTCTGACCTGCAGATCATTCTTTTCAACTAAATAGTCTCACCTGTATTACTGCTAGCAGTGGTAGGAACAGGCATGATACTGTCTCCTGCAATGACATAGAAAAACATCTTCCATCCCTCAAAGTGCTTCAGAGGAGGTGGGCAAGCCTTTCAGAACCACCGTAGCGTTCCCAGCTGAGCTTCCTCTCCACCACCAGCAGCGCAAGGATGACCCCAGTGAATTCTGCAGGCGCTGCCGAATGACCAGCTCATAAGCTGCAAAAATTCCCCTTCGCTAATTGGTATGTGCAACACCTGTAAGAAGAGGGATGGCACAGACCCCCCCTTTAAAATCTTGAAATGGGTATCATATTGACTCCTTGCTGAGCACACAAGCCCCGTTCTCCCACCTCCCCTGCCCTGCTCTTCTCCTGCAGTCACACAAAGGTCTTTTGAGGAGCTAGAAAAAACACAGCGAAACTTGTACGCCTGCGGTGGTGTGCGGGCCTTCAGAGCTTGAAGCCTCGAAGCTTTTCTCCTGCGCTCAGGGAGCGCCTGGGAGGACGCAAGGCTCAGCTTTCCCGTCTGCTCAGAAATGAGCAGTGCTCGCGCTCTGGCATCCTTCTTCCCAACACTCGCGCAGGCTATAAAGCAGACAGACAGGGCTATTTTAAAAATGACCCTAATGATGTAAATTAGACAAACATTAATAAACTCAGCAGGTTATTTCCCTACTGGAAAAACCACCGTAGATCAGAACTGCTCTCATGCCGGTAATTCATATTGTTATACAAGGCTTGTGTCTGAAAATAAAGGTTCCACATGAGACTTGCATTGGAAACACCTTATCCGCCAGGATCGCCTTTATTATTTCTGAACTACAAAGAGGCCAATAAAAGAGCTGTATTAACACAGGCCCCCTGTTACCAGAATGCTGTGATTAAATGTTTGACTTACAGTTTGCTTTATTAAGCAAAGCAAACACCGGCAGCTTTCCAGATTTCTGAACTTTGAGTCACTTTTTAGCATTAAGGCTGACCCAAACCTGCTCACATCCTACACGCCTGGAAACTGCACATAATGCAAACCTGCAGGTTATATTTTATCCTACTGTAAAGTGTTAGATGCCTGATTATATAAGGGTTAATTTCCCATTACAGGGATCTCTTAAAGCTACACAACACAGAGACTAAAGAATCAATAAAGAATTGCTCCTGATGGCAGAAGGCTTAAGCCAGACGGTTACAACTTCTCATTTTAAAAGAAACACATAATCTTATATTAAAATCTCGTCTAAGAATTTTCATATTCCTAATATTTTTGGTTAATGATGTCATTCTATACGTGAAATAATACATGATACTCTAAAGAAAAACACTAAGAGGCTACAGATGAACAGCCAAAAGACTGGAAAGACCAAAGTTAGAGTAAGCATTCCTTTCCTACCTCCATACTGGAGAAAAACTTAAGCATGAAGAAAAGCTCCTTAAACACCCGTAACAGAACCCAGATTAATGGGACTACCAGTACGACAGTGGTGGGTGAGGCTCCCAAGCACCTACCTACTAAGTTCCACCCTTGCGAGGCCTTCTACAAATACATTGGTATAGCTGATCCGGACTTTGGAAATATGATGGCCATTTTAGCACTTGAGATCTCTCCCAGCACTGTCTTCTGCAATATCCTAGTATGAATGATTAGTATCATACAACACAACTATTTAATTCTACGCTAGTAATACAAAATATGGAGGCAGACCAAACTACCACTCCAAACACTGGTTTTGAATATGATGTCAATCAGTGCACAATGCCAAGGCCCAAATCCTCAAAGATATTTAGACATCAACTTCTGTTTCAGTACCTACATTTATTGTTGAGGTCCTAGGACAGCCTCAAAATCCTACAGCTCAGCTGTTCCTTCAGTGCCTCAGGTATATGGATGTTAAAGCCTGCGCAAGTCTGTGTGGAGAAAAGAACCCATCTTTGACCCTGGGTTTGCCTGACCCTGACAGCTCTGTCTCAACAAACCAAACATCTGTTGTGCTCAACAGTCCAGTTTGTTCCATGGGTTATGAGAAGGCAGGATCATCTCACTGTAAACTGCACAAAAAAAGGCTCACAGATGGACACCTAAATGTAGGTGCCACACACAGGTGTTCACATGTGAAGAAGTCACCTGAGCACTCATTATAGTGAGGGGAGTCCATATCAGCTGCTCAACTCATCCCCAAATAGGCCCTCAAATTTGGTTAGCTGAACAGCCAGCCCTAGACTGTGTTGCTTTAGAAGCTGTATAGCTTTAGACTCTTATAATTAGGTCTTTACTGACTTTATAATAGAAGCTTAGAATCCTGCTTCACATGTAGACAACTCTATTCAGATATTCAAATTCACAAACAGCATCTTACCTTGAAGTCTAAAGAGATGATGCAGGTTCAGGTTTTACTGAATGTGTTGTCATCCAGTCTTTTCCACCCAAAAGTACTAAGTGCCTTCATGAGGAATGTGGGAAAGTTTACACCAGAGACAGATTTTATGGCCTATCAGTTTGTTAGTTGCAAATGAAAATAGCGCGTGCTGTTCCTTCCGCCTCCAACTTACAAGTATAAACTAAATTTTAGATACGTAGCTTAGCCATTGTTCCTCACTTAAGGTATAGCTGCTCTGTTCTACTATATCGCTCAGTACCATCAAACCTGAGGCCACAAAGGATTTAGCATGTCATTTAATCATTCTCCAAAAGGCAAGCTGAACAATGTCACATCTTTATCATTGCATATGGCATCACTTACCCTGATAGCTGTAAAAGCAAGAATCACTGTTAAGCATTTAATCCTGTCAGACAGGGATATTAACCTGCTATTTTAGAAGCCATTGCCATCTGATCTGTGCAGTACTGACAATGATGGCTTCCCAAGGAACATTCTTTCTGCCAAAAGAAAGAACGGTACAAATAGCTCTGACAGAGATGGAACTCTAGACGTGGTGGCGAAAACTTGTGATGGAAGTTATTTCAGTAAAGACAGTGTGGGGGGAAAAAAATGAGTTCTTTAAAACATTCATTAACTTCCTGTAATACATAACAAATTCATCTTTCCCTCATTTGTAGATATACACGCATATATTATTCACTTATCAGTGCCTACAAGAATAAAATCAAAGAATGACCTCGTACCACAGCTAATGTCCTAGCAAGGATCTCAAGCCTGAAGTACACTTCAAGGGGAGAAAGTGAATAAACAGAAGATTTCAAATCACGGATTAGACATCTGCTTGAAAAAGTACTGCACAGACTAAACACAACAACTGAAGGAAGCAACTGGACTCTGAATTCTGGGGCAGAATACAACCATACCAGCTGGACTCAATTGACAATGACTCTTTCAGACATGAGATGTTTCATTCATATTTCACACAATGGCTACATGAGTAATGAACAGATGGTTTTGCTATTTGCACCACTTAGTGGAGCATGAAATGATGCACTGACAGGTAGGAGAGAGAAGAATTTGAAGCAGGTGTTGTAATACTATGGCAGCATACAGCATGTCAAAATCCAGGGTACAAAATACTTCACCAAAATGTACTCAGAGGCTCCAAAATTAGAGGTATTTATAGCTAATAGTTTTAATTACACTTTTTTTAAGCTCAGTGGGCAAAAATTATAATAAGCAAGGACATTTTACAGTGAACTTGATAACTAATCCATTCAGGCTTCTATGTTCTACTGTACTAATGGAAGAGAGACAAGGATCATCCATATATATATGACCTCCAAGCCCGAATACTGCAGCACACAGTGTGTGGGACTGAAAGCTAGAGGTCCAAACAAACTCTGGCTGGTGTAACAGGCAGCTGCCCCATTAGTCATAGATTTGCTGTCTCACAGGCACATTGATGTTCTGGTCACTGTACTGGTTGCTGAGAATGAAGTTAAAAACAAACAAACAAACAAAACCTCAAAGTTTTTATCTTCAAATCTAGTCTACTATTTGATCCTCAACTGGAAACTCCAGCATTGGATTTCTGCCATCGTATGATGGTGTCTGGGGCTGAAAGTCGACTTGCCTCCTCAAGCTAACATGCGGACAACCCAAAGCAGTGTTTAAAGGCACCCCTGTTTTCTCCTGGAGTAAGTCAAACCATGCGGAACCTCACTCAGAAGCCAAAAAAGCCCAGCTTCAAAATACATTCCGAATTCTTCTTAAGTCTCATGAATGACTTTTTACATCTAATTAATTTATTTAGGACTGAAAATTTTCAATATTTCAACAAGAAATCTAGCAAGGCATACCAAACTTCATTTTTCCCAAAAGTTTTTTGATAAAATATTAACAAATTAAATATGAGTAACAAAATACAAAGTAAATTATTTTTGGTGTTATACTAAACACAGTGAAGGGTTTTGCTGAAACTATCGCAATATGAATGAAATAAAAAAAGAGCTTCTGTTCCATAAGGACACCTATTTCTGTGTGAGAAGCTGCACTAGGGAGCAGCACACCTCCTCACATGTCATTTGCCATTAGGGTTTTACCCATATTATTTATCTTCATGGGCCTTTTCTCATATTTTTTGACAAGCGCCTTGCTAAAGACAACATGTTGGGATCAACCTCCCTTCCACTTCCACACGTGAACAAAGAGCAGCTCCGCTGCCCAACAGTGACATAAAGCTACCTTTAGCGAGACAAAGCTTGGATCTCATGTCTGTATTGTTTCCAAACTTAATGGTATAATAAAAACAGCAACTGTTAACTTGGAAAGATAAGATGTAATTATGAGATCTACAGCCTACTGGGATGGAACACACCTACTTTTATGAAATCTGTGCAGCAGTCCTGACTGACCCCTTCACCAGAGGGTGGACTTTGTATCTTCTCCAAAAGAGGGCACCTGCAGAACCACCTTGTGGCTCCAGCTCACTACCTCTCTGCGCTGACTCGGAGGAAAGAGACTGCCATCTACTGAGTTAACCCCTCTATTAGCAAAAAGCGAGCTGAAGAAACGAAGAAGTTCATGGTTAAGGCAAGAAGGTTAGAGAGTTTCCACAGACATCAGCTGTTCACACTAACAAGGGTTCAACAGGGAACAATTTTAAGTAAACCTTTTTCTTCTCTTCCCTTCCTCCCCAGCTACTTTTCCTTAGTCAACAAACTGATTTTCTAATGGGAATTATTCATTCGGTGTATACTTTTGCATCATCTAACCCCTGTAGTCCTTTCACTCTGAAGGACAGAGATTGCTGTGCCTGCTGTTTTGCCACACTGAAGAAGCAAAGCAAAAAGGTGGAGTATCAGAAAAAGAACACAGAGAAAAGGATAGCGGAGAGCTGCAAGAAGGGAGGCTTTTGAGCACTCATGGAATTCATCAAAACATTTACATGAAGCAGTCAGTGGAAAAGATCAGAGAATAAGCAGTAAACCATATCATGAATAAAAGAACATTGCCACAAACAGCTAGTCCCCACTGACAGTGCAGTGGCTTGCTAGCATTAAGATAGACCTTAATAAGCCTTAGCACTTAAATAGCATCTCAAAGCAAAGATCTCAAAGCAACTGCAAATATTAAGATCCCTTCTTGCACCAGGTGCTCTTCGTGCTCATCTATTAATATCCATCAGAGCTGACGATGTTCAGTATTGCAGCACCCAACTGTAATTATTTAAAGGCCTCAGAACAACGCAATGAGGTATGAATCATTGCCTCCAATTTAACCAGGAAGAAACTAAGAAATAAAAGAAATTAATTCAGAGGATGCTGCACACCTCTAGGTTCCACTAATTTTCCTTGCAACCCAGAGAACTGCTACAGCAAAAACAAAGCTGAAATGTTCAGTCCCAAATGCCTGTATCAATATACAGTTAATTACCCAAATAGCAAGTGCTGGGAATGTTCGGCATCCAGAATGAAAAGCAGAATTGTGGCACCTTAAGAAACTTGGTGCCTTATATGAGCACCTGGTTGTAGAACAAGTAAACTCAAAATTTTGCCCACATGACTTTTCAAATGTCATGCAGCAAGCTCATATCAAGGCTAGGATGAAAATATACAACTTTTTAATTCCTAGCCAAAAATGCCATCCCGTTTGTCTCACAATGGAATGCGAGCCAAAACCAAAAAGCTAATTATTTTATCCCTGGATATCTCAATTCCATTTAGCCAACTGTGCCCTGAAGGAAATAAAACTTTTCCGCTTTACTTCTTCCCAGCGCTGTTACAACACGCATTACCACATAATTTCAGCTGGCTGCACCGTTCTTGACAATGTCACTTTCCAACTGTGCAGAGATTTGGAAATGGTTATTAAACACTCATCAAAGAATAAAACCAAAATTGAATCTAAATGGACTGTGCTACACTCCATGGAAGAGAGACAGCTGGCAGAACTGCACTGTACCGAGGCATCCTGTCAGGCTCCACAAGGAATGCCATCCGGCTCCACTGGTGGCATCGCAGCTGTAGTGGCAGACTCCCACATTCCAGGCTATCGGCTCAAATCGATTCTCCATACCTAGTAAGAGATGTCATGCTCGGTTTCCTTCTAACAGGCTGGTGAATATAGCCATAGTTGGGAGCACCTGAACAGAATTAATTCAGCTGGTTTGTTAAAAAAGAAATATATATCAATATTGCTGTTCATTTTTTATCTTATGCTGGTCAAGTAGAACCACCCATTCTCACTTATCATTCAAGGCAGAAATGTCTGGAATAAAAGTCATTTCCTATAATATATACCCTCTGGGGGAAAAGAATTAGGCTCATGGGAAAGTCCACTATTTGCTTATTACAGCCAACATTATTTTCACTGAAACAAATCATCTCTTGCTTAGACTCGCAGATGCCACAGTCTCCCATCTCCCAGGGAGGTCACGTCATTGGCTCTAAAGAGTGGCCTGTGAGGTGGCCACGAACACGATACAGCGCGTTCCCACCTGCAAACTGTCTTGCAGGCAGGTTAGGGCAGGCTCAGGAAGGTGCACTCTGATGAGACCTGCCAGCTTGCTGTTGGTACTGCCTTTGGTTTGAGAGGCAACTGCTGCGACGCCTTTAGCGACACGCTGGAACCATAAGCATTGTCTCAGAGCAGAAAATACTAAGATAAAGAAATTACTTCCCTTTTTCAAATTGATCTGATTTCTAGCTGTTACAACCAGTTCAGAAGTGAGTCCCACTCAACTCTGCACTAACAAACCTCGGCAGCACCTGCAATTGTATTACTGTGAGAACCGCAAAGGATAGACATAAGCAGCCAAATTTTCTTCCTCACGTGAATAAAACCTACAAGAACAACCCAGCCTACAAGAACAAAAAAAAATGCTCTCAAAATAGAAGAGGTGCAAATATTAGGAAATATTCATATACAGTCATCCCGAGCTGATTGCAAAGCTGTTGGCTACAATGTTTCTGCGTGCTGCAGTCATGCATATTTCCAGCCTTTTCAAAGCAGTGTCTTGCAGGAATTGGAGCTAAAGACTATATTAGAGAGATGTTGTGACATTTTGCTGCTCAACTACTGTAAAATGTCAGTAAATAACTGATTTCTTTACTATCCAAACTGTCGAGCTACAAGCGGAGAGGGTGAGGGAGGAAACCTCAGGGGAACAGGTCTGATCTCAGTTCTTATCAACGGTTCACTTCTGCCAAATGCAGCCATCAGAGAAAACGCAGCAATCCTTAAACAGTTAAAATTGGAAAGACTGAACATCCTCCAGAGAACAGCTAATGGGATACAGGGCTTTTCACCTCCGGGTCACTGGCTCAAATGTGGCTTCTCTCAGGAGCAATGCGACTGCCGGGCAAGCTCTTCAGCTGGGGCAGAAGGATGCTCTTAAACCAGCTGAGGGCTTGCTGCTCGTCAGCAAGTTGTGAGAAATAATCCATCGCACACCAGTCCTACTCTTCGAAGAGGCTCTAACTTCTGCACACAGAACGTCTCACTATAACAACCAAGGCATATTAGCATTGAAGATGAGGTAGAAATACACTGCCCGGGATGCTTATTTAAATTTCAACACTTTCATCTTCTGTCATGGTTGACAGTTCCCAATCCAGTGTTACATACCAAGCTCTTTTATTCAAGATGGGGTTTTTCACTCTTTCTGCTTCGTATAAATGGTCTGACAAATTTGTATCAAACCACGGAGGGGAGGCAATGGGAAGGAATTCAAATAAAAAAGTAGATAAACTTTTAGACTATGACTAGAGAATAGTGTTTTTTTCACTCAGTGATAATGTGGAACTGCTTCCCACACACTGTTACAGATGTCTCATGTATAAATGGACTAGAGAAATTAGAGAAATGAATTAAAGTCATAAGAGGTCCGATTTAATGGACACTGGAACAGGACTACAGAGACTCAGAACCTGTGCTAATTCTAACTGAAGTCAAAGTTAATATCTCCACCTTCTGCAATGGCACGCGGATAGATCTTTTAGATAGAATTGAGTGAAGTTAGTGGAATAACAAGTGATAAATCCACCTCCAAATATCCAGTTGCGTATTTAGAATCACGGAATAAAAGGAAAGTATCTCTGGAGTATCTCCACTCCAATGCCCTGCTGAAAGCAGGGTCAACTTCCAAGTTAGAGCAGGCTGCTGAGGGTTGTACCCAGTCAAACTCTGAGTATCTCCAAGGGTGGGGATCACACAGCTTGCCTGGGCACCTGTTCTAATGCTTAACCACCAAAAGTTTTCAAGGTGAAAAAGTTTTTACTAGTATCTAATGAAATTTTTATGTTCTTGTTAGCAGCAAAGGATCAAGAATATCCCTGAGCTGTTGCTAGTCCCACCTCAATAGCACAGAGGTTTCCTGATCCGATCTGATGAGGTAGTTTCCTCTTTTTTTTTTTTTTTTTTTCTCTTTAATTGTTAAAAATGCAGTCAAAAAGGGGGGGAAATTTGCTTATTTGGCATCTCATAGCCCATGAGATTAACTGCTGTGATTCTTCCCAAAACCAGGAAGCAAAGTCTGTGTAAGCAATCAACAGTACCAGCACCAGATTTACAGACGGTGAAGCTGTCTATAGATATTCTCATCTCAGAGGTACATTACACATATCTAATCCCATTAATATCCATCCTATGTTTTGGGAAATTTTCATTCTGAAGTTCCACTCCTGTTATTCGAGAAACCACTGAAATTATGCCTGAGGACATTATTTCCACAATGGCAGCATGTTTTTGGTGGTAACACAGTTTGCTGCAGGTGATGTTATAAGACATAAAATCTCAGCTATATTAACTTCATCACGGTCGTCCCTTGGGATACATTACTGGAGTGTCTTCTTACTGTAAAACTCAATTTTTAAAATAAAAATGACCGGAGCTGTATTTAGTTCTCTGTTCTAACTTAGCAGCTTAAGATGCTGTTAGAACTATGTCTACAGCATCTTCAGGAATTCGGTACTTAGTAGTAACACGTAGCAGAGCATGCACATGACAAAATACAGTTCTCACAAAGCATTTGGTGGAATAAAAAGTAGCACCATTTTACTCCAACTAGAATCTGTTACAGTATTAATGATTTAGATATTCAAAAGCTTTCAACTAACACTCAGGCAACACAGCAGAACAGAATGTCAATATTTATAAATATATGAATACATTAAGATAATAGCAACAAGAATTTTCTCCTGCTAATTGACTCCTTTCCAATAAAGGCTTAGCATGAACTGCAGTTCTCCCCGATTCTCTGACAGAACGATACACGTATTCTCAGGCAAATTCAGCATTATTGCAGGGTGAGAAGGGGGTGTTTTGTCAAAAAGGGAGTATTTTTTCTTTTTTTTTTTTTTCGGTAAATGCATTGAAATCTACCATTGAAGAAAATCTATCCAGAAATTGTTGAATTTCTGCTGAAAGTTTAATTTTTCCCAAGTAACTGGTGATTTCACATGCTTAATTCAACAAGAAATACTGAAAGCACTTGACTGTCGGTAGGAGTTGAAGATGTGCTCTCTCAGAGCTGGACTTTTTATGGGGTCACAAGATAGACCTGTAAAATCATTAGTGATTTTTCAAAGGGTAAATCAGCAATTAGCTCTAGAATCACAGGCCCAGGAGACCGAGCAACTTACATTAAGCATTCATGTAGGAGAAGACTTGAATATAACACTTCACCCAGTGGAAGCTGCTGACAGAAGTCAGCCAGACAGCACGTAATTACCCAAGCTGGACTTTTGCCCAGATACCGAAGTTAACAACCTAGAACATACATACCATGGATCTTTAATTACCACCAGTGCTCAGGACCTAAGTTTTATGCATCATCTGAAGTCTGCCCTGGGAAATAAGCAAAGCCTCCAGTATATATGATCGACTGAAAAACAGGAAAGATTTTGGTGACTCCTAGGGAAAAAGGGAAAGTGCTGGCTAGATCTGCAAAGATCTCTCTAGGAAGGTAATATGGATGCAGAATCTGATTTTTGTCTCAAATGATTTGCAGCTTGCAAGCTCTCTCGGAGTAAAAAAGGATTGAGCACAGGCAACCACCCCTTTTCTTTCATCAGTCAAAGCAAGTCTGATGATGCTGTCTCTTGATTTAATGTTGCTCTACCCAAGTATGAAAGGGAATTTCAAAGCTACATCACTACTTAAAGAAACCCTTACTGCCTCAAAGCTTTTAGAGAATATATTGATTGCATCACCAGGAGACAAGAAACACCACTTTTTAAAGAACTTCTGTTGTTACCATCTTCATCTAACTCTGACTTTCTTGTTTTGCATTTTCTTGTGTGTTGTGATTCTTAAGAACAGTGAAATGTTAGATGCACTTCCCATTGTTCAAAAAGGTTTTATTTGTTCATCTCTCTTAAAAAACATGTTGAGGCACTCTTTAACATAATTTAAATTATTTTATGTAAAACTGTTTAGAAAAGATGTCTACCAGAGAGATTATGAAAGGCAGAACAAAAACAGGTTTTTCTTTAGCCTCTACTGTAATTCTTCAATGAGCTGGATACTTTTTAATCAGATAGGACTGTCTTGTCACTGCCTGCCTGTTCATACCATCCCACTGCAGCAGTACCCACACATCACTGAATTTACACAAGAGTAG